>JANDJT010000190.1:24998679-25015074 GCA_024331685.1 Stegophilus panzeri | reverse complement strand
TATATACACACACACACACACATATATACATAAGTTTCAAATTGTTTGACAAAGTTGTAGATTCATTTCAAATTGAACTCTTAGCAGTTTTGTTTGTCTAGTGTACACATTTAGAAAAAAATGTTCTTCAAAGGTTCCTTAAGGGTTTGATTGTATAAGTAAGGGTTTGTAACTAGCTCCAGGGACCACTCTTTACTGTCATTCCTCTCATCACAGACAGATGTAATGTTAGGGATGAAATATAGTTCCTCCAGAATCACAGTGCTACACTTATCATGAAATAATGTCAGACAAGAGGGTACGTAACCAAAAGAACAAACAAAAGAACAGACAAGTAGCACCTTTATTGTAATCCAAAGAGACTGCACTGTACCGGCCACCATCTTGAAGTCTCACATAAAAGTGAGAGAATATAACCTGTAATAGTTAGAGAATATACTGTAGCTCTTGTCAGGTTCTACAGAGGGTTTCCTCATGGGGACACCTTTAAGGTTTCAAAAATGTATTTTTCCACCAATAATATTAATTAGCCTACATTTTTCCTCTGTTATATTCTAATTTAGGGGGCACGGTGGCTTAGTGGTTGGCATGTTTGCTTAGCATCACCGGGGTTGGGGGTTAGAATCCTGCCTCCTGCCCTAAGGTGTGTGTGGAGTTTGCATGTTCTCCCTATGCTTCGGGGGTTTCTCTGGGTACTCCAGTTTCCTCCCCAAGTCCAAAGACATGCATTGTTGGCTGATTGGCATCTCCAAATTGTCTGTAGTGTGTGCAATTGTGCCCTGCAATGGGTTGGACACCTGTCCAGGGTGTCCACCACATTGTGTCCTGAGTTCCCTGGGATAGGCTCCAGGCTCCCTGTGGCCCTGTGTAGGATAAGTGGTACGTAAAATGGATGTATGGATATTCTAATCTAAGCAGGATTAGCTTAGCAGGATTAGTTGCAGATGGTACAGTAAAATTGGTTGGGTTAAACAAATTTAAGCAGTCTGGACACACAATTCAATATCTTTCAGGTCAACTAACTGTAGTAGAAGATTATATTTAGCAAATTCACCATACAAAAGCATTTAATGTAACTTAACTAATAAGGAAGAATCATCATCCCACACAGCTGCCTTTTCTCTTATGCATTTTAAATGAATATGTTAATTAACACATGTGCAATGTATGTGCAATGTGCTTTTCTGATGTATTCCACCTAACACTGGTCTTAGTAAAGTTTTAAAAATGAACCATTCAAAATATTTCAATTTCAGAAAATAAACTACCTCATTTCACATGTTTTATTCTAGCATGTGATCACAATTAAAAGCAAGTTGACAGGTGGTTTATGGAGTCAGTTATGGCTCAATGGCCCAGTGTAAATTTCCAAATCAGCAGAGATATAGTCATTTCTTACTGGATGTAGCCAAACATACACATTTTCACAGTATATTCTTAAAATATAACTTCTTAACTATGTCTTCATCTTCCCCACTGTGTGCTGTTCTCATCCATGTTTTGCCTCCTTCATCACGGTCCTGCTCCTCACTCACTCTGACAGCCAGGACCTAAATTGCATTTTCATTTTAAAGGTGTAACATGAATAATAGAAGACTGAAATGCATAATCAAACTAACTAACCCAGTTTCAACCCTTACTGTCACCCCACCGCTATTTCTCTCATTTTCACCTTGTCTCAAGATGTGACTTGTTTATTTTGCGAAGTTGATTTCCACCATCATTTGCTTGGAGAAAATAAATTAGTAGAACAAAACAAATTAGAGCATGAGTTTAATAAAAACAATACAGTGCCAGTAAACAACAACAACAACAACAACAACAAAAATAATAACAATCAAACCAATTCTTCTAAGGGCAATGCTGATACTTACAACTCAGATGTTATGCTTTAACATGTAAATGACATCTCTCCATGCAGAAATGTCAGGAAGACTGAATTATGAGGTGTGTTTGTAGGTTGACATCTCCTTCTGTTCTACACACACATTCTTTTACCAGGATGAAGTTTGAATTATAACTTCAGCTTCTTTAATAATTGGATTTTCACCTGTGCTGACATGTATGAGAGAGTCAACGTGCTTGCTTGGTTGATAAACTGTTGGACTGGATTGTTGGGCCTCTTTTTATAGCAAATAAGAAAGATGAAATGAAAGTTACATTGTACATTTAACACATTGCAAAACACGTATCCCTGAACGGAATTGTATAGGAATAGGAAATAACAAACAGAATGTCTGTTTATTAAACAAAGCTACGTCTTCTTACCACTAACCTATTTCCTGAAATAAATCCTCCCCATTCATATTCTCAGATGCACAAAGGAGAAGCCTGGCAGCCACCATCCTACATAGTACAATTATTAAAACTATATGAATAAAGAAGTGAGGTTGGTGGGAAATAAAACAGACATGACTGCTGATGATTGGCTGAGACTGAGGCACATTAAAGGTGAATCCTGTTGTCTGAATGATCACCGAATCACCAAAAGTTTTAAAAAACATTTAAAAAAAATAATAGCTCCCACAGCCCAATACCTCAATTTACAGAGATTATCAGACCATCTTAGTGATAGACAAATTTCATTTATAGCAAAAAAACAAAACAAAAAAAAATATTGATTAGGTTTTATAGATGTTCATTATTTTACAAACATACCAACAATCGCCAAATGGTAAAGTTATTATTATAGGAAAAAAACTCTCAAAATTATATCAGTTCAAAACATTGCACCCTCCTTTTGAGGATTGCAATAAGGTATATGCCTTTATAACTGCCTCCAGCCTCTTTTGTATCCATTGCACAGCTTTTGGATCTTCTCAGCTGTAATCATTTCTTTCTTCATATCATTTGTTTTGACAGAGACAGCCCTGACAAATTTTCTTTTAAAAACTCATTTTTGCTATATGCTTTGCATTGTTTTATTGCAGGATTCACCAATAAAAACATTGTTTAATTCCTTTTTTTCATATACCGCAAAATAGAGGTATCCCCCCGCCCCCCGCCCCTTCATTCAAAAACCACTGGAGATGCAAACATTTGCCTTGAATTGTTCATACATATTTAATGTTCCACTTAAATGGCAGGAAATAAAGAAAGAGCAACTAAAATCATAAATTATGAATGGAGCATAGCCATTCTCATGAGAAATCCTGGGTTCTTATTATATTTTTAATTTATTTTGTCTTATTTCCACAGGGATTATCTCATCTGAGACCAAAAAAAAAAAAAAAATCCAATGGTGCCCTATTTGTACAGAATAATGGCATGTACAACAGTATAATTAGCAATAAGAACTTCCAAAAAGGCAATTATAAAAGAACAAGTACATTTAACAGTGGATGAAGTCAGACCCTACCCGATCAGATTCCCAGGTGTCTGATGCAACACATGTGCAATATGAGACCCTAGTTGTGTAATAGACCTTTTTACCTTTTCACCAAGCGAGACTTATTGCACATTAAAATGTTTTGTTTGACATTGACTGACACTTAATCATGCAGGGTGGCTCAATGCATCAAAACACATTCTCACACTCTTCGTGGTCACTGAGGCATTCACTGTTCTCACCTGCTAAGCCTCAGTCTATGAGGCATGTCGATACAATATTGAACTGGCTGGCTGAAGCAGAATTGGAAGGGGTTTAAGTAGCACAATGTAGTTGGGAGTGCAGGTCATTTGCAAAGCTGCTGTTACTTCAGAACACAAGCTAGATAATGTCTTTGGAGAAAAGAGGCAGCTTATGATGTGAACAGAGGCAAACAGAAGCAAAAGATTAGAGAGAAAAATCATATAGAATGAAATCATTTTTCCTTAGAAGGCAAAAGACAAAAGACAGGCTTGTTTAAACAGTGATTATGTTCAATTAGGAAGACTTCATATGTTTGTCTGGGTAACATTCAAAGACTCACAGGGTATAATTGCATCATTTTAAGAGCTTTTTAAGCTTTTTGGAAAGAAAAACACAGGCTGCATTAAAGAGAATGAAAGTTATGAAACTCATTCACTTTCTCTCAAATATTTATTTCCAATCTCCATTTCGCCTCGGTATTTAAGTATTCATGAAGACCTGAAAAAACAGCAAATTCTTGTAATGTATGTAAGTAATAATATAATGTTTTGTGCCCATTTACAAATTCAGGCCAGGTTTTCACTTTCATGTACAAAGATTAACTTCCTTCTGTAAAGCCATTGAAATGAGGCTATCACCAGAAACTGCTGATAGGCCTAAGTGGAACAAAATTGAGTTGTAGCTGGATGACCTGGAGTTGGATGCTGTCTGGTTTATGTACAGAATCTTAGAACATTTCTGAGCGGTGCATGTGGATGTAGAAATAAGAGTGAAACATGTCTTTAATTTTAGCTTTATTAGCAGATCTCAGTGTGAACCCAATACACACAGTCCAGTTGTATTTATTTATTTGGATGTATTTAATGTTTATCTAATCTATTTATCATTACACACATTTAACTATATTACATTCTCTATTTCTTATTACTTATCTCTATGTACAAGGACATCATTTTCTTAGTTCTTATATCTAAGTAGACATTACCCGATGTTCATTTCAATGCTTGCCATAATCTTATTTATACATCAATGAATTAGTATGTATGTATGTATGTATGTATGTATGTATGTATTTATTTATTTTTACATTGTATTACATTTTTCAGCGAAAGAAAAATCAAACTATTTCTTCTTCAGTCTTCATTTTCTGTGTAAGTGTAATGACATCATCAATCACATATACTTACATGTCTAAGTTTAATTACATCCTGTACTTCTTATAACTTATCCCATATGCATAATGACATCATCATTTCTTTCTTATTTCTTATACTTATCTCACGTATAATAACATCATATCACGTCCCGAGACGTAAGGGAGTTGAGTACGGAAGCAGGTGCAGGTAAAGACGTTTATTTTTATTTAAGGAAGGGCAGACAAATCCAAATCGTAATCCAAAAACATAGTCAAGACAGGCAAAGGGTCAGGCGATCGGCAAACAGGCATAAACTGGGCTAAGCGGAAATCACAACGAGGAAACGAGAAACAAGGTCATACACATGGAACATGGAACATGAAACATGAAACTAAGACTAGTAACTGGGAGCGGAAAACACCAGCGTGGACAAAGTGAACTAATCTAACGTTAAACTAACTAAATCGCTCTCTAACTATATTAACGATATCTAATACTCCGCGCCGTGTACTGGGAGGCGCGCGGTATATATATCAAACATAATCAGCGCTAAGCGCTGGCAGCTGCAAACAATAAAGACACACTCCTAAAAAACAACCAATAACAGAACAGGGGGGAGACAGAACGGAAACAAAACAAACGCACGTGTCCATAGTCAATGTCACGTTTGTCCACATTCGAAGAGCTGGCGCTCGCGCACCTTGCTCGTGAACGCGTGTGCCTTCCAGCTCGACAAGCACGCTACCTAAAGGGGAGACCGTGACATAACCCCCTCTCCAAGGGCGCTCCTCCTGGAGCGCTATGAAACACCCCTCTCCATTGGCGGTCTCAGCCCCCTGGGCAAAATGTCCCCAGCTGAACCAGGAGACTGTGCAGCGTCCTCAGCAGAACAGGAGAGCAGAGCGCCGTCCTCAGCGGAACAGGAGAGCAGAGCGCCGTCCTCAGCGGAACAGGAGAGCAGAGCGCCGTCCTCGTGGAACAGGAAAGCAGAGCGGCATCCTCAGCTGGACAGGAAAGCAGAGCGGGGTCCTCAGCTGGACAGGAAAGCAGAGCGATGTCCTCAGCGGACTCTGCAGGCTGAACTTGGTTGGCTGTGTTAACAGACTCAGGCGTGAGCATAACTTGGTTGGTGATGTCAGCAGATTTGGATGTGAGCAGAGCTTGGTTGTCCGTGTCAACAGACTCTGTTGTGAGGGAAACTTGGTCGACCGTGTCTTCGGTGTCAAGCGTGAGCAGAACCTGGTTGTCTGTATCAGCAGACTCTGCTGTGATCAGAGCTTGGTTGTTCATGACCTCAGCTTCAGGCATGAGCAGAACCTGGTTGTTGCTGACTTCGGCACCAACCTGGGACAGGAACTTGGCATAAGCAGGGCCTGAGTTGGTCGTCTCTTTGACCTGGGTCAGGAACTTGGCATGAGCAGAGCTTGGGTTGACCGTCTCTTTGACCTGGGACATGAACATGACTTGGGAGGTCACCTTGTTGACCTCTAGCAAAAACTTGACCTTATGCTGGAGTTCTGGAGCTGAGACCCCCTCATGGGTCTCCGGCTGAAACTCTGGGGCTGAGGTTGCCACGTTGACCTCTGGCTGGCGCTCAGCCTGTGAGACCGCCTCGTGGGTCTCAAGCTGGAGCTCTGAGGTCGCCATGTTGACCTCTGGTTGGAGCTCAGCCTGTGAGACCCCCTCGTGGGTCTCAAACTGGAGCTCTGAGGTCGCCACGTTGACCTCTGGCTGGAGCTCTGAGGTCACCATGTTGACCTCTGGCTGGAGCTTTGAGGTCGCCATGCTGGCCTCTGGCTGGAGCTCAGGTGCTGAGACCTCCTCGTGGGTCTCAAGCTGGAGATCTGAGGTCGCCACATTGACCTCTGGCTGGAGCTCAGCATATGAGACCGCCTCGTGGGTCTCAAGCTGGAGCTTTGAGGTCGCCACGTTGACCTCTGGCTGGAGCTCAGCATGTGAGACCACCTCGTGGGTCCCAAGCTGGAGCTCGGAGGTCGCCACATTGACCTCGGGCTGTAGTTCCATAGGGGCTTTCTTGTGTAGATGCTTGTGCTTACGCCAGCTGCTTTTGAAGCATTCTTTAGAGCAGAAAAATGCTTCCTGTAGACCTAGCTTCTTACATGTGGAACATTGTAGCTGAGTCTCTTTCCCGCAGCCCTCAGTCATGCATCTCGGAGGAACCTCCCCCACATTGGCCGGAACATGAAGCGGAGCTGTGGAGGCTGCACTGTCAATCCCCTCATAATAGATGTGGAATGGCAGGTCAGCCTGGGGCATCCCATTGACGCTCCACCCCAGTAAATCCAGGCCGTGTAGCTGCCCTGGCTGCATGAACTCCTCCAGAAAAAGTTCCGCAATCTGAGTGATATCACTGAGGGCGGTGGACCCTGTACGTACCAGCTGCTCCGCCCAGTCACGGGCCGGGCCGCAAAACCGGGACACTAAGAACCCAAGCCACTGTTTCTTGTCAGGCTTGGGATATGCCAGGCTACAGAAGTATACTTGGCAGTGGCACAGGAACATCATCGGGTAGCTCTCTAACCCATACATCTCAGGTGGGAGTTCGGTGGCAGTCCTCTGGGGAAACTGCACTGATAAGAATTGTGGCCAGTAATCCGTATATTTACTGCCGTGATGCTCTCCTCGTTCTCCTGCTGCTTCCATGTTTAGGCGGAGTATTCTATCATGTCCCAAGACGTAAGGGAGTTGAGTACGGAAGCAGGTGCAGGTAAAGATGTTTATTTTTATTTAAGGAATGGCAGACAAATCCAAATCGTAATCCAAAAACGTAGTCAAGACAGGCAAAGGGTCAGACGATCGGCAAACAGGCATAAACTGGGCTAAGTGGAAATCACAACGAGGAAACGAGAAACAAGGTCATACACATGGAACATGGAACATGAAACATGAGACTAAGACTGGTAACTGGGAGTGGAAAACACCAGCGTGGACAAAGTGAACTAATCTAACGTTAAACTAACTAAATCTGTCTCTAACTATATTAACTATATCTAATACTCCATGGCGTGTACTGGAAGGCGTGTGGTATATATATCAAACATAATCAGCGCTAAGCGCTGGCAGCTGAAAACAATAAAGACACCCCCCCAAAAAAAACCAATAACAGAACAGTGGGAAGACAGAACAGAAACAAAACAAACACACGTGTCCATAGTCAACAATGTCACAGTTTTCCACATTCGAAGAGTGGGCGCTCGCGCACCTTGCTCATGCACGCACGCGCCCTCCAGCTCGACAAGCGCGCTGCCTAAAGGGGAGACCGTGACACATCAACACTTATTACATATGTTTAAGTATAATGACATGATCTCTTTCATATTCCTTATCACATATGTATAATGACATCTTGTCTTACTTATTACTTATGTCTAAGTATAATTACATCCTCTATTGCTTATTACTTTTTATACTGTATGTATAATGACATCATCTCTTACTTACTTACTGCTTATGTTTAAGTATGACATCATCATCATCTCTTTCTTGTTACTTATGTCTAATTATATGACATCATCTCTTGCTTTTTTCTTATGTCTAAGTATAATGACATTATTTCTTTCTTATGACTTATCTCAGTAAATTGACAATCTATTTTGAAATGAAATATTATTTTGAGAGATGATTATTGTTTGAAAGATGATGACTAGTCTTGTGGAATATACACATAGAGAAGGCTATTAAAAACTATGTATGTCAAGCTGAATATTAACAATTTATAACTTCTAACTTCTGTAACTTTTATTTTATAAGCAAGGTTATTCAGTTTGTATTTTTCTTACATGTATCCTCTTGAGCAAACCTAAATAATTAATACTGTCTCACACTCTCTGCACTGACACATTGTAGAAGCTCCTGAGTATCAGCAAAAAGCAGGCAAGCAAGTACTAGACAAACCAACAAGGCAACAACACAAACAGGTTTACTTTGGTAGCAGTATTTACTGAGCTTAGTACCTGATCCTTGTAAACATTCGGTGAATGCATAAGAATCCACTGTGCAGTTTACCTAAGCAGTCTGACACACAGAGAAAGAGAAAGCACTTTATTACACAGTAAAACACAACACATGTAGAATGCAACATATATGCCAGAGCCATATCTCCCTGCCTGGTGTCCCACTGAAACTAAGCAGCGTTGAGCCAGGCCAGTACCTGGATGGGAGACCTCCTGGGGACAACTAAGGTTGCTGCTGGAAGTGGTAGTAGGGAGGCCAGCAGGGGGTGGTCTGTGACGAGGACACTATACTGTAAAAACAACACTGTCTTTTAGATGAGACATTAAACTGAGATCCTGACTCTCTGTGGTCATTAAAAACCCCAAGACACTTACCATAAAAGAGTAGGAGTGTCCTGGTGAAATTCCCTCACTGGCCCTTATCCATCATGGCACCCTAAAAATCTCCCCCCCTGAATTGGTTATTATCACTATCCTCTCCTCTCCACCAATAGCTGGTGTGTGGTGGGCATTCTGGTATACAATGGCTGCCGTCACATCATCCAGGTGGATGCTACACAGTAGTGGTGGTTGATGAGATTTCCCCCCATACAATGTAAAAGTGCAATATAAATGTAACTGTAAGAAGCTAACAAACACTCATAAAACAAACACAGGACATGCAATGCGGCATATAAATACAAACCGATGCAGTTTTGAAATGTTAAATGTGCAAGGGATAGGGTTTTTTTCCTGAAATCATTAAGCAGTCATGAGTTAGAGTCACTGAAGGAGATTTATTACTGCTGTAAACTGCAGGCTTTGAGAGTACAATAGAAATATTGTGGTAAGATGGAATAAATAAGCCTTTACTCCTTAAACCTTTAAGGAGAGAATGAAATGAGTAATGGTAATGGTTGTTACAAAGTAATGGTAATGGTTGTTACAAATAGTTACTAATAGCAATTGTTATAAATTATTCATTATTATAATCATTATTGCTAGTTCTTTTATAGTTGGATGTAGAGCCACTGTAGAAGTTTGGCTTTTTTTTCCCAACAATTTAATGAATGCAAATTAAAAAATATATATTACAGATTTCTTTTAGCTTCAATCGAAAGTTATTGCATATTCCTTTAATGACCATGTTCTTCTTGCCAATCATCATTGGCTACTGAATGCAATTTGCCACTAAAGCCTCTATCATGTATCTGTTACTGGGGCAGGGGTTATTTCCAGGGCCAAACAACTTTGATTACCTGCTTATTGCTTAATTGGCACCTGGCACTAATTCAATATAAAGTGTTACCTGTGATTACTGGCATCAGTCCGAGGAGGCCTCTTGGCGCCCTGCACTTTATTACTGCCAGCCACTGATGAAGCTGTTGTCCAGTAATAGGTTCATTTATCAATCTTTCAAATCTAATCAATCTAACAAAGTTGTGTGTAAGTGTTTTCGCAGGTCAAAACGAAAAACAAACAAAAAAGTAAATCTCAGATTTGGCAATTTTGGAATAACATGCATATGTTGATAAGTATGTTCATGGCACAGCTGATTTACATTTAGTGATGCCCACAAAACTCAAAGAGTGCTGAAAATGACAAAAGAATGAGTAAATAGTGAAAGAGTGCCTCCTAAGCCTGGTATGTGTTGCTAAATTTCCAATAATGCAGTTCAGCCACTGCAGCGAGTCAGCTCTGATGGAAGCCCTAAGCAGCCATGCATTATTATATTTTTTCTTTCTTGTTTTCTCATGGTCAGGACTTAATTTTCTTGTGACCTTGTTATAACAAAATAGTTGTTTTTATTGTTCTGGAGGAAGCAAAAGCTTAGTGCAGTCCCGCAGTATCCTGGATGAAAAATTAATTTTTACTTTGATCAGACTCATAACTCACTCAAGCTGAAATAGCTCTATGTCTGTCAGTGACTGACAAATTCCACTTTAGTGTCTGACACTTGAGTAGGGCCAGCCCTCTCTTTTAATGTGGAGATAAAGTCCATCTCTCCAGCAGGCAGTTATTACATTTATGTACATTACATGACATTACATTATATTTCCTTGTGATAAAATTATGTCATGAGAAAACAACTTTCGTTATGTCGAAATCACGAGAAAATTATTTTGCTATGTGGAGATCATGAAAAATTAAGTCGAGATCATGAAGAAAAATAATAATGCATGGCTGCTTAGGGCTTCTGTAGCTTCCTCCTTTAGAGGGTTGCATTTCTTTTGTCCTAATTAAATGACTAGTTTTGTCTATTTTAATTCATGAATTTCTTTTAGATTCACTTTCTTTCAAATCATTAATTTGAAATGAGTGACTTTCACAAAATTTTCATAAAATTCATGTGTGCAGTTGAAATAAATACATTATTTATACAGATTATACAACTTAATACAACATACAGCATACAACATAATCAAAACATATACGATTTGAAAATTAATAATCCAAACAGAATTTACATGAACACCACATGTGTAAATGATCTTGCAAACTGTTTGGATAAATGAGTCCTAACGTGTCTGATCGTTTCCTGCTCTTACTAATAGTTTTAGGAACAACCAGTACTAATGGTTGTGAAGTGAGTGAGTATTTAACTTGGATTGTACATAAAGTCATGTGCTGTAATAAAACAAAAAATAAAATGGAGAGCAGATGTTTAGTGTTCATTATTGTTTTCTGTTTAATCGTAATGAATGCTAATCACATTGTACATCACTATAGGTTTATATAGTTTGTAGGGAATTTAGCCCGCGGTGGGCGGAGCACAGACACACAGGAAGCCGTTTTAGGGTTGCTCGTGGAGGGATATTTATTCAAGACGGACGGTGGGGGGAGTGCGGGTGCGCTTGTGTGTGCTGAAATGCGATCGGGCTGTGAGGGTCTCGGCTGTCTTCAATTACAACCCGGAAGCGGAGCCTTCATTCACGCCAACTTCGTATGCTCGGCAATCCTCCTCCTCCTCGCTTGTGAGTGGAATATCGCCCTTTTATATTCTCCCCTCGCCTGCTGGATGGTGGAATTTTTCCCGCGCGGTGCACCATTCACGAGCCGTGGGTGTGTCGGTGGCCCCGCCCCACCGCCACGTGCTCTCTGGCCATCCAAAATATTGGTGGCGCTGAAGCGGCGCTATCTCTTCAGCGCCACTATCTCTTCAGCGCCACCGCGGCAGTCCCGGGAGGAGCGATCTTTGTTTCCTGTGTGCCGTCCACCGGGCCTGTCGCCACAAGTTATATACATTTCTTTTTCTGCCTTAAGTTGTGTGACAAGGAAGACTGATGTTGAGAGTTAATTCCATATGGACATGTGTGCTTAAACAATTTTTTTTTTTCATCTCATTTTAAACACTATTTACCAAATGACCATGATGAGGTAGTTAAATTGCCCACACAATGCACTATTACTATTACTTAACAGTGTGCAAGTTTTCAAAGTTATTGTAAGTTAGTGTGTGCATAAAAATAGTTTTAACCAAACCGGAACTTAAAAGCTTAGTCTATAATGCTTCTCCAAGGTCTTCACAGTGCAGTTGTGTGAACATAAATAACATGCACAAATCTACACCCACACACTGTGCGGCTTTCTGTTATTTGTTTGTCCACGATGCTGGCAATGGCAGCAGCGCAACACTAAGAATTCTAGGTCTCAAAACTAGCATCCTGAAAAATTCAGATCCTAACACTGTGGGACTGTTTACAGAGACCTTAGGGATTGTTACAGCTATGAATTCTGGGATCTGAACCAGACACCTTAATATATTGTATCTCGAGGAACCTAGCTCAGTGTTCTCAACCTGATCCTTGTGGATATCTCTCTCTCTCTCTCTCTCTCTCTCTCTCTCTCTCTCTCTCTCTCTCTCTATATATATATATATATATATATATATATATATATAATCAAAGTTTAATATAGCCTTTCTGTTCTTGAGTGTTACCAGTGGTTTGCATCTTGAGGTAACCCCTCAGTGTTTACATTCATGAAGGCATCTCTTGATTGTAGACTTTGACAATGATACACCTACCTCCTCAAAAGTGTTCTTGACTTGGCTAGTTGTTGTGAAGGGGTTTTTCCTTCACTAAGGAAGAATTCTCTGATCATCCACTTTAGTTGTCTTCATTGGCCTTCCAGGCCTTTTGGTGTTGCTGAGCTCACCAGTGCATTCCTTCTTTTTAAGAATGTACCAAATTGTTGATTTGGCCACTCCTGAAGTTTCTGCTGTCTCTCTGATAGGTATGTTTTGTTTTTTCAGCCTAATGATGGCCTCCTTCACGTGCATCAACACAAGGTGAGCATAGATTTTTCCAGCTATGTTAGTGAGAGAGTTCTGAATGCGCATGACTAAGCATATAAATTAATTTTAAAAACAGTCAGTCTGTGGCTTTTCTGTAAAAAAAAGTATTTGAAGTGTATTTTGAAACATTTAACCAAAATACCACTTCTACATATTTTAAATATTTTTAGAAACAATCCCACGGACCCCTTCTACAACTGTAATTATGCCATGGACCGCAAGGGGTCTGCAGATTTCTGGTTGAGAAATACTAACCTAGCTGCTGTTCTAATTTCAAATACTGTGGCTTGGCTCTATTCTGGAGTAAAGCTAGTCCTGACTGGAACTTTCTCATGTCAGCTTTCTCCCAAAGACAGTTATGTTTGCACGAGGGCACCTTCCAAGTCTGACAAGTTGATGATAGTGTTTCTGCTTTACTTTTTATCAGGGACATACTGAAACTGCAATGGGCTACAACATATCACTAATAATGAGTCACCTGCTTGGCCTTCAGGTGATTAGCACAGTTTCTGCGCTTGTCGTTTCCAGCCCAATCCTCCTTGTCAGACTTTTACTCGTCTCGACTGATTTGAGCTCATAGCCCCTATTGCATTCCAGCCTCTGGCACATGTGCCAACTGCTGATCAATCATGATCAATTGCTGGCACAGAGCCATGGATAATGAAGATAGCTAATGATGGTTTCAAATCTGTTAGCTGGAGGAGACAGCAGGTGACAAAATCTGTTACCTCACCCAATTAAAATGTTGTATCTCTTCTCAATTAAATGTTAGGTCTTTTTTTCAGGCCAGGCTCACCGTGAGTCTGGTTATAATTAAAGGATGTTTATCCCAATACTCCAGGGTGACCCGCTCAGGATGAGAGAAATAAAACATCATTGATTTTTCCTGTTTACTTTTAATTCCATACTAGGCTGGAAATAGAGTTAAAGGGAATAAAGAATTAAGATGGAAATATGCAGTGTCAGTGAGAATTCTCTAGGCACTAGGGTTCAATTCCAGATTTCAGAAACAAGGTAATTTCTCAGTTTAGGTCTTGATTTGTAGAATTTTTAAGGGAAAGTGGAATGTTTTGTTGTGGGTATTTGATTAAGGTGCAAACACTAGAAAGGTTTACATGCAGGAAAGGTAAAAATGTTTGCTTTCTTTCTTCCTGTTCTAAGAAAGACATACAGCAATTACACACAGCAATTAATATGAAATTGTGCATGTAAACTTTCTTAGTGTCTACACCTTAACTAAAACACACGAGGGGCAACTTTTCTGAAGTACCTGGTGGTTGCCATATATGCTGCATTCAACTTACCATGGAAGTGGGAAGTCAAAACTTAGAATGATGTAATTTTCAACTTCTGTGACTTCAAGCTACAAAGTGGGAAAAAAACATGTTCATTTTAAGTTATTAAAAAGCTAGCCAGCTAACTAGCAAACTGTATACTTACTGTTACAGAATTATCAAACTAATATGTCTGTATGTTGAATAATCTAAAGCAAATACTTGTATATAGAGCATAATTCATTTAAAGATAAGAGGTGCTACTTTGTTTACTGTTCATGCTGTGTTAATATATGTGTGTGTGTGTGTGTGTGTGTGTGTGTGTGTGTGTATACATATATACAGTATATATAGATATATAGTACTGTACAAAAGTCTTAGGCACCCTTTTTTTTAGTACAAACTTTGTTATAGATCTTTATTTTATGACTTCTACATTATCGAGTCAGGACAAAAGCATTTTAAATTTCCAAAAGTTTTCCAGCACAAAATTAAAATGTTACAGAAAAATGTTTGTATGTCAGTAAAGAAAGCAACATATTACATGAGAGATCATTTTTCAGACAAAAAAACATAATGAAAGCTGCTGGGTTTTGCATGCAAAATAAGCAAGTGCAGCAGTCAAAGTCTCCAGAAGAACTGTTCTGCAACAGTAAAACTTACAGCTTACACCCTTATAAAGCTGCACAAATTGTACCTAAGACTACACATTTTTTCCATAATAATTATTCCATAATAATTTAATTCCAAGTTAAAGTAATGCTGAAACTATACAGGATTGTGGTGTCTGGCCAAGTAAAGGGATAGAAGAACCATAAACAGAATTGAGGTACAGTACATCAACAATGAAAATGGCAAATGCTTTCCACACAGTTGTTACTCATCCATCTGTTTTCTTCAAATTTCAATGCATACAAAGTGGGTAAATTATTTAAATTATCTTGCTGGCATCATTTAATTTATCAGTATTTTATATTTGACAGCTATAATTGTAACATTATCTGATTATTTTTGGATTGCTTATGCTCAATTTGTCTTTTGTTTTATATACTTGTATGTAGAATAATCTTGTAATGTTTTAATGAAACAACAGAATAAAAGCAGGATATGTACTTATTTGATTGTGGTGATGGTGGATTAAAAAGGTATACCTACAGTTACATCTCAAAAAATTAGAATATTGCAGAAAAGTAATTTTTTTTCCCGTAATTGAATAAAAAACATGGAACTTTAATATATTTTAGATTTATTACACATAATGTAAAACGTTTCAAGCTTTTGTTTTGTTTTAATCTTGATGATTAAGGCTTACAGCTCATGGAAATAAAAAATCTGATATATCAAAAATATTTTTGATTTCCATGAACTGTAAGCCATAAAAAAAGGCTTGAAATATTTCACTTTATGTGTAATGAATGCACTTGTACATCAAAATAATCCTAATAGCTCAGTTAGTCAGATTAGCTAGAAAATTTTCCAAATGTCATTGAATTGCTCTAAAAGTGCTTTAAATGTAATAGCCAGAAAACAAAACTTGTAATATTTTATATAACAACACAGGGGTAGAAAAGGGATCGAACATGGTATTTTGTACTGTCTTTGATTTTTTCTTCTTCTTCTTTTTTTTTTTAAATTGGGGGATTAACCACTCATAGTTGGCATGCCCACTAGTAGCCAAATACCACTATGTGTAAGAATTAGTTTTATATTCAGTTACTCAAATAAATTGCATAAACTATCCAGGGTACTTTGGCCTATGAATATGCAATTGTATTGATTATGGAAGCTTTTAAATAACTAACACAAAGTAATTTCACTTTATTATCAGCAAATTAGGATAACCTGGCTTATTAAAAAAAAAAAAAAATAAAATAAAAAAAAAAATATATATATATATATATATATATATATATATATAATTATCGTTTCTATCTTGTGTCTTTTGGTCTTTCATTCTTTTTATTTTTTGTTTTTATTTTTGTTTATTTAGCTATTTTCACTTTTCCTCTTTTGGGATTTTTTTTCTCTATTTTTCTTTCTATTGCCTATTCCTAAATTCCTGTTATTCTCTTTCTTTCTTTCTTTTTTCTTTTTCATTCTTTGGCATTCTTTCTTTCTCTCATTCATAAACTTCTTTCTTTCTTTCTTTCTCTCATTCATAAAC
>JANDJT010000190.1:24935819-24951575 GCA_024331685.1 Stegophilus panzeri | reverse complement strand
CATATTTGGACAAGCAAACTTTTGATCCTCTTTGAAACGATGCCTATTAATAAAGGTGATACACTCTATCAAATGACATAAAATTTACATTTTGTAGTAATTTTCACAATTTAAATTAACAAAAAACAGATCAGTCACATATAAAAATTAAATACATACCTACATTTATCACACCTTCAAATCCATAGAATCCATATAATTAGAATCAGATGTTCATGATTGGGTGCCAGTGATTAGAACTTGCTTAGGGAGTGCAGGTGGACCCTGTCTTATTTATACCCCTCTCATATGTAGTATCTGGTGTTCCCTTTGCTATTGAGGTGTGTGGTATCATTATACCAACATCAAAAGAATACTGTAAGGCCTTCAGAAAAAAAGGTGTGGATGCCTATGGGTCTGGCAATGGATTTAAAAAGATCTCCAAATGATTTGAAATACATCATTCCACTGCAATGAAGATAATCTACAAATGGCACAGATTTCAAACAACTGCCAATTTGTCCAGGACTGGCTGTCCCAGCAAATTCAGCCCAAGTGCAGATCATCTGATGCAAAAAGAAGTCTCTAAGAACCCCAAAATTTCATCACAGGATCTGCTAGTAAGTCTTGCAGCTGTTGGTGTCAAAGTGTATGCTTCTATAATCAGAAAGAGATTGCACAAATTTTTCCTGCATGTGAGGTGTGCCAGGAAAAAGCCTTTGTTGTCTAAAAAGAACATTAGAGCAAGACTACATTTTGCCAATGAAGATATAGGCAAAGACCAGGCCTTTTGGAATAATGTGCTCTGGACAAATTAATCAAAGATAGAGTTGTTTGGCCACAGTAACAGCAGACATGTTTGGCGCAGACAAAGAGAGCTTTCAAGGAGAAGCACCTCATCCCAACTGTGAAGCACGTTGGTGGAAATGTTAGAGTTTGGGGTTGCTTCACTGCCTCAGGGACTGGACAGCTTGCATTAACTGCTTCAACTATGAATTCTGCATCATATCAAAGAGCGCTTGAAGATAATGTGAGGTCATCTGTCCAAAGGTTTAAGTTGAACCAAAAGTAGACCTTTTAACAGGATAATGATCCTAAGTACACTTGCAAATCTACCAAGGAGTGGCACAAAAAGAAGAAATGGAGGGTTGAGAATGGCCTAGTCAAAGCCTGGATTTGAATCCCACTGAAATGTTTCTTGGGTATTTGAAACGGGCAGTACATGCAAGAAAACCCTCAAACATCTTGCAAACGAATGAATATAGCATGTAAGAGTGGTCAAAAATTCCAGCAAGCCAATTTTAGAGACTCGTGGACAATTATGCAAAATGCCTACAAGACGTTATTTCTGCTAAAGGGGGCAATACTGAGCTTCTGAGCTGTACTTACCTTTTCCACAGAAGGATAGCACATCTATTGATATTTCTGTTGAATAAATGATTGAAAAAGCTATTTTTCCTGGTGGTTTTGTTCAAGTATATCAACTTATATATTACTAAAAAACGTCAATTTTATTCGTCATTTGATAGTGTATCACCTTTATTAATAGGCACTGTTTCAAAGATGATAAAATGTTTGCTTGTCCAAATATATAAATATATTCAATATACTTCTTATTCTTTCACATGACTCTCTCTCTCTCTCTCTCTCTCTCTCTCTCTCTCTCTCTCTCTCTCTATATATATATATATATATATGAAAATTTCACCATGTGAAGGGTTTTCCCAAGCGGCCACAGATATATCCAGCATGAGTGTCTGAAACACTTTTTAGATGTTTTTTAAGTAAAATCATACAGCACACTTATTTACTGAAATAATTTTTTCTGAACTGCTTTAAAACTATTTCATGAAAGGAGAATGACACCAGTGTTACAGGAAAGAAAGCACCAGAAAAAAAGTATAACTTCTTGTGATGCACCATGTTTTACTATTGTAAACAATGAAAAGGTATGCAGAGTAACAAAACCGATTTCTCTTTTCTCTGAATCACACATAATTATGGAATAAATATGAGCTGAACATGTACACACGGCAAAATCTGGATTTTGGGCTTTTGTATTTGTCTCACATCTGAGGAGCGCTACCACACATTGCACTGAGAGCTTCTGCTTTCATCTCACACATAGCCCACGTACTTTTACACTGAAAGCCATAGCTGATGTTTCTCTTTCATGCACTCTCTTTCACTTCATTTCTGTCTGCCATTTGCTCATCTAGTCGTCCTCTCTGCTCAACCATGTATCTCAGGCTAGAGGAACTGCACAGAGGCTGACACTCACATTTCCACGTTTGAACAGGCCTGCCATCTGTGATTGATGATGAGCAGGTCAGGAGCGAGTGGGTTCCATGTATTGGTGCCATCTGTGCCATAGCCTGGTTTAGCCCTTATCACCTTTGCAGCTTGTGAAGAGCACAACCTTGGTGATGGGGACTGACTCGGAGTGGCTTCAAGTGTTTTCAAGTACCATCACTTTAAATAGCTCAGATATGATTAAACACACTCATGAACTTGTGCATTCATAACGTCAGTGATGTTAGTGTAAGTTTAAAGACAAGCCCAAGCTCATCGCTCAAAAGCCAGTGGGAGAGGCTTGATGCTGATGTGTAACAGACATCTGATACCGAGCTTTAACTAGGGACTGATACTGAGCTCTAAAGACATGTAACAGATAGGCTCTTGTTGCATGTGATGTATTTCCTCTCTGTCTACATCAATCACTTCAGCATAGTCCTTATTCACAACACGACAGACCACAGCAATATTATTTTCAGTGTACTTGGAGGAGACCAGACTGTTGTTTGTTATGTGGTTTTTCGATAGAGTGCTGCTGCTCCACTCTGTCTGATTTATTCCTTTTTTCACTCCTCTCTCGCTCTCTCTTTCTCTTTTCTCCCAGATCTCCCTGTAGCTCACCCGCGTGATTAATGTTTTTCATTTGATGTCCTCCTCTCCCCTGCACCAAGTACCGACAAATAAAACTTCCAGGCAGCATGCACAAATTGTCTCTCAAAAGAGCAGTAAAAGAGAGAGAGGAAGAAAATAAGAGAAAGAAAGAGAGAGGAAGAGCGAGAGAAAGAGAGAGCACATGATAGTCCAGGGAATGTGGCCTTTGGAAAGAGGAGCGTTTGAGAAGAGAATAATTTGCAGTAGAGGATGTGTGTTTCAGCATATGGAACTCCTCCCAGGAGAAATCCCCCTGTTGCTAATATGCAGTTATTGCGATTGCCAGTGGTGCTGCCCAAATTAAAGCATGAACACAGGGAGTACTTCAAACCTTGCCATTCCCACAGATAACAGCATTTCCCACAATCCCTCAGAGTACCCATCACCCGTTTGCTGCTCTGTTTCGGCTTTATTGTAACAAATAAATTACCAGGTGCATTCTCGATTCCTCACTAACAGATATGCAGCACTGGGATATGAGTCTCACAGCAGATAAAGGTTACAGATAAAGAATATGCTTTCTGATTTACAAAGAGAAGCTTATTCTGGGAAACCAAATTTGCATAACACATTTTCCATTACACTGCTCAAATTTATGTTTTCTTTCTGCACTGAATTTTATTTAAAGCATGATTTACCAAGTAAATAAATAGCTAAATTAATACTGCAGTAACTACTGCAAAGCTAAACAGATCTGCATGAATTTCATTTCTCTTTTTCTCTCACACCCGTAGTCATACTCTGTGGCTCATGTTCATCACATTTGTGAGCAATGTTTAATATGGTTTTATTACAATATTTAAACCACCCTCAAGTGGACTATTTTCCTATAACAGCATGTCCTGAAGTGTTTTATTCTTCTTATACCACAATGATTTGCATCACTTACATTATAGAAGCTATAAACTGTCGTTTCCTCACCAGCCTCTCTTTTTCTCTCTCTCTTCAAGTTAATAAGACAAAAAATGCAACATGGACACCCAAAACTCCATCTTTTAAGGTCAAATAAATGTCTCCTTACAGAAAACTTTGCAATTGCAATGATTATATGTTTTTATTTCTTAAATAACAATTATAGCACATTCATATAAGCATATAATTTCTATTACACCTGGAACTTCTACCAGATTTGTGCTTTTATTGAAAATTAATACACATCTTTTTTGTTCGTGAATGAAATGGCACTGTGGCATAACATATTTAACTACATTACTCAAAAAAACATTTTCTTGCTCAAGAAATGTAAGTATGGCTTATACAACAAAATAAAAGTTTCATATCATTCATACATGCCATAATACTACTTGAATCGAATGGTTCTGCACATCTTCATACATATTTCTTCCAAGTTTTGTGCTTGTTTTATACAGCAGGTAAGTATGTATAATTTTCAAGTTGGGGTTGAAAGATTTATGAGTCCATCATGAGTCATGATTTTTCTTTTAAATGAGAAAGAAATGTAAACCATATATCTGAGAGACAAATGCATAGTGGGCTCATTTTCTTTCATTCTTGAATTTAAATCTACACTAAAATATACTTTGCATCACAAATGCCACTTCATTTGTCAGTTGTTCATACTTGGATGCAATTTGGCAATTTGCAGCATAACCCAACTGACCTCTTCGTAATACTCAAATTGTGTTATAGCATTATTATAGCATTAATTAGGCAAGGCTCATAGATAATGAAACACTCTTATTAGGTGTTGCCCTTTGTATGTTGGTGAAACAGTTGGTTGTTTAGCTAAAGTGGCTTCTCAATCAGGGAAGTGCTATGGAAAGTGGCAAACCAAGCTATAAGAGCATGTTATAAATCATCTCCTTCACACGACCTGCACTTTGGAGTTCATTTATCACCTCACTGAGACCTTGGGCAGAGAAAAGATCTCACCAGCACCTCTCTTCCATATAATCACCTCTATTTGAACAGTTGTCTCTGTTCTGAAAGTTGACACAAAAGCTCCAGAGAAGACGTCTTCAGCTTATCCCGGTAAAACAAAACCTGTCGATAAGACTTTCAGATTCTGTACAGTAAAGAACCGCCAAGGAATAGGTAACTAACTAAAGACACGCAAAGACAAGGCAAAAAGACAGAATACACTGGAAGTGAAGAGAGATTTGAACATATAGAGGTTGCAGATATTTTGTTTTTTAAATTTGTTTCTAATTTTATTGTGCCATGAGGGCATTCAAACATAAAACCTTTTATTGTGTGTATTTGCCTGAATGATGATTAATTGAACCTGGCTCTCAGACATTCCAAGCATGGGTGTAACCTTGTTTTGATTGGCAGAACTGCCAATATCTACAGTTAAAGATTTTTTGACCCCTTGCTATACCAATACGGAAGACACCTGAAAACTATGCTGTTTAGATTTCTCAACTAAAGCGGCAGTCAAACTGAACATAAATAAAATACAGCCAGCAGAAAAGCCAATTTACTGAATAGGAAAAGGGTGTGGGGCATGAAAGAGGCACCAGCTTCTCTAAGTGGTTACTTTTGCTTTGCACAAATGCTAAAAATGGTACAAATGCTGTTTCTAGGTGAATTTTACCTGTGAATCCAAGAGCCTTGGTATTAGGAGCCAATTGAAAACAGGAAGGTGAGACTGTGGTCTCTTTTGATGGTGAGAAATGGAGGAGATTCTTATTATGTTTCAGTCACACATACAACAAAATGCCTTGCTGTTTTTCTAAATGTTAATTGGTGCACATATGAAAAAATTAATTGTGAGCAAATTAAATAGTGCGGTGAAAGGTCAGTGTAATAGTGACCTAACACGTTCAGAACTAACACAATCCTGAAGCACACGACTTACTGATATCACAAAGTCTAATATTGCTCCTAGTGTAATTTAAAAACAAATGTTTTAATAGGAAATCTGATATCTCAACACCCCAGCGCAAATTATACCTATGATTCTGACTGAGTGTAAGTTACACTTCAGTTAAATGTCTTCTTAATTGTATATGTGTCTGCTTAAATGCTGTCGCTCTATTTCTGTAGAGGCTGTGTATTGCTGACTGTGGGAATCACCAGCAGCAAAGTCCCTGATGCTGAATGTGCTGAACTGAGGCGTCTAAAGTGCTCTGTGTTTCAACTGGGGCACTAAGGCCAAGTTTGAATCTGTCACATTTAAACTGCCCTAAATTAAGCTGGGCAACATTTTCTAATGATGGAAAAGTCCATGTATGTAATGAACTATGACCACATTAAGAACGTTATCATGAATTTGTAAGCTATTATAAAATGTTTCATTGTTACACATAAATAGTGTGAAAGCACAAAATAGCCTACCTTATAGCAACCTTTATTATGCATTATGAATTCTTAACCTATAGTATTATAAGTAGTGTTTGTAACATATTATAACACCAATACCACAAAATCCTACTTTGTATAATGCATTATTGTTAATTATGGGCAACAATGAACTACATATATTTTCACTGCCAGAAAGTCATCAAAAAATAAACTTTTTTGAAACACTTTCTATGTATAATGATACAAATACAGGTATTTATTACAAAACATTATAGTTTATGCCAATGTTTATAACTCACTTTCTGGTTATCTTAATTTCTGAAGCACATAATTCTAATGTATTGAATCACTGAATACATCACATAACTGAGTTGTGCTCAAGATAGCTAGACACTTGGATAGGTATAGTGACATTCGGATAGGTATAGTGACATTTGGATAGGTATAGTGACAGTCCATGAATGTCCTAATCACCTAATTTCAACCACCACCATTTTTGGTCCAAAAATGTTGGCAAAACAGTAAAAATAGTAAGCTTGCTCACCCTTGGTAGCTATCAAGTTTTCTGGTTCTCAAACAGATCGTATTAGCCAATGTAACATTAAAATTGATCATATTCACTTTGTTAGAGAGTTACCACTATTTAACAAGAAAGAAGCAGATAGAATTAGCTAGCTGCATTGTTCAAAACTGTTTTGATAATGTTAATGTAGCTAGAAAGCATATTAGCTACATTATATGAAATTTATGATATTATGTTAGCTGGCTAGATTAGCTAGTAATGGTGGTTTGTGTCATAGTTTATAGTCGAATAGTTTTTCTTAGCTCACATTAGCTAGATAGAAGGCTGTTCCTTCTTCAGGAAAAATGAGATATTTGTGAAAAGACAAGTCAGCTACATGTTTATATATATACACACACAAATAAAGATATAGATGATTAGAGCTTGCACACCCTTACTGTCTCCTTAATTGGTGTTTAAAATATTGCCTTATTTATACATTTTAATGTGCAATAAAGTTGTTCCATCATACAACTTTATGCTGTATGTAATTGCTTTTAACTAATTGAAGCTGGCACTAAGACATTCTCAGCGTAGGGATAAGGATTAGAGTTGGACAAAAATAGCATAAGGCTTGCATGATTAATGAGTGTGGATCTCTATGTGGATCTCCACGTGTCTTTTAATATAATCCCGTATAGGGCATTCTGTACCAGAGGAAGTGAATTTTGCAACATAAAACATGGAAAAAAGGTGGCTGTTTGCAATTGAAACAGAATTAGTTCAAATTTATAGTTTGACTCTACTGCTGCTGTCATGAGGTCGGGCTAAATCATCTCCCACTTCTGCTATAAAAAATGTCATACAACAGATTTGTGGTACTTGGAAATTTTTTTTCCACTCTCTCTCTGACATTTACAGAAGCAGAAAGAGATGTTAGTAGAAGAAGCCTTTATTTGGCACATATACATTACAGCACAATGAAATTATTATTATTAATATTTTTTGCATATGCCAGCTTGTTGGGAAATTGGAGTCAGTTATGGTACAGCAACCCAGGAGCAGATAGGGTTAAGGGCCTTGCTCAAGAGCCCTCAACTTGGCAGTGCTCGGGCTTGAACCTCCAGCCTTCTGATCAGTAACCCATTACCATAATGGGCCATAACCATTGAGCTATCTTGGCCACCAAAAATAAAGTTTGGGTATCTTTGGCTATGTCAGCAAGAGAGCAAGGAGCGGCCTGGCCTGCCACGATATGACTTTACTCACAAATTGAGTTACAGAGGATTTGCTACATAATCAGCGTTTACCACAGTGTCTCCTTTGCTGTGTTTCAAAATGTTCAAAAAGGCTGAAATAATCATATCATAAACATGTCACAGAAGATGTCATGCTGTTGTTTGTCATAAAATACATCATAAAACATAAAAGAATCACCCTCAGACAAGCTATTGTGACATTAAACATTATAACAGCTATTATGACATGCCTAATAGCAATTGGCACATGACTCTGTTATGTCAGTGGGCAACTTTACTATTACATGTTTATGACAGTTATATCAGTCTTAAATTGAAGGGTTCAGGTGATATCAATTGTTGTCAAAGTAACTGCATTGTACATTCTGTGACATTACTGGATATAAACTGTGAAATGTAAATTATATTACATGTGTAACTTGCACTTTGCAGGAATGCTTGTTCTATATGTAAGAGGTGGTACAGATGATAGACATTCAGTAGGTATACTAAATCTAGTATGAAGATGTCTTCAAGACATTCTAAAAAACACATTCTATGCCCCTTTTTATCTGTGTATCAGAGTGAACTTTTTTGGATACAAACATTTTAATTCATGCTTTTCCAATGACATAATAAACAAACAAACAAACAGTATATTCTATATTGAGGGGTCAGGGACTAGGCAAAGAAGATCTTTGTATGCAAATCCATAGTAGGTATAAAACACATACAGGACCAAGTCAAAACCATGGGTGTATCTCAATCAGCTCCCTAGCTCATGAATCAGTATATCGTGTACATGAGTTTGGGCACTGGCAAGGATCCTGGCTCACTACACTGATAACCCAATTTCTGGCGACATAACTATGTACTCGTGTTGTAAAATGACATCAACACATTAAGGTTTTATATGTTATATAAATTTGTTAGCTTAATCACATGCATTTCTGTCATGGTTCATCAAGCAGGATCGTAGGCTAGCTAGTGAATTAAAAATAATAATAATTAAACACTTAAAAGTCATTAGACTCAAACAAACCATATATAGAACATCAAATAAAGTAAAAAAAAAAAATGCTAATGCAAAAATGCTAATTCAAAGTAATCATTTGAACTACAACAATGATAACAAGCTACTTAAACAGAAAGTGGCTGAGAGTTCATCTACCATTTTTTTTTTTAGCTGAAAGGCTTCAGAAAACATGTCATTTCCAGTAATGGAACATAGTGAGCATCGACTCTCCCAGGTTTTTGTGGTGCATTGTTGGATTTTTTAGTTCCAGTGCACTGGAAGGATTTTGCGATTGAGACTGTCCTTCAAATGGCAGACTCCCTGATCAGTGCCCTGACTACTGAACTAGGGAGCTGATTGAGAAATACTCCAACTTTACTAGACTAAAAACCCCAACATGGTCTCACACTTGCAATTGTGAAAAATATTATCTTTTTCATGCTCTTCCCTGTTGTGAAAAATATTATATTATCATGCTCTTCCCTGAGTGAGAGTGTAGGCAGGACTGGTCAGAATTCATGTGAGAGCAGAAAGTAAGAATTTAAGAGAGTAAGAAATGGCAGAACACAATTTGTATAAAAGATTACAAAGGTTGAGGTTAGACTTGGGGTAGCTTTTCATACAACTTCATTTGTATAAAGTCTAATAAAGTCAGGTATCAGGTACAATTTAGTGCTATAAAGTATGATTTTTAAAAAATAAGGCTCCTGTCTTTTCTCCTTCAGACAATAAAATTAATGTTGGCAGATAATTAAATGGCAAATAAATGCTTTATTTTAATCACCATTTTATGGAAGGCAGTGTGATCATTTTGGCAGAAAGCATAGCCACAGGGTGTATACATGAATCACACATTGATGTTGCACTTCAGAGGTCATGGGGCTAGGGCAGAGTGAGGATGGAAGTGCCATAGGGGACATTTGAGATGAGGCCAGTGGTTTTTACACCCAGAATGCACTTAAAGATGAAGCTGGAAAAAGCTTCATCCTCTGGTGACAGAGGATGTGTCCAACGAGAGTAGACTGCTGGGGTCTCTGGCAGACAAAACCATACACTCCATTAGCACTCACATTAAAATACATGCACATACATACAGTACAGCACACCAACAGATGCATACTAACTAACAAACATAGAGTTAGCTTCTACACACATAAGCATACATACACAGACATCCAGGCAGTGGAAAGTGCAGCCATCACACCCTGTGTGTATTTAAGGATCTTTTCCACAGGCTAGAGCAAAACTGTAGTGTTGATAAAAGACGAATGTGCTGTCAGCAAGATTGCGAGTGTGTCATCAAACAGGGTGAGAATAGGCGGGCCCCTCGGCAAAACTAAAATAAGTGATAGCCAAGCCTCTGGTTTGTGATGTTGCAATGCTCACAGTTACACATGAAACACACGTTCACTATAATTAGAGCATTTGAAAATGTGTGTGCAAGTACTAGAATCTAATTAATAATCCTGACTCTAGTTACAGCTTATTCATGAAACTGTTCATTATTAATGTCTTACATCACTAAGAGTTTTAAAGCTTCTTCTTCTTTTTGACATACAGTACATGTTATTTATCCAAGATGGAGCAATGAGTGACATGTACACCCTGTGTGAGGTGACGAACAGGAAGACAGCCATGTTTCCATAGCCAGGGGTTAAAAGAGGAACAGGGCATCATTGCAGAGTGGGCTACAAACACACAACCCCTGAAAAAGGCACTTTCCTTAAGTGTAAATCAACTTTTGTACGCCGCATAAAAAAGCCCTTGGTACTCAACTTCCTGCCAACTCAGAACCACTAAATGTGTGTATAAAAGAAAAGAAATCAATTTGCTTCAGCTTTGACTCTGAATCCAGCATTAATGAATTGCTCCAAATAATATGTGAGTGAGCCTAAAAGTCCTGTGTGCCAAGAAAAGAAAACATTATCTCAAGAGAACAACATAACCACCCAATAGATGATGCACTCACAAAACTCTTAGATTAAATGAGTGTAAAATCAATAGATAGAAATTCTAATGGTTGCACTGGGATATGGAAGTGCTTGCCAGGAAATAAACAGTATAGCATATTTCTATTGGCTCTAATAATAATAAAAATAGTATGATAATATACTTTAGTATTTTAGAAAACTCTGCTGTACTTCCTGATTTTAGTGTTCATTGTGGGCAGAGTTAGCTTTACAGGGTCATTCACATGTCATGAACCCCTAGATGAGTTATTGTGTCCCCTCCTAGCAAATACTCTTACTTAATCTTTTAATATTGGTCATTTTTTGTCTTATTTTTCTGTGATAAATGTTTTTCCTTAATATAATTAACTGAAATTCTTGAACGATAGGACTTTTATGCTTAGATTTTAAAGTTGGTGGAACAGAACTATATTAGTGTGTATGCTTGATGCTTTGAATTATTTCCTCACTGTGTCACTGAACTATGGGTAATAATATAAACATAAATATAAATATGAATTTCGTTGCACTGGAACTGTGCCGTGATTCCCGTGAATGTGAAAGCAACTCGTACTTGGGTCCACACTTTTTCAGGAAGTAAAGTAACCTGAGCATGTGTTTTATGATGATGACATCATTAGTTTCCACAACACATGTGTACCATGAGTGGCAGGGAAACATTGTGGCACACAGAAGAGGTTCACTGCTGTGCATAACCTCTGTTGTGCATAATAGCACCAAAATAATAAACAAAAACAAAAACTATATGTTGGGTTCTCCATGCATGTTTGTGATGATGTAAGATGAATGCAAATGCACCAGGGATCAAGTGAATCAAGTGAGTCTGAAACCAGACCAACGCTGTGGGGGGCGCCGGGAACAGTTTCACTCGGATTCGGACTGCAGCAAACATGCTTAGTGTGAAAACCACCTTAGCGGTCAACTGCTAGAAAAGCAGAAGGAAGTAAATATTTTAATGGTGATTCTTAAAGGCATTTGTCATGGAGGGCCACAATCAGAGATGAGTTATGGATGCAGATTGAGGATTTAATAATGAAAGTGTGCAAATCAGTATTCAGACCTCAGATATGACTATAGACATAAGCTCTACACAGACAGTTGCACAGTAGTAGTGCGCAAAGAAGTTTGCCAAAAACAAATGCATGTCTCAGTTTTTCTTGCTTAATATTGGTTTAAGTGGGGAGCAGTATGAAGTCCAGTGTCACTGTCTGACAGACTGAAATGTATGTTTTGGGCCGTAAGTACACTCAAATGTACTATGGAATGCCACTGAGGAAAATACTAAATATACAAATATGATTGATATGATTGATGAAATATTGATTAATTAATGAATTAATTAATAGTATAGTCTCTTTAATTTTTTTGCTTGGAGGACAAAAAAATCTATGCCAAATAATAAAGAAGTATAGTATTGTTAAATTACATTTAATTTGCAGTTATTAATGGGATAATTACAAGTAAGACTATTCACACAGCAGCATTAGATGTTCATTTGAATGCTTGCCATCTTCTCACTTATACATTAAATCACATTAGCATTCTTTTCTTTTTCACTTTTAAATGGTCATTGCTTATGTCACATTGTATTACACTTGTTGGCAAAGAAAAAACATAATCTGCTTCTTCGGTTCGGTTTTTCAGAATTTATTCTTGCTTAAAGGCAAGTGCATATTATTTAAAGGTGGTGGTCTGGATGCTATTGAAAAACCTTGTCTCTGACACACAGAAAAATTTGGCAACCTTGGAGGCATGAGCTACATTCAAGTAATTTTAATAACCTGAATCGGGATCCAAGAAAATCAATTTAAGCCGCTGCAAAACCTGTCTCTGAATATCAGGAAGTTCCACACATGGTAAATTTATGTGAAAGTTAGACATGGCAAGTGTGTGTGTGTGTGTGTGTGTGTATTTGAACATCAATATGTGTTGGTGTGTTTCTGCATTAATTGGCCTGAAAGCATGGTTCCCAATAAAATTTTTCCTTTACTGTTTCATTTATTATGCAGCAATCTGTGCCCTCTTGCAGAAAACTAATGCCCTCCCATTAGAGTTTTGCTGACTCTGATTGTGAGTTTTACAGCATGCAACCCTGTTTACAAATATATGCAGTACTGTGCAAAAGTTTTGGGCAGCCTAATTTTTTAATTAAAATTTCTTATTAGTCATTTATTTTATGTCTTCTAGATTATTACAAATATTTTAGATTTCCATGAAAAATTCAGTGTTACAGATAAATGTTTGCATGTCAGTAAAGAAAGTAATATATTATGTAACAGACTACTTTTCAGACAAAAAAAAAAAACTAAACAAAAAAACAAAAAAACCTGCAAGCTGTCAGGGACTAGCTGCAAAAACAGGAAGCAACTGTGACAATGTAGGTCTCCAGAAGAACTGTGAAAGATTCTCCAAGATGCTTTACAGTCAATTTCCTTATATAACTGAACAAAGTGTACCTGAGACTAGTGATGCATTTTTAAAAAGCAAAGGGTTGTCACACAAATATTGACTTTGTTCAGTTTATTAATGTTTACTTTTCTTTACAGTAGTTTTTATTGCACAGTACTGTAACTTCTGGATCTAAACTGGAAGTTTTTTTTTTTTTTTTTTTTTTTTTTTAAACATATGAACCCTATCATGATGCCCCTGGAAAGACTGGAAAACACTGGAAAATCCACCAGAGCTAGAAACATCAATACTGTTAGCATGATCTGTGAACTCTGACAGTTCCTCAACCTCAACTACATCACTTGAGAGATGTGATGTGAGAGCTGCTCTTTTTTTACCCTGCTCATGCAGATATTATTTATTCACAAATTTAGTTGATACTATTCCCTAAAATATAAACAAACAAGTAGCCAAACTGAAACAACCACAACCTTTTGCATGAGCATGACCATCGCATGACAATGGTGTTCATATGAGCTTCATATTTGACAGCTTGCTTTTGCCCATGTGAAAGTATAAAATCTCCTGAAATAAACATAAATACATAAATAAATTGTGCATTATATTCATATTTGTATTTGCATCTGTTTGGAACACATTATCTTCTCAGTCCAAGTAATTAATATTCTGTTACATCCCTAGTACAGACATACACATAGACAGTCAGTGAAAGACAATGGAAATTACGTTAATAAATCAGGAATTTTTACACTGGTCACAGGACAGATGTGAGACTGTTTTGTCTTTTGACTCCAAAGCATGATGTGTCTCAGTTAAAAACTGTCTCTTTAAGTTTGATTTTCTTTCCCCAGTCAATGCTTCTTCTTCACAATGCTTGCGCATTATGCCTGTTTCCATAGCAATGACTTTTTCCGGGCTCCAGCATTTGAACTCCTTGCAGGTAAGTGCTTGTGTCATCAGGCTCTCGAGGATCTTATGTCACACCACTGGGGGAATCTGAGAAACAGACAACAGCACAGAGTCAGTAAATGCTGTATATCTGAACTGTAAATGCTAGTAGGAATATTTACAATGTTTATGCAAAGATTTCGAGCAACAGCAATTTGTCTTTGGGATTGCTTTTATAGTTTGTGTCGTGTTATGCAATTTTATGAAATTGTCCCTATTTAGTACAACACTGATTTTACTGTGTTTACAGACAAAGATATAAACCATACAAATGATTTTTCCATAGGTGTTCTGCTGTGTGGGGAAACAAAATGTGTGTATATGTATATACACCTAAAAAGCATATAAGGGTGTAGTCCAGGGTTTAGAAGACACAGAGGTGCATTTCTGAAAAATAGCAGACAGTCAGTACTAATATCTGAGACTCCTTACAAAATATCCCCTCCAATCCTTCTCACTCTCATTTATTACAAGTTTAAAACCAGAAGTCTCCCTCAAGTACAGTGCTGTGAAAAAAATATTTGCCACCATCCTGATTTCTTCTGTTTTTGTGTATATCTCAAACTAAATGGTTTCAGAAATTAAAACAAAATCTAATATAAAACAAATGCAACCTGAGCAAAATACAGTTTTTAATTGATAATGTTATTTATTGAAGCAAAAAAGTTATCTGATACCAACTGGGTCTGTGTGAAAATTTATTTGCCTCATAGTTACTAATTCCCCAAATCTATGAAACTGCATTCATAATGGGGTTCAGTTGGACTAGACACAACCAGGCCTGATTACTGCAAACCCTGTTCAAATCAACACTTAAATAGAACTTTTTCAACAGCATGAAGTTGGTTAAAAGGTCTTACCCAGTAACACACTATGCCAAAGTTGAAATAAATTACAGAAATGATGAGGAAGAAGATGATTGAAATACATCAGTCTGCGAAGGGTTACAAAGCTATTTCAAAGGCTCTGAGACTCCAAAGAACCACACTGAGAGCCATTATCTCCAAATGGAAAAACTCAGCACAGTAATGAACCTTTCCGGAAGTGGCCAACCCTCCAAAATTCAACTACTCATCCAGGAAATCACAAATGACCCAAGGACAACATCAAAGGAACTACAGGCCTCTCTTGCATTAATAAAGGACACTGTTCAGGACTCCACTATCAGAAAGACACTGGGCAAAAATGTGGCGAGGTGAAAACCACTGCTAACCCAGAAGAACATTAAGACTCATCTAAATTTTGCCCAAAAACCCTTGATGATCCTCAAACCTTTTGGGAAATGTTCTGTGGCTTGATGAGTCGAAAGGGGAACTGTTTGGAAGACAGGGGTCCTGTTTCATCTGGCATAAACAAAACACAGATTTCTAAAAAAAACAAAAAACATCATGCCTACGCTCAAGCTTGGTGGTGGAAGTGTGATGGTGTGGGGATGCTTTGCTGCTTCAGGGCCTGGGCAACTTGCAATAATTCAGGGAAACA
>JANDJT010000190.1:24905657-24925441 GCA_024331685.1 Stegophilus panzeri | reverse complement strand
CTGATGGCGCGGTTCACAGGTGCCATATTTATATCACGCGACGCGCTTAATTGCCACATCACCTGATCATGGCAGGCATATAAATAGGCATAATTTTACACAACCTTCAGATGCCGGTCACGCGCGAGATGTGCTCCCATAGTGTTATGCTAAATGCAACGTCGAAGTTCCCTTCTCAGGGAACTTGCAACATGAATGTCATGCTTTGATCAAGTTGTTGGTTTACTACGTACTACAGCAAATTAGGTATAAGCCTAATCAGTTCAGTTTGCAATCACATACCAGCTGACTACATCAAGGTGACAACAGCAAAGTATTAAAATGTTTAAATGACCTAATAAAATGTAATTAACATTTTAATTTGGCCAAAAGAACAGAACTGAGTGATTGAATCAGTAATTGTTTCCCCACCGATGTTAGTGAGAACAGAGATCAGTAAAGTGACGAGACAGTGATGTGTAATGTCATGTGTAAACACTGTGAGTGACTTTTACGTTATGTGATGAGACAGATACTGATGTTGATGATGCGCTTAATCAAAGTAAGAACTTATTTCTCATTGTAATCTTATAATTCTTTAAAATTTGGCAGTTTTTCCATAAGAAGATTAGATTATGAATGTAGATACAGCATAGATGGGCACCTTTAAAGGTAACTGGACTGGAATCTTTAGATACAGCCTTCTCCCTTTTCAATTTTGTGCAGGAACCAGACTTGCTAGAAAATGCTAGAGCTTTCATTCATTCATTCATCTTTAGTAACCGCTTTATCCTGATCAGGTTTAGGGTGGACTAAACTGAGCATAAAGCATGCACACACACTTTCACACGCAGGGAGCAATTTCTCTTAGCCAATCCATCTAATGGCATGTTATTGGGAGGTGGTAGGAAACCAGAGAACCTGGAGGAAACCCATGTGGATGTGCAGAGAACATGCACAGAAACTCCACACAAATACTAAGCTCAGGGTCTAACCAGGGACGCCGGAGCTGTGAGATGGCACTGTGACACCAAGTATTTAAGGTATGGTTGATATTTAGAAAAAACAAAACAAAACAAATTTCAGTTCAGGGACGGCTGCAGAACTATATAATAGAAATGGTAAAATCTGACCACGTGAAGAAAATGTGTACAATATTGGCCTCTGTTTGATCAAAAACACTTAACACCTGGTGTGCGTCGTTTTTGTCGAGACGTCCTCTCTTCGGTTTTCGTCGACACCGACGATATTGTATTTTAAAATGACGTCACGGGGGTGTGAGCCGAAGCAGCACTGGCTGTGCTGTTAGTTGGACGGGGGAGATGAGAGGAGAGAGAGCGCGCGCGCAGAGAGAGAAGAGAGAAAGAGAAGAGAAAGCGAGCAAAGCGCGCTCGGGCTGTAACCACTGCGCAATTGCGCACACTCTAAGCGCTCTGTTTTCCCCTCAGCGCGCCTGAAGTGGCGCTCATCTCCCGTCGCCCCTCGCTTTCTCCACCGCGTCACATCACACCTTCCAGCCGCCTCCGCAAACATCGCTGAACTTCATCGACTACTATGTGCCACAGCTGACGTGACGACTCGGTCGGACTCCGCGTCGCGGACGGGTTTTTCCTTTTCATCTAAATGCCCTCTCGCGCCTGATCTCGAGCTTCCTGTTAATGACAGACGAGCGCGCAGTCATAATAAAGTGCGCGGTCATTATGCGCGCCACTTGGCGTTTCACTCTGCATCCAGCATGACGCTTCTACTGCTTCCTGACTTTTCTGTAGCACTGGAGTGTATAGTCATGTTTCATAAACTTCGGGCTAAAGAAGACAGCTTTTGAACAACGTCTGGGGCGCGAGCGCGCGTCGCTGACGCGCATCCTCACTTAGTGAAGAAAATAAGGAGGAAAAATCCAAAGCGAGCTTGTTTTTTTGTGCGCTTCCGGAGATCTGGAGCTAGCTGATGCTGCTTGGCTGAAAATGTTAGCCTTAATGACATCTGGACGGAGATTCCTAACTTGAAGGTGTCACAAGAGCGTCGACATTTGAGGAGTCCATTGTAAATGGGAGCTGGACTGAATCTGGATCGGTATCGTGAAATATGTGGATAAAGTGGTATAGAGAACGCAGGTAATATAACATATATGTATATCCATTTTTTGTGCACAAATATGTTTGGTGTTTTAGAAAGCTTAAACATATAGTATCCTGCTGTTCTGAGTAATGCACAGGAAAAAGAAGAGGAGGAGGAGGGAGGGGGAAAACTATGCAATCAAACAGTTGCACCTGTCGTTTTAAATCAAATCCGTCGTTGTAGTTCACGTACATGATCTATTCCTATTGGTCGATCTGATCGATCACAAATCCCAGCTGTGATATTCGCAGGTTTATAAGGACACACATCGCAATTACGAAGCAAGCTTTCACGTTCACGCTCGCTGGGGGTCGCCACACAACCGCAAAGCGCGCGCGCTATACATCAGCGCTGGCAATTAGTTCGGCTACCTGCCACACACACACGCGCACGCGCAGCACAATGCAATTAACTCTATACTCGTACTGTTTTTCTTTTTTTTTTTAAAGATTATTATGTAATCTACTCGGTTCATCAAAAGACAGTGCTATGAAAATTACATTTTAATTATAGGGCTCAAGCTTTATGTGAGCTGCCGGTTGTAAAGGCATGCTTGAGTTAGGGAGGGTCAAACCCAATGAAGGTACAAATTAATCAACCCTCAACTGTATGCGCGAGGTTTGTCTAATCTACATCTAGAGAGAGAAGTATGCTGGTATATTAATACCACAGAAATATCAGTTTCTTAGTCGGCTTAAATCTATTCTGTGTCACCAACTTGGGTTTACCCAGAATATATTGTAACATATCTTGAGTTGCAAGGGTATTTTGTATCTAATGGTGTGCTCGAGGCACAGAAGAAGTGTTTGCTTTTCTTGTTATGGCATCTGAGATAGGAGAACACATTGTGGATGTGTGTATTTTCTCAGCGCAAACATTATCAGCCCACGCTTGATTTCTGGCTGTGAATACCTGTCATGCAGCTCACAGACACGAGCTGTCAGTTAAATCGAGGAGCACAATCAATTGATTTCTAACACACACACACACACACACACACACATATATATATATATATAACTTCAATTATGACTGGAAAAATCTTGATAGATGGTAGCAAGAGCCATATGAAGCTTATGAAACTTTAAAAAAGCTACAAAAAGCTGTTATTAAATATTTATTAAGAGGTAGCCTCTCTGTGGCATCCTCTATACACATTTTTATCTCACTGTAAGGGTAACTTTAACATCAAAATGATGTCCAATCAAATAGCATTTGGCCTCAAATGGTCAAACATCCAAATTAAAATAATAGAAATGGGTGTGGTCTGAAACAGGAAGTGGTTTGTCAGTGACCTTGTATAGATCACATCCTCATCTATGGGCAGGGTGAAAGGCCTTGCCATCAGCTGTGGATTTAATTAAGAACATGGTCTTGGGGTCTCTGTGGTCATTATGTCATTGTCAATATGGCTATGCTTTGTAGAATGAAAAAGGAGGAAAAAGTTAATCATAGTGAGCACTGTGCTTTTGCTAGAGAGAGAATATGGTCTAGGATTAGTAGCCTAAGCTACTGTATATGATATGATATGATATTGCTATTGCTATGATATAATATATTATCTATTATATATATCATTGTAGGGTGCCATGTATATTGCTTACAATATCAGTACAATATCATGATACATTATTTACTTATTTATTTTCTTTTAAATTTTTTTGTTTTGGTTTATTTAGCCATATCTTTCACCTCTAGGCTCTCCATAGCCACATAATCATTACTCATCAGGAGAAGAAAGATGAATGGTCCTCAGTGGGTGTACAGAGATAAATAAATAAAATAAATTCTGTACCTCATTGATTCAGTCCTTAGAACATGCAGCACACCACATTGTCTCATAAAAAATGGGCTTTGATACAGCGGTCTGATGAAGACCTCGCTGTTAAAGCTCTGATCAGAGAGTTATTATTGGCTTGTAAAGTGAGCAGCAGAGTGTGAGAGAGGCTGCCTGCCTACGTTCTCCCACTAAATAATTTCGACCATTTAGATTTATGTAAGGTGTTTTTAGTACTAAATGTTACACGGTTAACATTAGTTCATTATGGCATAATTTGGGAAAGAGCGCTTCAAGTGTTATCACTGTCTGATTTAATGTGACAGTGTGCTTTTCACACTGACACAAATGAACACTGATATACATTGTAAAGGTTTTTTTTTTCCAATGGAAGACCTGAATTGGCAGTGAAAGACAGTCCAGGTGTGTTACATCCCACTAGACAACCTCTTCTCCTCCAATACAAGGCAGAGTGGAAGAAAACATGCTGTTCCTGCCAGCATTCATCTCTTTAAGGGTGCTACAAGCAAGATATGTGCTTCTACAAGAGTCTAAGTTTGATATGGACTTCCATATACTGTATGTAAGGAATAAAACACGACAGACCATGTTGTTACAGGGAAATAATCTACAGTGGGGGGGTGGGGTGGGGTGGGGGGATACGGTCTGAATTGTACCAACACAAAGTGTTATACCAGTGATTTGCATTAGAAGGATTACAAATTTTAATTTATTAATGAAAGGCGTATCATGTTTATTAACCATTTATAGTTCCATTTAATGTTATGGGGTTACAGGTTAGCTCCTGTTTTCACTTATGATATATAGCAACTATAAACAGGAATTTCTTCACCAGCCTCTCTTCTGACCTGGAGACTCCTATGGTGGAAAACTTATCGACTGTTACTAAGCACTAACACTGGAGACTCATTCCATAAATGTAAAATAAATGTTTACTAACAAAAAAAAATGTCTACTAACAGAAACCTTCACAATATCAGCAAGTATAGGCATTTTCTTTGTTAAATAACAACACATATTTAAAATTCACGTATTGTTATCCCTAGAATATGTGGAGCATCTGCCATACAAGTCCCTGTGAATGAGTTGTTACTATAGATAGAAGATAAGATTTAGAACAAGTGCATTGATATAAACCTCTCACTTGAATTTCAGCTGGAACAATTGACAGACCTGCTGTTAAAGAAAATTAATCAATGCCGTCTAAACAATTAGATTCAAGAATTTAACACTGCTGTGTTTGATGAATTTGACATAGCATCTAGACAATTCTGCACTACTGAGACATATTTTGATGTTCATTTTATGTTTGCAGACTATTTGTGAAGCTTACAAAAGGCTTTTTAAAAGAAATGTTTAATAAATGTATATAGAGTTCATTTAATAGCATTGCAGCAGCCACAGCATCTCATTAGCAGAAAACTAGCATGCCATATTGGCCACTCTGTAGACTTTTAATGCCAAATTCTTTCTTTTATCTCTACTTCCTTCTCTGCTCATCTCTCTCTCGTAAAAAGTAATATATTTAGTGCGAGCTGATTTCGGGTACTTGTTGCTGGTATAGGGTAGATAGGCTGTTAGTAGAGTAGGACAGATTTAGATTGCACATTCTCAGTTAAACATCATTGCATAACCAACACAGAGAGGTTCAGTAAGGCTGAAGAAGTGGTCTGTACAGAAGCTAGTGGAGCAGAGGACATAAATTAAAAAATATCATAATCTGATGAGTTTGAATGAATATAGTGAAGAATTCACAGAATATTATTACTGCTAAAAGTTTTCACCTTGAAAACTATGATACTATCTTATTGAACAGTACAAACTCGGTATCTCAGTAAAGAATAATTGATTTTTTTTTTACTCATTTAACTGTTTCTTTTTATTTGGTGAATTAAAACAAATACGTCTTAAAGGCAGTTTGGACCAGCTAACATTGTAGTAATTGACTTCCAGGATAAATTCTGAGGTTTCCTAACATTAGCATTTAATATGTTATTTGTGCAGCATTGCACCAGCATTTTGGCAGAATTTACATCCATGAATATATTTGGTCTCAAACTCAGCATGTAGTATGCAAATATGTTATACAATTTTTGGGACTCCTTAGTGCAAGCCAGGAATCATTAGTAACCAGTTTACTAGCCAGTTGACTTATAGTTCATGTTTGCCAAGTTCAAGTATTTTCTAACAGAATTGGGCTATTTTTGACTTGCTTTGGGCTGCATCAATGTTCTGCAAATCAAGTATGTAACCTGGAGCCTTTTTTTAATGCAAACACTAAATGCATAATCACTTATGTATGTATATGGGCTGTGTTTATATGCAAAAATGAATGAATCAAAAAAAAAAAAAAAAAAAAACATCCAGTGAACAGCAGTCTTGTGGGCAGAAATGGGAGAGTGCATGAGAATAGAGAATGGCTAAACTGGTTCGAGCTGACAGGAAGTCTACAGTAACTCAAATAACCACTCTTTACACCTGTCATGAGCAGAAAAACATCCCAGAATGCATACATTGAGGTAGATGGGCTACAACAGCAGAAGACTGCTTTGGGTTTAGTTTGGCAACCCTGCTAAAGGTATTTTTCATCATTTCACATAAATAAATATTGATTGATTGATTGAATGTGAGCTTTTGTTGCCTGAACCCACTTTCCCTTTACATGTCCTTCTCCACCATTTGTCCTTTAATGCACCTTAAATCTGAGGCAGCTACCAAAAAAAAAAAATACCAGCAATAATCCTAAATGGTTAGTTTTTCTAAATGTACTCCCAGTATGAAGCAACTCTGTCACCAGTATAAGACATGAGTAGACAACAGCCAAAATATGGTATTTTTAAACATTTTGGCTGGTGTGTCCCTTTAATTCTTGTACTTGCATTCACCTACTACTGTTGTTCTTGTTTTCTGAACGCCCCTACGGTTAAATCATAACGTGTCCTACAAGTTGCCTTGTGGGAGCCATAAATGTAAAGACACGTGAATGTTGTCCCGAGTGCGTCAGAGAGCAATGGTGTGGATGAGTCATAGTGACTGAGGGGTGCCCTCAGCCTTCCTGTATAAAGTCTTTAATAGGGCTGAGGGAGTCTACATACACCGATTCATGTTGGAGCTTTTGTTCAATCAATACTGCTTCTAAAAAGGTTCAGATTTATCCATCACACTGCTACTTCAACTTATGCTGGTGTCCTCCTGGGCTTGCTGTCCTCCTTACGCTCTCAACTCATGTGGAAAGGAAATGAAAAAGTTTCCTAGCTGATTGTGAATGGTCTCTGTGGGCTTTTTCTTGTAGTCCAACAGGACCAGATATTTTAATTGCAGATATGATGCAAACCAGTGATCATTGTTTATTATAAGTGGGATCTGCTGGAGGCGAATGAATTGGTGGTTTTTAATAGCTTTGCCATTCACTGAGTTTTGTACTCTGGCATTTGCGTGTGTGAGTGTGGGAGTATTTACTTCAGGAGATTTAAGGACAGATGTGTGAGGGGATTTGTTACTGGGCCATTCAAGTGCCTGCGGCTGTTGCTTGTTTTTATCAGTAAATTTTACTCAGAAGGAACCAGGATGTCCCATCAGTTCTGATGCAATATTCCTCTATTCACCCCTTATAACAGCTGATCCCAAGCCTGCAGGCCACTGCTGTACACTGTATGCGCTTGTGTGTGTCTGTGTGTAGGCGTGAGTGTATGAAGGCTTGTATATGTGTTCACATGTACATAAGTGTAAAAGAGGATATTTTATGTAACAACAAACAAACTAGTCTGATTTTTGGCTTATTTGGAAATTCACAAGATAGTGATTGTAATAAGGGCTTTTACAAGGGTTTGGCAATTCATTATTAATCAATGCATTCTTCTAATTGCGGAAGTAGTTTTATGCTTTGACAGGTGCCTGGTTATTACTCTTGATGTGTTAATATGATGATGTACAGTGCATGTATATTGACTTAATAATTAATAAATAACAACAGGGTTTGTACTAATGCTTGATTTATAAAATGATGTTTCCATATTTTGATATGGGCAATATCTCTAAATAAACTGCTTGTTTTTAAAAATGAAAAGATGAAAGAAGGGGTTAAAAGATGAAATTTCACAGTTTGCTTTATCACATTGTGATATTGACTTATATCAATCCCTAAAAACTAAAATATTTTCCTTAACAATATAATAACTCTTTCTTGTGTCTGAACAACTTATGACTTTTGACTATAAAAAAAAAAAAATAACCCTATAATATCAAGTCAGATTTCACTGAATGAAATTTGCTATTCACATATAAAACAGTGGGAAAATGCTTTAGATAATTTCACTTTGGACAAAATTTATTAAACCCTGCATATGTACATTATATCTCCCTCCATTGCAGTATTTTAGTCAGCATTATGTTTGATGCTGTTTTATTTCACAATTACGTATGAGCAAGATCACAGGATGAGCTTTTTACTTTTGTTTAAGCTAACAAATTTTAGACATTCCACTTGTTAAAGCTGTTAAAAGTTACGAATGTTAAGTGTACTACAACTAACTTTTCAGGCTAAACACATACTGTAAAAGTGTATTGTATTTTCTCATTGATAAACACTAACAATTGTGCCATTTGTGAGTCATTAACTCAATGTCAACTGGAGGTCTATTCAGAAATTATAAATGCTAAATTAGTAATGACAATTATTTCTTTCAGCCCTAGTAAAGAGCATCAAATTTGTTACACAGTAATAAAACATCACATATATCTAGTAAGAAATAAAGTACTACAGCATCCTAGACAGGTTTAATAAAGCGTATGATGCTTTAGAGATTTTGCATAAATAGTGAGTGGGCCATCCGTTAAATAGCTGCCTGCTACATCATGTCTTGTAATGACGAGACGATGAGTCATTGTAATAAAGCATGAAAGGTAGTTGACAGGGTAAGGCTAGCTTCAAGTTAGCTTGTTGCTAATTACAATTTAGCCGTACACTAATAATATAATTTAAGAAGATAATTACTGGCTGTGTATGACAGTAAGACAGACTGTCAGTATTCCTATATAGGTTTAATGGTTCAATGTATTTACAGATAAAAGAATAGAATTACTGTTTGCCAATGAGAATAAACACAGTCATCAGTGAATATCTGAATGGGTTCAATAGAGACCATGTGTATTAAGCTTAATCCAGACTACAGGGATGATAATAAAGCAATCTGATGCTATTAAAGAAATAAACACTTCAGCATGTTCTGTAATAGGAAAATAATTCATCTCAGAGTGGTCACAACCCTCTGCTTTGCATTATTGGTTGTTTTCCTATTGTAAAATGCTTTTACTCCTCTTATGCCTTTATTCATAATGAACCACACATTGTACTTTTTACCCATTTATAGTAATGTTTAATGTTGTGTAAATTAGTTCCTGTTATATGTTCCTGTTATCAGTTCCTTTAGCAGCTATAAACAGTTGGGGTTTTTTTCTCCCTCTATCTTGAGGTTAAATTGCAGCTTGTCATGTTACAGAGGAACTGGAAAGCTCAAACTACTCTGTCCTGAAGGCTTCCCATCTTTGAAAACTGTTGGAAAACTGTCAAAAGTGCTGTGACTGAAGTTTCTTTCCATAAATTATCAAATATCTCATTGTAGAAAGCTTCATCATATCAATGGTTATATGTTTTTCTTTATTAAATAACAACACATTTTTCTATATTATTTTTAGCCTTAAATTATGTGGAACATCCACCTGACAAGTCCCTGTGAATGAACTTTTATTATAGAAAGGATAATACATCAGAATGAGCACATTAATATAAACATGTGATATGAATTGCAGCACTATTGTCAGAGTTGCTGTTATAGAAAATGTATAGTAAATTAAAATTGTTATAGAATATTGATTCACAGTGTTGTAGTATAAACTCGTATAAATAATGGTATCACAAAAGAAAAAATATATATTTCCAGGTGCTGCGTGTCCTTCAAATTATTTGACAAGATTTAAAAATGAAATGGTGGCCTGCTTTTTAAACATCAGACATATGAGTTAAAAATAAGACAAACACTTGCTAACATTCCTAGTGATGTGGAAACACTGACAAAACAGTGACATGCCAGAAAGTTAAACATAAAATGTTGAACATAAATGAAGACATAGCCAGACTATTCATACACAACTATTACAACAGGTGCAAACATTCACTGATGCTCAAGAAGGCAAGACACTACATTAAGAGCCAGGCGGGTGTGAACTTTTGTACAGGATGATTGGTGTAAATTGTTCTTTTACCTACATTTTTGCTCAACATTTTATGTTTACCTTGTCATACAAGGTGACCAGGTAATGTGGGGATTAGTCAGAAAAGCAATCAAGAGGCCAAGGGTAACTGTCAACATGATGCTACTACCATCATGCATCACTATAATGCTACAATATGTGGAAAAGTCCAAGTAGATACATAGGCAAGCCTCTGTACCTCCACAAAGGATTTTCTACACACCTCACATTTGGCTCTGTGTGTTTTCTTTGATCTTATAACACCCAATTCAGCTCGTCAGTCAGTTCCCAGTTTAAACCAGTTGCTTTACCAGCTGTGTTTGAGCAGTAAGAGACACTGAACTGTGTGATGTTGCACACTTTCAGGACTTAATCCGAGAGCCTTGAGCTAAAAAATTAGGTTTAAAGTGATCCTGGTGGCTCTGCATGGCACACTGACTCGGTGAGTACCATATTCTTTTCCTCTAGCTGCCTGACGCTGTTTGCTTTGTCACTTCTGATAAGAGCTTAAGCACACATGATCTTTTGTAATTCCAATAAAGCCATAATTGTACATTCAAACTCAGAGCAGCCAGGGGTAAATCTGGTGGCATCAACAAATTCAAACAATAGCTCTTATAACAGCAGCCAGCATTCATTAGGAGCAATGCCTTAGTGTGTTGGCTATCAGAGACTAATAATGTTTAGCGGAAAAGGTAATATTTGGATGTAAGAAAATGCACTTTTGCAGCTCGTACAATATGGTGGAACATTTATTAAACATATTAAAGACCTCTTTGTGTGCAGAAGCAATTTCCAGCCTGGAAAATAGCACATTTTACTTACCACTGCAATTATGTTGCATGGCTGTTGTAGAAAGTGAGTATTAAAGGATGAACAAAGGAGCTTTTTTTGTATAAAATTAAACCCCAAAAAGTGTGCGATAGTAGACTGAATTCCACAACAATAATGCAAACATAATAAATACTGTATGTAGCAGATACTTTTAAAACTTTTACTTGCGTAGATATCTCATGGTTTATTTTTAATCTTTACTTCAGTCATTTTCCAGAAAGTAATTACTTTTTCTACACAAGTATACTATTGTCTACACTATAAAACTGATTATGGGAACATTTTATGCTTGTATTGTCTGTAATGCCAGAGTTCTGACAGTCAGGTTATCAGAAACTCCACACTATACAACAAAGTTCATACCTGTTCTTATGGCTTATGGTAAGTGGCTTTACATATGCAACATCCACCTTTCTTTTTATGTCCTTCCAGAGTTTTCTAGAGTCTTTAATCAGATCTGCACCTAGCTCCACCAACCTAATACACATAGCAAAAATAACTCAGTCCTTCCAGCTGCTGTTTAAGTATAACACACAATAGCTTAGCTGTTAATGAAGCTCACACAACTAATTTAGAGGATTACACTGAAATTTTTTTTCTCGTAACTTAAGATATGATTACAGTCTTGTTCAATTGCTAGTTTAATTGCTTATGTATAGTCACAGGAATAATTATTTTTTCCCATGTATTTGATTATTTTATTGTGTTTATGATTTTGTTTACGATTGTTATACGAATGCTGGACTGATGACATGAAATGCCCTGAATGGACAGTAGGGGGAGACGATGTACTATTGAGAGACTGCGAGGGTAACGGTGAGCTGCGAAGAAAAGACTGCCATTACAAGGGCGGTGAACAACAGTACATCTCTGACCTTTTCGTTATTTCTCTTATATAAAAAACTTACTGCAGCACCGCCAGTTGGACGCGGGCGTGATATACTTGTCCATGAACAATAATAATGAATCGAGCATAGTTAGGGCCAAAAAGCATAGGATGATAATAACATAAACACTGAGGTTTGGGATATTTTGGGTAAATATGGAAGCAAAGTGCTAAAAGAATTCCAAAATGGCTGACAGATATCTCCGGGTGACTAACTGACAGCCCATCACTTGTCTCTTCTATTTGGGTAAAAAAAAAAAAAAATGAAATAAAAAATTTCAAAACGATGAGGTTTTTCCATGAGGAGATTCTGTCTGACCTGAAAAGGGAGCATTTGGGACAAACAGCGTTGTTTCTAACCTGAAAAAGGAGCATGTCACCCTAAAAAAGAGCTTTTCATAAATCCATAGTACTTTTGATCCAGATGGCTGACTAGATGAAATAGATCCATACATATCTTGTTCACTGAGATTGTCAAGAGCAATCCACAGTTCTATGATGGTGAAGCTCACAAACAGTATTAAAGGCACATAATTACTATTGATGGGATTTCTCTACTGACGTCTGGCTTCATAAAATGCACATCATGAATGGTTACGTCTCAGTGTTAACATCTCTTGAGTCTACTAGAAAACTAGAATTGCTCTCTCTCTCTCTCTCTCTCTCTCTCTCTCTCTCTCTCTCTGAGGAGCAGAAACAGAAAAAATCTACAACATATTGGACCATTCTCAGCATTTTGTTCTCAGCCGTTCATTGGCAATGAGTTGGTATTGCTTCAGGAAAGTTGCCCATATCCCAGTGACCAAACATGAACAGTGCCAGGCAGCAGCTGCAGAGAATTGGTGTGTGTGTTTGTGTGTCAGCTGGAAAGAAAATGAGTCCAAAGTGCTGTCTAAAAGTCAGGACAGACTGTAGGGCTAAATGCAGTCAGTTGTGCCCTGAGTCATGGCTGGTGAATGCAAAATAAATGACAACCATGTGAAATGTTAGCCATGCACAGTTTAGCCCTCACTGCGCTTTTCAGTTTGATTTCATACCACTCTCCATACCTAAATTTAAATGTCAGCTTCAGTGGATATACGCGATATAGCTTGGATAAAACCCATGAGATTAATTTCATGTGAGCTAATCGAGATAGTTTATAAATTCCAAGTGTAGGAGTTGGTTTACATTTTTATTCAGAGATTAGCAGAGCTTGGGATGATTGTTATAGTTGTTAATGATTGGCATACACGTAATTGTGACTTATTTGTCTTTTCTGTTCACTTTGAAAATATAACCATAGCAGTATGTAACACTGCATATACACAGTCTCTTGTAATTAATGAACCTGTAGGTCAGTTTTTCCTTTTAGATGAGTACAAAAATCAAAGAATATATTAAATGTATTACTGGAATACCCAAATTGGTTACTGAACAATAAAGAATGTAAAAAAAATGTACTATAGCAAATTAGATGAAAATGAATAATGCACTAATTTCCTAAATCTACAACACATTTGAATTGGTGGCTACATGAATCCAGTAATTATTACTTATGTTCCATGTAGACAGAATCCTTTGACTGAGAAGAATGATTAATATATGATGATGCTACAATTTGATTATGTGTTACCAGAAACAAATTGAAATTACACCACAGTGCTGTTAAATTCTCAACACTGATTGGCCAGAAGGTGTTGATTAATTTTCTAAAACAACAGCTCTGGCAGTAGTTCTGCTGCAAGACAAATTACAGGGTTATTACAGTATCATTATACAGTGTATTTATATAAAATGTTAATGATTGTGGAATTGATTAATTGCAACCTCTGTTGCAATATGAGTTCAAATAATTAGGATTATTATGATGTGGAACATTTTGTGACTATTTGCACATCATGGATGCATCTGTGAAAGATTTTAAGACTTTTATCTTAATAGGAATTGTCCATAATATGTATGCATGGTGGATATCACAGTTTATAATATAGATTATTGGCACATTCCTGATGTTTATTCTTGATCCTTTTCATAGAGCCAAAGATCACAATGCAACATCCTCCTACACCCACCTCCCGCCTGCTGTTCCTCCTTGCATAACATTTCCTCAGCATTAAGATGCATTCTCCTTCATTCTCCTTCATCTTGCTCCATATTTTTTCTCCCCTGCTTATCTTTCCCTCTCCCTTTCTGTTAGTTCATTAATAATGTGGTTGCTCTCTCTCTCTCTCTCTTTCACTCACACACTGTAGTGTAGGCCATGCAATGGGAGATTTGGTGCTTTAATCCATGCCCGTGTCTTTAATGTGATGCTGAGCAGTCGGATGGAAAATGGAGCCGGCGCTCTAAAGCTCCTTTCCTAATGTGTTGATCTCTCAGCAGCTCTGCGCCATTTAGTTCAGATGCTTGAGCACTGCTGACTCCGGGCTCACAAATCCTGATTATTCCGGGTCAGCTAGCCCTTCAAACACACACTCTTCTGCTCTTGCTGTTCCTCTCTACCTCTGTGATCACATTCTCTTCAGGCTTTACATAAAAAGTGGCTAGGTGAGTGTGTGCATGCATGTGAGTTTGTTACATCACACATGCTGGCCTTCACTTTTTTGCAGTGATAGAAAGACATAGCAATATGAATTATATAGAAAACAGAGCAGTGCACAGTTGCCATGGTGATTCCCATGGCATGCTTTGTAAACTAGATCCTTCTCTTTCTCTCTTTTTTTATGCCCCCCGCCCTTTTTTTTCTTTCAAATGTGGGTTGGTTAAGCTGGCATGGCATGGGTATCTTTTCCTCCCTCCCACCCTTGTTATCTATCTGTGCTGCTCTCACGCCCGCGCTAAGTGCCTGTGGGTATGATATTCATTTGAACAGATTACAGTTGATGCCTCTGAGCTGTATTGAGTGTGTGTGTGTGTGTGTGTGTGTGTGTGTGTGTGAGAGAGAGAGAGAGAGAGAGAGAGAGAGAGAGAGAGACCATGTTCCCTGATTCACTTTCATACTTTAATTTTATGCAGTGGACTAGGCCTATTGTCCAACTGATCATGCTATATCTCATTTATTAACAGATGGAAGGGGAATGATTTCAGGAATACACCTGTGTTGAAGTGTTGAATTTTGCCTCTTTCAGAGCTTGTGTGTATTAATGTAACTGAATACAAATTCATTAGCTAGACTGAACAGATAATGTGTTGTAAATTGATACAAATACAGATATGAATATAAGGAGCACTAAGCGGTGAGATTTTTTTTAGAAAGCATTCCAGAAAAGTTGATCTGGTTGAGAGTAGATCTATGCACTGGGATGCAACAGAAATGCCATGTGCTGGCATTTCTGCTGCTGTGTTCCTTTTAAGGGTTTTCCAGGGACAAAGCAAAACAAACAAACAAACAAACAAACAAAAAAAACAGTGACAGTTTAGCCCATGCCTACTTTGTGCTTAAAACTGAGTACAGATTCAGATATTGATATTAGCATATACATACTTTCTCCACACAGACACACACACGCATTTCAAGACATGGGATTATATATGCAAAGTACAAATAGTATGTACATTTATGTAACTACCTATATGTAATACAAATTTCTACACTCTTAAACCTTAACCTCAATAATCACAAATAAATTTTTTTCTACATTCGATTTTAATGAATATATATATATATTTTAAGGCTGTCAAACAGTGTCACAATCTATATCTGTAGCTATTTAGTGCTCCAAACATTTGTATCTGTACTCAGATTTAAATCCAAAGTAGGCATGTCCTAAAATTCTGGGGGAAAAACACAGAGGTAGAAATGCCAGCACTATCAGCATAGCCTGTGACTTCTTACTAAGGATGAATGAATGAACATTGTACATTTATGTTAATGACTGTAGCCTTTGTTTGTCCTACAAACTTCATATATGACTCCTTAGTTGCACCTGCATGAAAGGAAAACCTACCACGATATACACTTCTAGTCTCAAGTAGATGTGGCAAGCCTTCTAAAAAAAAAAGAGAAAAAGAATAGTGCTCCCCAATTCATATCTGTAAACTCCAAGTGCAAAAAGACATGCGCTGCAAGCTGATTGGCATCTTTAGATTTTCCGTAGTGTGTGTATGGGTGTGCGAGTATGTGTGTGAGTGTGCCCTGCGATTGGTTAGCACCCCATCCAGGGTGTCCCTTGCCTTGATCCCCGAATCCCCTGGCATAGGCTCCAGGCTCCCCGCGACCATGTGTAATATAAGCGGTATAGAAAATTGATGAATGGATACTTATATTTGCAAATACAAATATACACCTTTAATGTGTATACTTCATATCTGACATCTTTATTTTTTGGGTTTCAGCTCTGGTACAGACACTATACATTATAATTTCATTAGATAGCTGCTTCACATCATCTGGTTGCCACTCTGCATATGGAACCTGTATAATTAATACCTAATCTGTGCCATCTTAAGTGCCAGTCAATTATTTATAACTTGTGCTAGATTCAATAAACAAATGCTGTCTTCTAGAGAGGCATATGGTTTTGTATGGGGGTGAGAAGTTGGGGTGGGGGGGTTCTGTTTTCTAGTAGTTCATAGAGCTTGTAATCTTACAGAAATATGCTGTGCAGAGTCTCACACAGTGTGGGACGTGTGTGTGTGAAAACAAACTTTGATGCCTAACACTGCAATATGTCTACTTAAAATCTGAGGGGAGAAAGAGAGAGGGAGAGGGAATGAGATGCCAAGACAGGCATGCTGGAAGCCATCAGTGTGTCCTCTGTTTCAGATGAACAGCTGCTATGGTTGCCATTTGACGAAGCAGTCGTGGTATCGGGGAAAGGAAAGAAACTGATGATAACATCTTTCTTTCACTTTCTGCTCCTGCATCTGAAGAGTAGGATCTATATTGCATGGAGTGCATGTAATCACTAACTAACCTTTTGAAAGAGAAAAAAAGTGGATGTGGGATTTAGGGAGCAAGAGAAATACAATGAGAGAGAAAGAGAGAGACATTGTCATACAGGGGCGAATTACATATCATATTCACAAGCTAGGTGTAACTCTACAGAGTGGCATTGCCTTTTGTGTTCACCAGCATTCGCTTTAAATATCAGAGCAGCCATTACTCAACATAACAATTCATGTTTAATAGAATAGCTCTCTCTGTGTGTGTGTGTGTGTGTGAAATAGCACTTTATGTAAAAATATATTTTTACAGTAGTAGGCTACCACAAATATGATATTCAGTGGCATTCTTTTCCATTAATTCCAAGACTCTGAAATGATATGACTTAAGCAGTAGAAACTTATAATTCAGAGGTCTTAATTTGTTTTTCCTGGTGGGGAAAGCACTTCATGTAAGTCACTCACATCAGATTTTTTTAAAGACATTTTAAGGCTCTCTGTCCAGAGTAATCATACCTTGATGTAACGATTAAATCATCATTTTATTAGTCACATAATCAATAGTCAACTTTGTAAAACCTGTAACTCATCCATCCACCCATCCATCCTCCATACTGCTTATCCTACACAGGGTCGTGGGGGGCATGGAGCCTATCCCAGGGAACTCGGGGCACAAGGAAGGGGACACCCTGGATGGGGTGCCAACCCATCACAGCACACAATCTCACACACACACACACAAACACACACACACACACACACACACACACATTCACACCCTATGGATAATTTGGAAATGCCAGTCAGCCTACAGTGCATGACTTTGGACTGGGGGAGGAAACCGAAGTACCCAGAGGAAACCCCCGGGGCACAGGGAGAACAAGCAAACACTGTGTACACAGGGCAGAGGCAGGATTCGAACCCTCAACACAAAAGCGTATTAGTTGAGTTCTTAGTGAAGAAATGGGTTTCCAGTCTTCATTTGAAGACAGCCAGTAACTGATAGGGAAGTTGATTCCACCACCAGAACCAGTGCATGTGATTGAATCTCTCCCATTCTCTCCTATTCTTATCTAATAATTCTGATCTACTATACAGTCATCATATTCATTAGGATATCAATGGCAAAAACTGATCCTTATGTACCAGTCTTTGACTGATATGTTTAATAACACCAAGTGTTATTGTTTCTGTGGTTATCACACCTTGCTCTCTCGCTAATAAAATTAGCAGGACTCGCTGATATATTTTTGTCTGTAACTTCCCTAATTTACTTTATTTGCATGAAATGCAGCAAAATCCACCAATTCCTTCTTTTGTATTTGTTTGGCTTCCTGATGAAATCAGGTTTGCATATGTGTACACTTTGCATAGTTACTGTTTGAAAGTAGAGTGATTTTAACCATTACTATACTTTCATAAATTTAAAGTGTTTGGCCACATTTTTAACATAACCCATCTTGTTGGTTCTATATGTCAGCAACGCATTCCCTTCCACCATGTTACTGTGAGAAAGTGCACAGGCTTTGGGATGACGTTGAAACCCTGAATATGAGAAGAATTTGTCTTTTACTACACCAAACAAGCTTTCACGTGCATGTAGGTTATATATATGCACATGTGTGTGCCTTTCCAGTCTGTTCCTGGTGGGATTTATTGATGTAATTATTGTAAGATAGCTGGGCTTTCCCTCTGATGGTCTTCCCCAGGGCTGAGATCAAATCCTGCTTTCCATTAAGACGACCAAGAAGCTTGAGTGTCTGTGTTAGTGAATTGTCAGGACAAAAATGCCCTGACTATGAAGGAAAACAAAACAAATACAAACAAACAAACAAACAAGCAAATAAAATAGGGATAACCTACATTGTTCTTATCTTGCTTATCTTGCCTAATTTTTTTTTTCTTAAAAGTTAGGTTCTTGTTTTTGCAAACCTGTAAGGATAAAACACATCTGTTTGAAGTTACTGAGGTAAAGGTTAGGATTAGATTTACATTCCAGTGATGTGAATGAATATGTATGCATTATTTAACTGAACAAATACAAATATGATAGAAAATGTGTATTACATATAGATAGTTACATACATATACATACTATTTGTACTTTGCATATATAATCCCATGTCTTGAAATGTGTGTGTGTGCGTGTGTGTGTGTGTAAGAGTATGTGTATGCTATCGGCAAAGCATGCACTCATATCTTATCAGTGTTTGCTGTCATAAATCTTCCCCGTAGGCTTTCATTATACATAAAACAAACACACATGTCAGGCTTGTTGTCCTTTGTGATTCACAGGTTCAATGATATGAGACCTACAGGTCACTGCACCCATAATTCCAGAATTCTAGTCTACCACTAGACACAGTGACCTAGAAGGTCTCACCTAGACTTCCTCACAATCATAACTACAGAACGTTTCTAACCTGATCCACTGATGTACTGTATGCTGTAATTGTTATGGTGACTGTCATTACACAATTGCTATTATACAAAGAACTGAGAGCAATTATTGATTATAACAAGGACAAATGCATAAATTAATGTTTATTTATTATCCTTTCTGCTTGATCAAATGTATCATTACAATTAGCTGTTATCTATTATCCTGTAAAAATCAGCCATTACCTATATTTATTGTGCGGTCAAGCCTATTTATTAATTTAGTTACTTTATTCTTTATTTTCAAATTACACTTGGCAGAAAGAACGTCAATCATATAGACAAACAGTGGAGCTTTATTTTTTGTGATTACTTAACATTGTATGCAAATATAATCAGTCTGAATTGACTCTCAGATTAGTATAAATGATTGTTACAACAGTATATGATTAAATAAAGTCTATTATAATGCATAAATACTTATATATATACACTATATATATATATATATACAGTATCTCACAAAAGTGAGTACACCCCTCACATGTTTGTAAAAATTTGATTATATCTTTTAATGTGACAACACTAAAGAAATGACACTTTGCTACACTGTAAAGTAGTGAGTGTACAGCTTGTGTAACAGTGTAAATTTGCTGTCCCCTCAAAATAACTCAA
>JANDJT010000190.1:24873611-24897313 GCA_024331685.1 Stegophilus panzeri | reverse complement strand
TATATATGTTTTAGCCTAGTACAGTATTATGTGGTTTGAGACACAGCCTGTGTAGGCACATAACCAAAGTTATTTTATGTTATTGTGGGGGTTTGGGAGAAGAAGCTAAGTGAATACATAATTTCCCAATTATAGCTACTTTCTAAAAGCAATTAAATATGCATAGTCATCTGTGTTATGCATCGGTTAGTCTACAGAAGACACAGTGAATAAAAAATAGGGTTTTTAAACAAGTGCAATGTCAGCACCATCTTCCAACTATTATAAATTGTTCTCTACCTGTTTAAAACTTTTCTAAAACTTTTTGAAAAGGAGGAAAAGTAAACTTTTCTACTGTAAACCTTTTCTACTTTTCTGCATATACACTTTTCTAGTGGCTACATCTTCACTAAAACAGATAAGCAGCAGCTTGTTTGTCTCCAAACACCTGCTGGTTTCTGTAAAACCCTGTCTATATGCACAATAGATAGAAATGTATTACATTTGTGGCTACGTTTTATTCCTCCTTGGGATTGGCAGGTCTAAATTTGCTTCGATATTCTAAAACAGACATTATTTGGGTGACTTGTAGCATAAAAAGTTGTATCATGCGGTTTTGCTTTTGTCATGTTAAATGCATATTAGTGCCTTTGTGTGATGCCCCAGCCCTCCCCAATCCTGCCCCAAAACCACCCCCCACCCCACACACACACACATATATAGTGGATTTTCCATACAAAAAAAATCAAAAATACAAAACTTGCTAGTAAAGCTAACTACTGTTCCATACCAAGGTAAACAACAACAAAAACAACAAAACTGGAGATTAGGAAAGTGATGGCAAGCCTTACAAGTATTTCACTGTGATTATTTTCTGACCTTTGTGATGAAAAGGGGACATACAAAATGAATAATTATTAGAGTTCGATTTGCAAGAATTACTGAGTCAAGGAGCAGAACGAAGCATAGCAGTAAGCAGTAGACTGTGAAACCACATTAGGAAAACAGGGCGTCTATAACAAGCCTATTTCTGATCTTGTGGAATGATACACACCTCTAAAACATCCTGTCTCTCATCTACTCTCTTCAAGGTGATGCTGGAGGGTATAGGATAAGTGTTGTCAAGGTGCCCCAATTAGACTCATAGCCCTTTTTCTTCTTCTGTCCAGTTTCATGGCTGCATTGAGACCACTGGGACTCCTGGGATGCAGAATGTGGGTCCTCTTCACCCTTGTCCACCTCACTATGGATCTCTCGATGTGTGCTCCAGTGGGGACTGGGCTTAGGCTTCTCCCTCGGTCACTGCCTCGCTTACGCCCTCGTCTTCTCACCCGGGATATACCTAATGGTCCACACTGGAGGACTCTCGGTACCTGGCAGCGTGGTGTCTCACATCCTGTACCATTACTCGATCACCGAGGAGGAGGAGGAGGAAGAGTGGGGTTAGGGTCCAAACCACGGCCACAGAGGCACAAACGTCATCTTTGTGAGAACTGCACCTCCAGTTTCCCTGTCTCAGAGGGAGGCGAGTCGCTGGAGTTTTTGGAGGGGAGTAAAGCCGACATTGTGCAGCACTTTTTGCGACAACGTAGGCAGTTGAAGTGGGATAGTTATGATAGTTATTCGCAGGAAGGAAGGACCACTACAGTGGCAGGATTTATTGACTGGGGGCCCACTGGGACGGATGATGGGGCAGAGGATGAGGTGAAAGTTATCCCCAAGACCACGGCCACTACAAAGTCCACCACCACCACTACTACCACTACTACAACTACCACGACCACACGCAGCCCACAAAGGACTCATGCAGTGGTCACTACTGCCCGTCCAAGGAGGCTGAGTACCACACAGCCTGCTGTTAATCTCGGCGTGACCGCCAAGCCACAGAAGCCATTTGGAGATACACCAGGTAAGAGCATATACAAAGTTAAACCAAATTTTAGTAGGTACAACTTATAAACATATTATACATCTTGTTCAGGTATCATAGTATTTAGGATTGTTACAGGAAACTTCTACTAGGTGATAACCTTAGCTATACATGATATGTGTAAAGACTATTATGGCTGTGCAAGCTAATGCTAAATAGGGTTAATGATACCATTGACCAATGGTATTGACCAAGATTTTACAAATTTCTAGACACATACAATACATACAAATCACAAATCATATCCATAACCCCCAAGCTATTATTTATCTTTAATAATTATGTTTAGTTGAATAATTTTGTTGAATCAAATTACACTTAAGGCAAGACACCACAGGCAAAAATGATTATATTTCCAATTGTCAATTTATAGATTTTAGGATCTATAACTTTTTACTTCCACAATATGTAAAAAGAAATTGATAATTATTTATATAAATACTTTATTTCTATACAGCCATTTATTTATTATCTATTACCTACACATAAACATTTTTTCAAGTGGAGGTTAAAGAGGCATTTCCACATAATATATTCAACGGCATTGAAGGGCTTATTTCTTAAAATATGATGCTATGCATTCCATGTAAAAGTATTTCATTAGATAACGAATTGACTGGTGCTGAAAGATGATCTGTTTACCGGATTCTGTTTATTACCAATTTGAAGTTTATTGGCCATTTTTCACAGCTTTCCAATGAGCAACATTCACTTCGTTTCACACACCTTTTTGAATAGTTTTAATTTTAAGTGTTATTTTATTAATAAAACTACATATCAATATTTTGATAACCATCCATAGGGTGTGATATAACAACAGAACAAAAAAAGAAATTACTCAGAGTTAAATTAATTAGTTTATTAGTATGATATGGTAAAGAAAAAAAAAAATCATATATTTGCATGTTACCTGGCCTTAGTGATTATCTGTTTCTATTACATAAATAATTCCTGCAGCATTTTCAGTTTAATACTGAAGAATGGTTAGCTGGGCTTGCATTAACATCCAAGTCAGACCTTTCTCTTAACTGAAAAAAAACAAAAAACATTTAAGTCCAGTTTTCATAATGCAATCAAACTGCTCTGTACTGTATATATTTTATCCTTAATAAGTGAGACTTGTATTTCATGTACCTGTTTTTTCCCCTGTAAAAAGATATTACAGGGTTGCCATAAGATGTAGTTTCCCTGTGTAGTTGTTTAAAGGCTTTAGTCCTTGGCTATATGATAGCCAGCCTGTTGATCCTCAGGCTTAATGCCACCTCGAGAGATCTATTATCATGAACCACACGAATCCAGTAAAAATTGGCATCATATTGAGGTTATGCACAATAACCAGCATTTCTTGTGCTGTGTCAAGTATGTTGTGGAAATGGAAACAGTGGCTTAAATTGCTAAATTTCAAAATGCAGTTTGTCTATTACATTTTAGATCCTGAAAACAGGATTAAGTTGTATTATAGACTGACCCACCTGCACTGCTTACATACAAAACAAAAATAAAAAAACAAACATACAAAACGTTTGTCAAGACCTATTACAGCCATTGCTTTTACTACATATTGGCTGTGTATATGGTTTCAAGATTATATAATATCTTCCCAGTTTGCAAAGCCTTTACCCAGAGATTTATGATTAACAAACACACAATGCATAAAGATGGAAATGAATGAATGAATATTTGACTTTGGATAAACCGTCTGGCATGGAATAGGTGATAATACACACAGCAATTCTGAGATGAAAAGAACAATATAATAATGCTCAGCTTATGAAAGTCATATTTTATATGCAGATTTAAGAACATAACCATATTAAGTCCTACAGTATACTGTATACTATGGTATTATGGTGCAGGAAGCAGAATAATCCAATATTTGCAGCTAAATAAATTTGCAGTTTTCTCCCCTGAGAAACCATAGTACAAAATGTACAGAAATATTTTCTACAATTTAAACTTTTCCATTGTACGCCACCCTGCTTTTTAGTAACTGTAAGACCTGCCTAGAAATGTAGTAAGGTAGTCACAAATTAATTTGACTTTAATGGCCCTAGATAGAAATGTGGCTGTAAGGATCATCAGAATATATTTAACCCAGTAAAACCATATTAAACGTTATTGCTTTATTTTACAGGCAAGATTTAATTGCATTTGTAGGGCTTTGTAAGGTGTTCAAGGTATTATAGCTATATTTAGCATATACTGTAGCTATATGTATGCATTTGAATAAGCCAATAAGACTGCAGTATGGAACTTGAGGATGAGTGCCCCTGGCTTGAACTGATAAAAGTGTTACAATATGCTGGTGTCTCATTTACCTCCCTAGAAGGCATGAACTCCATTTAATTTGAAAAGGCATGTTGAGGTAAGTTTTGGTCATTTTTAAAGTTAACTGGGTATTTTTAAATAAGTTACCCTGTTTGCTAATGCCAGTTTAGACTAGCAACATATTCTATATGATTCCAACATATTTGGCTAGGCAGCGTCTTAATTCATTCTTAATTCATTATCAAACTATGTAGCATTTGTCATGCATATGATCATCAACCATTTTAGATTGTAATAAGTTACTTTTCACATGAAAACATATCAGTAACTTAATTTCATCAGTTACAAACTTTTCTTTTAACTACATTTAAAAGTAGCGCATTTTGTTTCTGGATACACTTTCAATTTTAATTAAGATTTCTATAATACATCTATACTTTCACTTAAGTAAAATGTCTCAGTATATTCTCTTTAAACTTAATTTTTAACTGAGTTATTATTGATCATAAATAATATTTCAACTTACTACAGAGAGAGCTTTTTATTAATTTACAATTTTGATACAGAAACGTGTGTGCATGTCGAATCAATGGAAACAAGATTTTGTTTCTTCTGTGGAAACATTAGTCAGAATCACTGCTTCATGAAATCTAGTGACACCACAGTCTGCTGTGCTGATTCTAGCAATTTCAAAAAACAGCCGCTGACATTGTCATTTAATCAATGTTCAAGGCTGCTTAGAAATTGCATGCATCCATTTTCCGCTGAATTTCACTTGTGTTCCTCTTAAGGTCATGGAGCAGTTTTACTGCATACAAGCCTCTCCATCAAAAGGTAACATTTGCCAAGTCCCAGTGCACATTTTATCCAAGGGTTTGATTCTGAGGTTTGACTGGTCATGGCATGAGTTACACTTAACAGCGATGTATCATGTTGTATCAGCCATTTTGTGTGCGAATGGATAAATATCCAAGGTTATATATATATTCAGCATTTAAAACTGGATCTGTATTAAGACTATGATAAGTTTTATGATAAGGCAACATACAGTTGCTTTTTCAATTTTTATGTATAAACATCTGAAGTCTCGCTTGGTGTTTGTGGGGCTCGGCGGTACATCTAAAAAAATTATCATGATATAATATTCCATATCATTCTGTATCAGTAATTATTGATAAATTTGAATCTTTTTTAAACAAAGACTAGTAGAAAAAAAAGGTTTGAATTTAACCACTGTATTTTTAATTTACCCACTTTACCCAAACAACAAATAATTTTAGTTTTAACAGTCAAAAACAAAATTGAATTTAAATAGATATCTTCTCTTATATGAAGATTAAATAAACAAGTGTTAAAGAAACTCTTGAAATTAATAAATAAAATGTTAGAAAATGTGTGCAATGTAAAATTGTAAATGTAGAACAATCAAGGCAAACTTTAAGGGAGATCAACATCACATTATATTGCAGAATGTGACTCCTGGTGCTCTAGTTTGTGCTCAGCCTGTTAGCATAGTTAGCCTAACCTCGTATAAAACTTCCACTTTAACACTTACTTCCAGATAACACTGTGCTGAGGTCCACGTCTGACGAGCCGAGCTCCTGCTCGGAGGACACTCATTGTCCTCCCCAGAGCAGACATTTTAACAGAAAACACAAAAAGCGGTAAAATGTCATATTTCTTCTTTGCCCGCTGTTCAGAGTCATACGCACTGAACATGCTCGGAGCGCTGCACATGTGCACTACAAGTCTCTTGCAGCTTGTTTGCAGCTTGTTTTTTTTTTTTTACAAAGTGTTCTGATGTTGGTCAGACGAAAAGAAACCAAAAAAAACTGTCACACTGGTGAGCTGACATGTCCTTTTTTATTCACAATCTCCTCGGCAGGTACTGAATTCATTCTCGTATGTGTTCATGTGTTCTGATGGTGCAACCGAACCCCACAGATACGCAACTTGTTATGCCGCGGTCACACTAGGCTTTAAGCATACATATTTTTGTCGAACACCACTGCGAATATGGGTGGGAACAGGATATGATATGGATATCATCCATCAAAACTTTCGCTGCTTCACACATAAGTTGTTTTTATAATCTTTCAAAGCTGTGTTGTAAAGTACAGGACAGCTCAATACAGCTAAAATTAGCACATCCATTTTTGAATGTCTTTTTTTTTTTTTTAATAAAAAGCTCACGCAGTGACGTTGCGATCATCTATTGGTCACACGTCTTCACGTGATACAATTACGCAGGTCAGAGTTCAACAAATTTTAACTTTCATCATGCAGCATAGTATGAAAATTCTACACATCAGCTCGTGTTTCTGGTCTGCCGTTTTCAGATGCGTTTGAATGTAAGTCAGGAGAGCACTAAAACCTAGTGTGACCATGGCCTTATTGGCTGTTTGCTTGTCACTTGTAGGGACGGCGCACGCTTGAGGGTTGTTCATGCAACCAAATGTTATGCCTGTTTATATTTTATCGAGCGTTATACCAAACATTTTTTCTGTCATTACCGATAAAGGTGTACCATCTATAAATACCGATACCGTTTTATTGCCCAGCGCTAGGTGTTTGTCTGTTTACTGATTGCCTGACCTTCTTTCTGCTTTATGATTATTGCTTTCTCCTTCTGGTTTGTCTGCTTTGATTACTTTTAATAAAACCCAAACCTCCCCCTGTTTTCTCCTGCCTATGTTTCATTACAAAAGAATTTGCATCCATGCAACCCAACTTGTAATGTGTACTAGGCTATCAACAGCAATGCCTCTCCCACTGATCCACCTACAGTAGACGAGTGCTTTTGTAAAAGTGAAAGAGCTTGGGAGGAAGCCAACACACACTTGGAATCATCCAACAGAACAAATTTGATGACAGATGCTGCTGAAACACCTACATAGGAACCAGGGGTCTGGGTAGGGCTATCTACTAGAGAGGTCTAGATATAACTGTAGGGGTTGAGCCAGGTCTTGGGGATGTTTTCTGTATTGATGTGAACTTGTCTAGGACTTATTGGGATTTATTCTTGGTCTTGCAAGATATGGTCTTTGTCTTGACCGATAGTTTATAAAAAATAATGTTCATGTAATCTTCTAGTTGTAATCCAAGTATATTTCTAAATTTACTGTCCAGGATGATTCTGCAGGAATCTACTGCAATTCTCAAGAGAATCATTTATGAAATTGAACTAAAGGCTTAGCCTCAAAAAGGATTTAATAGGTTTCAATCTTGATCTTGACTTGGTCTCGCTTTCAGTTGGACTTGGCCATGATCACCTTAAGACTCTTTCTTGACTTGTTCTCAGCTAGTCCATATCTTTGCCCTGTCTTAATCTTGTACTAGTACTTTTGACTCAGTAACGGTGGTCTTGACTACAGCCCTAGGTCTAGAGGTGGTCAAATGTTTATGCCCCAATACGTCACCCCTTTAAGATCACTTGACACATTTATGAGGCATCATATCACTGCCCAAACCCATAGTCCCTGGACCATTTGGTTGATTCTTTGGTCGAGTCACCCCTCATCTGGATATACAAGGGGTCTCCTGCATACACCATGTGGACCATTCTTATCTCTTGTCACCGCAGGGGGCAATTGCAATATCTCATACACTGGGAGTTTGGTCCCTGCTGTGGACATCCTAGACTCTAGGCACTAGTCAGGCTCCACATCCCGAAGTCAGCCCAAGATGAACTACATGTCTTCTCCTGGAGTGAGCTTTTCAGTGGAGATGGGTCAAAGGGTTCTGTACTGCACCCATTCCTGCTCTTGGACATCCGTTTCCAATTTCTCACATTTCTTGAAATAACCCAGACTCACACTCAACCATTGCAAAGTCTTGCCCTAGATTCCAGTCTGTGGCGTTATTGAGCCTCTCATTGCATGCCTGTTTCTATGATTTTAATCTTAGTCTATTTAATTCTTCATTAAGTCTCCCCTAGTGCTTACCTGTTTGCAAATCAACTCACCTTCTGCCTGTTTATACTTTACATTTACTGCCTTCCCCATCTGGTTGTTTGGTTCAAATACTTTTAAAAAGCCAGCATCTGCATTCTTCCTTCTGTTCTTATTGATACATAGACTTCCAGACAGATTTTTGAACATCCTATTTGTTTTTTTTTAGCATTTTTATTTATATTGCCTCATTTTAAATACTCTAAAATTTGAAAATCTAGAGAAGGAAAAGGTAGAAGTGAATGGGCAAATGTTTATTATTAAATATTTAGGGAGTTGGGAAAGGTGTCAGTGGAGGCTGGTACTCAAACAAACAAATGGAATATCACACCTTTAGTAATGTGGGACTGAATGTTCAGCAAAGCGAAGCTTCCCAAAAAACTGTAATATCATAGCATTGTCAAGGCGGCTGCGGCTACTTTCATGCCTTTTACATATTTCAGAAAGATGTTTAAGTCTCGTACCTCCGGTACCAGGACTTTGAAACAGCTAACAAGGAAAACAATAAAATGCATGACTTACATCTCATCCAAATGGCCAACTCCGTTATCACTTGACTGCTGCTGAATTTGTAAATTGGGTTAATCTGGTCCAAACTCCTTTATCCTATTTTTTCTTCATTTGAACGCCTTGTGATGTTTTTTTTTTTGTAAAGATAAAACCAAATTTTCTTTCAACTGGAAGAAATGTTGCACCTACTTCTACGTTGTTAATGTAGCGGGAAAGAGAGTTGTGGAGAATGGTCCGATCACATGAGGTCAAAAAATATAAAAACTATTTTGATTTGCTAACAACACAAGAGGGAGTGTCTGGGGCACACCCCAGAGGACAATCTGAAGCAAGCCAATTAGGGAGCAGCTTCAAGTCACCTACTTTTCAAAAGTTTAAGGACCTACATACACACTCATTTGGCCTGAGCCCTGTACACAGATATGATCAAAATACAGTTTTTATTTTTATTTTTTTTAAATAAATGCTAACATGACTACCAGGCAAATAGTACGACTAAATAATTTTATTTCAGAATTATTTTGCAATATATATTTAACTTATGTTTAACATGTTTAAGTAGACTTCTTCTCTGGATAACTTGAAGGGGGCGGCGCCCCAGTGCCCCCTATTGACCAGCCATCACTGAATGGTGTTCTTGGAACAAACTAAATACAACCAATGCTCACAATACTTTTTTCAGAGTATTCTGCTCAACCAGCTAGCCAGGTACAATATGTGTGTGTGTCTGTGTGTGTGTGCGGGTGTGCTTCTGTCTTTAGCACTGGGAGCTCGTAGAGTGGATGCTGCCAGATGGAAGTGTCAGACAGTGTGGCTGTGATGATTCAAGCCTCACACATACCTGCTGTTCTCCTCACTGAGCTCTTTATCACACCACCTATTCCTTTCCCTGGACTATAGGCTAATTACATATTTTGTAAGAAGTTAAATTATGCATATATCTGAAACGAAGTGTGCTTAAGAATTAATGATAATATTAAAGACTTGGATAGGATTCAGAAGGGTACTTTATAAAATACAGTGGAATTATGCTTTGACATCTTGATGACTCTACAGGGGGTTATCCAACCACAGCTAGGCCAGGATGAGCATTATAATAATTATTGTAGACTTTAAATGATCCATTTAACATTATCCTATAATGTGCAAATCTTCTTATAATAGCATGACATCAGTGAGTGCCACAAAAAATATCCAGCAGACCTGAACTGAAATGTAATTGTTCTATTTGTTCATTCAAAATGCCAATTAAAGGCAATAGATTATGTCTAGTACTATTGGAAGGCTGCATAAACCTCTCAATTTCAGACTTCCCTTTTGGGACTATTATTATCCTAACATATTCAATTCATCATATCATACATGCAGCCTCTTTAAAAGATGTCAGTCTAAGAAGACACTTAATATTTGCTAGATAAGCTTTCAAGGCAGTGGAGAAATCAAGTAGTTGTGTCCTGGCTAACTTTATTATGTGTTAAGTAATACAATCACAGTCACTTGAGCACATATCTGACCACTCCCTTCTGTCTTATAGAGAACCGTCTCTGTACATTAATTAAATTATGCAGTAAAGCCTTTCACACTGAAGGCCAAGGCATTCACAGTAATTGACTCTGATCTCTCCACTCCTTCTCAGCTCTCCTTTATGTGTTTCTCTCTGGCTCGCTTTCTCACTTTTTTTTCTCCTTTTGCCACCATTAAGTGCTTTGGATTGCCATGACTCAGTGGAAATCAACTGAGACTGACACGTTGACATCAGCTTTAATTGGCAATTGCAAAGCATCAGCAGGTGCAATAAGAGGCTTCCTATGGCCAGGTTGAGAGTGTGGGAGGTACAACAAAGAGAAAAGAGGAGCATTGAGAGAATGGAGTGAGAGAGAGAGAGAGACAGAGAGAGAGAGTGAGAATGGAACAATGAGGGGTGAATAAGGATGGGGTAGACAGTGGCTGTGAGAAAAATACTTCTTTAATTCAGTGTATATAGGCAACAAATATGTTAAGAATGAGTGACAAGTGTCTGAATTCTTCAGTCAGTAAAGTGATGAAGCCTCTGTCCAACACTCAGTATTTATATTAATGAGTTAGTGAGAGTGAGATCCTTTTGGAAAAATCTCCAGATTCCCCCTACAGGAAAGGGGTGTCAGAGTTGTGTCCTATTCAGATGACCTGGTGCTGCTGTTCCTTGCACTTACTTTAGGCCCCATTCTTGCAATACATTTTTACATCTCCACACTTGACTTAATTTAATTAACATAATTGGCTAAGCAATGCTCCATCTTGCCATCAGAGGTGGGCAGTAATGCTCATTTACTTTGCTATATTTGCAGGTACTAAATTAATTGTTGAATAAGAATGGTAAAACAAAAAGTGTACCTAGTCTAATTATAATAGTAAAACCTTTCTCTTACTTCACTTGTCTCTGAGGTTGAGCTGATCATGATTGATTATGGTGGGCAAATGAAAAAATGAACACATATCAGTAAGCTGACATTTTATGATAAAATTATGATGTATTTTTTTAAAGTGAAGGCTAATCCAGCAGGCTAAGACCATATTTTCAACCCCCCTGGAACATCTGCAACCTTGGGACTGTCAAGGCCAATTTATACTGGACATATTTCTGAAGCATTTAAAAAAATTGTGTCATATGCAGAAGTTACACTTACTTTTTAACAAACGTTTCAATCTACATCAGCTGCGTCAAACTCAAGCCCATGTGTCAGGCTGTCTTTGGTTTACATTTCGTCTCTGTTTTTGCATATGTGAAGTGTAAAGAATCCACATAACCATTGAAATCACACAATCACACTTTCTACATACTGTTAACGTTATTTCTAATTATTATCTGCAAAGATGCCAGAACTGTGCAACCAATAGAATTTGTGTAGCAATGATATGCATGAATAACTAGATATCAACATTTTTATTGTCTGCTATACTGGAACATGTGTCTGGATTTAAAGGACAGTTGTGACGAACCACTCCTGCGTCATAGCTGCAATGCGTCATGTGAGAATTCGGGATTAGACTGGTACATTTGACTGATATCAGCTTTATCAGCTGTATGGATTGGCAAGAGCACTGTTTCACTGTCAGAGATACAAAGCATATACAGATTCTGACCAAGTACAGATTAAGTGCTCACAGTCTCACTATCTACAAGGGCAGACAGAGAAACACCTGGTGTGGCCCAAATAGAGAGAGAGAGAGAGAGAGAGAGAGACAGACAGACAGACAGACAGACAGACAGACAGTGGTTGGGGGGCATGCTTTTTATACAATGTTGCAAGGACAGAAATATCAGACAGTTTTGACCTTGTGGGGACATTTAGCTGGTGCCCATGAAGAAAATGCAAGTTTTATTAAAAAACAAATATATAAAAAGGTTTCCTTTTGGTTACTGAGGTTAGGGTTTGGTTTGGGATGCAGGCGTAGAATAAAAGAGTTGTATTAATAATTATGTCAGTGGAAGGTCCTTACGGGCATAGTAAGGCAAACGTGTGTAGGTATGTGTGTGCTCAGTGCATGACAGGTAAGGTCAAGAAAGAGCACACTTGTTTCTTAATGTGAAATAATTAGAAACATACAAGAAATATCCTTACCCAAATTTCAAGCAAAACAAGGAGTGAAGGTTATTCATAGATGTATTGAAGGCAATACCCGTTCCCTGCAGCTCTCCTGCATTAAAAACGGCAGGGCTGGCTATCTTTCTTTTGGAGGTCTGTTGGTTGGCAAGATTTCTATCTTGTCTATTCTTTCAGACAAATGGGAGAAGGAGCTTTTCAAAAGTTACCCTCCACACTTTGACAGATAACGGTGCTATCCAATTCCAAATAAAGATGGAAAATGTGAGCTTTCTCTCTGTTATAAGGAATAAAGTGCTGGAGGCTCAGCCACATGCAGTGAGAAAACCAGAGCAGTAATTTGCTTTAAGATGTAGTTTTCTATGTGTGGCTTTTAAAACTGCTTTTAAATTTAGAATTTATTTCTCTGCAGAGGCTTAGCTGAATTGTTTGGTTAAATCTCTCAAGTTTCAATGATCGTGGCCTGTTAAAAACATTTCTTAAAGAAATGACAAATGGAGAGATGAGGGATTCTTCTACTCAACCTTTTTTTTTTTTTACTGGCTGATTGATCTGATTAGAAAGGTAGCTAAAAAATATAACTGATAGTGAAATTGGATCCTAAAAGCACCATATTAGAATTACACATTACACATGCGCTTGCTTTTGGCAAGTCATTTAAGCACAGTTCAGTTCGACCCTTATGCCCTTGAAGTGCACATGGGGAGTCTATAAGAATTTCCTGAAGCTAATAATTTTATTATAGTGACAGAGAGATTGAGAAAGAGAGAAATCTTTATAGACCCCCAGATCTCATCAGAAATTATTCTGTCACTTTATTCTCCCACAGTGAGTCATATTTTCTTGCACTATAAAATTTCATCATTCGTATTAAAAGTAAATTGAGTTTGGAGATTACTGGGGAGAGAATCTGCAATGCCTGTCACAGGCATTTGGATCAGAGTAAGGTATTAAAAAAGCCAATCAAATCTGGCTGATGCATAGCAGCTTATTGTACAGGATTTTCTTTCATTTCAGTACTTTTTATCCTAAACTGCTAACATTTATGGAGTTACATCAGACTCATCAGGATTGGAACCTGATTTTTTTTGGTGTATTTTCACATGAATATAAGGTTCGGAATTTTCTATTGCTTGGTTTTTAAATCCTGAACTTGTAAGACCTGGAATAAGTGGAGACTTTATATAACAACACATTACACATGCATTATATTTCAGGTATCATGAATTCAGGTTTGGTTGAATCTAACACCATATTATTTCCAATACTTATTAAGCTACATGGTGGATCCTTTTTTTTTTTTTTTTTTTTAATCTAGGCTTTTTTTTTTTTTTTTTTTTTTTTTTTTTTTTTTACACTTGATCTGGAAATCCATAAAATTGTCCTTAATTATATCCATACTTTTCAAATAAGCAAGCAGAGAGCAGAGCCAGAAAATACTGTACTATGAGTAAATGCAAGGAAATGTGCAGAACAGAAGCATGAAATCCAGGAACTCAAAACTCCAAAAATGGAGTTAACTAATGGAAGACTTAGCAAGGGCACAACAAGCAACAACATATTTAAACACTGACTGTTATATTATGCATAACAACAAGACAAAGGTGAAGCTGACTATCTGCAGGTGAGAACAGTTTCCAGTCAGAGTGGAGCTGGAGCAGTACAGATTAACACTACTATTGTGAAGACTACATTTGTGCGCTTAGGTTTTAGGTGAGTTGAGAAAATTATTCTTAAAGCAAATCATTTTGGAAGTGATTTCAACCACGTTATTGAATTTCGACCATCTAAAATTTCGAAGCCGGATCTGAACATTCTGCAGCCTGGATTTCTTAAGGTTGCCTTTTTCAAGATTTCAAGAAGTCACACCATGACAGAGCCACCTTCACAAAATGTGCAGACAGGCATCAATGTGCTTCTTACCATCTCTTCATCTGACATACTGCCACCTGAAACGACTCAAGATTTTCTGCCTTTAGTTACTGTGGTATGCTTTATAGCCTTTAGAGGTCTGATCTTTTTTTATTTTTATTTATTTATTTATTTATTTATTTATTTATTTATTTATTTATTTTTTAAATTGTCTTTCTACAAAAAATGTTTCTTCCATGCAATGTTCCTAACAAGGACAATTTGTTCTAGCCTTCATCTCAGGGATTAAGCATTGACTTTGGTGCCAAACCCTGCTTGAGGCACCTAGGTATTCATAATTACCACCCAGCATGCCTATGCAGTATATTTGCTTGATTCTACCACTAGCACACCAGGTTTGGCTAAGTCTGAATGGAATAATATGTGCTTGTGGTGCAATTTAACATTTGTTAACATTTGTTAAGATTAAAAATCAGTAAGCTACTTCACACAGGCTACTAATAGCAGAGGTACCTCAAGGAGACATTCTAAAGAGAAAAAAATGGCATTTATCTTCCCATTTAACAAATTAAAAATAAATTAATTGTACATACCGTTTTTATTTTTAACAAACACACACTCACTGCCTTGATCAGTTGCTAAGGCTACTGCATATTGCTGTATCTACTCTCTTATGGTTTATTTTAAATGGTACTTTGGATGATTAAGGTTTTACACCTTCTGTTGTAGGGTTCTACATACATCTTTAGACAGATTTGTGTAAATCATCAAAACCTAAAAGAAATAACCCTATCTAGACAATGCACATTTTTAGGAAACATAACATGCCAAAGATTTTTGGAACAGAGAATTTTCTCTTCAGAGGGCTCACAAATAGACCTCAGTAAGCATTTTTCTAAGAATCAGTGTTTGAAGTTTGTTTGGACCAATGTCACTTATGCTCCTCTCATACTAACCCTGTGTTACATAGTATTATAGCTCTAAGATTAAAAGCCTTTTGTGTGTTTTTTAAGGCTGTGCTTTATTAATTACTGCTTAATCAGTCTATTGTGCCTGGTCTACATTACCAAACCGCTCAACAAAACTGCAAACCATCTTTACTACAGAGGTCATTTTCACAGTCTTTTTTGCAGACAAGGGGTCGAGAGTTTGGTATGTGGAGTGTGAAAGCTGCTTTTGAGCCCAGGACTGGTCAATTTTCTCCTTAATAATGGTGGTCTTGAGCTTGCATCCACTGAACCATGGTGTGATCCACATCAGTTATGGAAGCTATTCGCTCTCACAACTACATTCCGAGTAATGTGACGTTCCCTTCCTGTTTCAAGTTTCATGATGGCAGGTAAAGAGTTGTTATTGTCAGCAGAGGTGACTGCTTTATTGATATAAAATCCAGGCTTTCATAGGACCAGACTTTCTTAGGACAAGAGCACTGTAATTCGTTCATCTTTGCGATGTGAGTACTTGCACTGAGAACACTAGGAAAATTTCATGTTGCGTGCTGGCCTGCATGGCTAAAATCTTCTTGTACAAAAACGGTTCTTCATTTGCAGGTATTCATACACAATGGTATACCATGCATCCCAAAAGCATTGTTTTTCACCACATGAGTATTGGTACGAAAGGAAATTCATAAGATATGGATGGACATGGTGCCCACCATTTTGTAAGCTAGCATGTACAAAAGTGATGTACAGAATTGTGCAATTGATCCAAGCATTATTCTATGTGAAAGTAAACCTGGAATTATAAGCCCCCCTAAACGAAACCAGAACTGGTAGAAGTATTTGGGCCAAGTGTGCAAATGCCTTTACTCTGACCTTTAATAACAGTTTGACTCGGTGCCAGTCCTAGACTTCTGGGGGCCCTAAGCAAAACTTTGTCAGGGGGCCCCTATCAGTGCCTTCATAAAAACCCCAAAACAACCCCCACCCCTTAATCTGCCAGAGCAGTTTTACTGTCAACAGACAACATAGTGAGTTGATTTTAATACATCAGTAATTCTCTACATATGCAAACTTTAGAATAATGGGCATTGTTTTTAAAGCACTGACAGGAGTCATATGGCAGCTTGTCTTGCTGAACAGGATTATGTTTTACATTAAAACACGTATAAGAATGTTTTGATTATTGGTGTCTACTGACACAAACTGAAAACTACATTTCATCATGGGGCATTTCTAACGAAACACAGTGGACTACGATTGAATCTGTTGATATGGACTGACTGGAGTATTGTTTTTAATTAATTCATTGCATGGTTTGTCAAGACTAAATAAGAATTTAAAATATTACAAAAAATACATACCTTTAAGTTCTTCTTGCTCTTTTGCTTCACGTTCTTGGCGCCTTTTCTTTCTTTTTTCTGCTCCTGATGGATAGATTAGTTTGGAAGCCATAGCCATATGTCAAAACGCATGTCAATGATGTCATTACCTGCTGTACTGCGCATGGTGTCCAAGAATCATAGTTAGAGTTCATAGAGTGGGTCAAAGTACAGGCACATAACATCAAACATATAGGATAATCCATAATCCATGTCTAGGTAAAGGAAAGAGGAAGTGCAATAAAAACAGAACTTGGAAAAAGGCTCAGATTTAAACTAACTAATTGCACAATAGGTTTTCGTGAAACTACAAAGACACAGCAGGACACAAACGGGGACACCATGACAGTGTGAAAGATCTACTATCTAACCTATATGAAACCAATATCCATAGGGATATAAGGTCCATAAGGTCTTGGTATCTATCTGACTTAGATAGTGTCCATGCTCATTAGCTTGATTGCTCACGATCACAAGACATACTATGTCAACTTTCCATGTGCAATGCATAGTTTTGTCAAAAAGATGGGTAAGCTGTATAAAAGATCCGTCAGTAAGCTCTATATCTGCAGCATATTTGTCCCATAAACGTGTTACTTTTTTAAGTGTCCTATTTCCACTACACTGTCCTTTTGCCATTTCTGTGCCTGCCTGTTACTATAGATAGACAACACTATGCAGTGTTTTTTTTAGCCTTGCACCTGTAACGTCTTTCTGAATGACCTTCTAAAAATCCCTGTTCATCTGTGCCATGCCCTGAGGGCATGTATACTATTGGATGGGAATGGTGTGGCCTGTCACCATCACATCTGGTTTTAGCTATAGAGCTGACAGCAGCACACACCTGCAATTTTGGAGTAATGATACTCGAGTTGTATCTCTGTCCCACAGGTACAGGTGCCTTTGTCCTGTTTATTGGCAAAACTGCCTGGGAAACGAATACTATCACTGCATGAAATGCAAGGTGACTGAGTGACGTGGCAGGGCACAGAAGAGCAAAGCTGTGTGGAGCTGCAGAGCCTTCTTTCTCATTTGGGAATGCAGAATATCGTCATTGTTTCATGAAATACATGCATCTTCCAAAAAAAGGCAGTTTTTCGGGAACAAAATCCCACACTGAAAAAAATCTGAAATTTAGACATATTTCAGCTTAGACATAAAATGATCTTGAAAAGTCATTGGTGTACATTTTCATATTTAAAATGGACATACATGGATTGTACACAGCAAATATGGACATGCATTATTTTCTTATGAAAAAAAAATCACATTCTCTTTATATTCCTTAGACAAAGCCACCATGAATGCTAAATATAAATATAAAACAGTTTGCCATTATCAGAGACCAGTATTACTAGTTTCTATCGAAGCCAGCATGTTTAATCCTTGTTCTGTATATTGAGATTTTTACAACTGCACAATCCTAATATTTCTTTTAACTGTAAATCACATACCTGTCAGTAAGCAAAATGTATGTACAGGAAAGAAATAATTATGGGTAGAATAACTTTTAAATATAACTGAGAAGAGAGTTTAAAATGAAGAACAAAGAAATATGGGAGTTGGACAAACAATGGTTATCAGTGATTGGCTGTTGGGAACATTGGTCACCAGTGATTGCTTGTTAAGAACAATGGTAATCAGTGATGAATGATTTCATTATCAACGAAAAAACACTAGCTTTGTTGCTTGGCTCTTGAAGTGATGTTAATATAATGAAGTTACTAAGTTGGCAACAATGCCACTGGCAGTTTAATAAGATAACTTTTTCTTTTTCTTCATAGAACCCAGGGGTGGGGGGTGGATACACAGTTTTAATGGATATTTCAATAAATAACAAGTTAAACAAAACTGTGAAAAGTTTGACCAGGGATATTTTTCTCTGAAAATCGGTTTCAGCATGCAGTATTTACCTCTCCTCACGTTCAGACTGAATGAAATGACACATTGCCCTTCTCTTTGATTCTGTAAACCAGGGAGTAATAGACGTACCTTTAGCACCAGTCCCTCTCGGTATTATATGACTTTGTCTCATGAATGTGATGGGTTACTTATGACGGCTGGGGAATGAGTCCCCTGATAGAAATCGATATGTGGAACAAGAGGTGAATCAGCCTGTTAGATTTTGAGCGTTGTTCAAGGTCGAGTGCAAAACACAAGTCTCATAAAAACTCTGGTATTCCATCGTAAACAAGACTCCCTTACCCCTGGCTTTCTGCATCCATCAGAGCATGAAAGAGGAAGGAAGAGACTTGAAGGAGAAAAGGGGAGAGGATTGATGCAGACTATCTTTATAGCAACACAATTAAATATAATTTTAAAATATATCTTTTAAAAATATTTCAAAAAAATATGCCCAACATTTTATTCAATTAGTAATATTATATGCATAGTTAGCAGTAATTATAAAACTGTATTTGTCTCAATTTGGATTTAGAGGCAGATGCAACTGCAGAATATAAGTGAAATGTTTAATAAAGTAACAAACAAGCCTTACATGGCTCATAGACAAGCATAACGTGATAAATGGGGACAAAACAAACAACGCAAGACAACAGTGCAGTGCTGAACATGACTAAATATACGCACTAGTGCTAATGAGCTAAATGTGAAACAGGTGAATGAGACATGTGAGATGGTGCAGTGGCTGATGGGAAACATAGTTTTTAGTCCTTTTCCGCTATTACATGACATATGCAATGATGACAGGCATGAGTTCAGGTGAAATGAGCATATGATTGAGTGCAACTTTTTGTACCCTCTCTGGTTTCTTGGTGAAAATAAGGAAATTGTACCTTTATTTTATAATTTATTTAAAAGAAATAAATGTTCAAATAGTTAAAAATCCTGCTAAAAACATGCATTGCAAAACATAAGGCAAAAATCAAAAGACAAACCAAAAGAAAGAACATTTTGCCATGAAGTCCAGACCTGATATGAAGGAGGCAGTGGACGACATCTGGCTGAGTTATAACAGATATGTCAAGATGAACCGGTGATGATTGGCCAATAAATCTGGCAGGGTTAGAACAAATTTGGCAGGAAGTCTCCTTAGAGGATATGACATAGGTTGGAGGTAGTTATGAAGACAAAAGGTGAGCATTCTAGTTATTAGAGCATAATTATATGATGCAAACTGTTGAACTATTATAATTGTTATTGTTCCATTATTAATATCTTAGCAAACACTGTTTGACTGTTCTTTATTATGGTACTCATGATGGTGAAGAAAAATCTGTAAAATGTAACCACTAAATGTCTTGTTGCTATAAAGTACATGCCTTTGTCTTATTCAAAGGTATGCAAATTTATGAGAGTACAACAGAACAACTAAACTGTATGAGAGTTCTGCAATATAAATGTTTATGAAAAATCTTGTAAAGTAGAATCCAAAAGTATTTGGAATGGTAAGGCCAATTATTTTGTTTATGCTATACACTGAAAACATTTGGGTTTCAGCTCAAAAGATGAATATGAGACAATAGATCAGAATTTCAGCTTTCATTTCCTGATATTTGCATCTAGATGTGTTAAACAACTTAGAACATGGCACCTTTTGTGGCAGACCACCCAATTTTTTTTTACGTGTTCTCCCTTCAGTCTCCTTTTCATGAGGTGAAATGCATGCTCAGTTGGGTTACAGTTTGGTGATTGACTTAGCCAGTCTAAAACTTTCCACTTTTCCCCCATGCTGAAATTCTCTATTGTTCTGGCAGTGTATTTTGGGTCATTGTCTTGCTGCTTGATGAGGTTCCTCCCAATTAGATTGGAAGCATTTCTCTGTAAATTAGCAGACAGAATGTTCCTGTAGATTTCTGAACTCATTCTGCTGCTACCATCATGAGTTACATCATCATAAAAGATTAATGATCCCATTCCAGAAGCAACCATCCAAGCCCAAGCCATGAAACTACCTCCACCATGCTTGATCAATGCTAGTATGTTTCGGAGCTTTTCTTTCTCCACACTTTGGCCTTTCTATTACTTTGGTAGAGGTTAACCTTGGTTCCAGAATGTTTGTGGCCCATCTGTGCATTTTTTTGGCGAAATTTCAGTCTGGCCTTCTGATTCTTATTGCTGTTGAGTGGTTTGAATCTTGTGGTATGGGTGCAAAATTCCTGCTCTCAAAGTCGTCTTCGAATGGTGGATTGTGATACCTTCACCCCTGCACTGTGGAGGTTGTTGGTGATGTCACTGATGTTTTCATCACAGCTTTCACAATGTTTCTATTATCAACTGCCGTTTTTCTTGTCCGAACTGTTCTATGTCTGGTTGTTAGTCTACTAGTATTTTGTTTCTTTTTTCTGGTCATTCCAAAGTGATGTTTTGGCTATGCCCAATGCCTGTGCAAAGTACAGTGATTGATTTTACCTCTTTTCTCAGCTTCAGAATGCCTTACTTTTCTCCCGTAGACAGCTCTCTGGTCTTCATGTTGGTTTATCCTTTTAAACAACAAATGCAGTCTTCACAGGCAAAACCTAGGGCTCAAACCAAGAGTAGATATTCAGAGCTATTAATTGCTGAAACAATCAATCTAACAAGGGCAACAACAAACTTTGAATACGTTCAAATATTTTTGATTACTTGAAAAATGAGTGGTTTCAAATGAAAGGTGCTATGTTCTAAGTTGGATAACACATCTAGATGTACTTGATTTGCAATTGAAATTGAATTGAGCTTAAATCTATCATCTCATATTCATATTTTGCTCTCAAACCCAACTGTCTTCAGTGTACAGCAAAAACAAAAGAATCGGCCTTGCAGGTTACATACAGGGGACAGTATGTATCTTTATTTATTATTATTATTATTATTATTTTTTTTTTTACAAATTACATTAAGAACACCACATTGGCACAAGCATTTCTAATATTGTTTTATTTTTAATGCGTTAAAACCCTGTGGTGGAGGTTTATATCACCCTCAAAGCCACATAGGTGTGCAGGATGTTTTCTAGCAAGCGAGAAGGAGATGACATTAACCTGCTGTGACCGCAGAACTGAATAGAGGCAGAGGAAGTGAACTTGTCCTCATGCATATGCAGAAGCACATGGGCCAGTGTCAGCTAACCAATCAGGACAGCTCAGCAAATCGATATGGGCTAAATGAGTGTTTGAACCCACATGACAGCAGGTAATACAGTGCAGTGGAGAAAGGAGAAAAAACAAAACAACAACAACACCATTATTAAGGGCTACCTACACGGTCAAACTGTAGAACATTACTTCTTAGGTGCAATCAAACTTCTGTAGAGCTGCTTATTCAAACTGAACTGCCTTGGCACAAGTGGGCTGCTGTTATATAAAGTAAATGAAATGTCAGGGCTGGTTATAGTGTTGTGAGTGTTTCAGAATTGGGCCAATAGTATTGTGCCACTGTAGAAATCAACTGTTTATCACCTTAGTATTCAGAGTACAGGCTCAGTGCAGAACCTTAGAATATTTGGCATAGTGGTTTATTATTAGGGGGAGATATAAAGCCTAATTTCACTACATTAATACTCAGCATGTATGTACATAGCTTTACATAATATCATTTCATTTCTAAATGTCTGAAAAGGATACTATTAAATTGCACTCATTCACACTTGATATTACTGATGTTAGGAAAGATTTTAAGTAATCTGGTGGAAATTTCTTTGTCACTATACTAGAATTTACAAAGGATTATTAGACACTTTGGGCTTATGTGTCTAATAACGCACCAGGCCATTCTGCTGTTGATTTTTTTTTTTTTTATAACTGCACACCTGTCTGGTTTTATTCCTTACCTAAAACATACGCCGCACAAAGGCAGACTGTTAGTAAAATCATGAAGTATGATGTTTTTTGTTACTGATTGGACATTACCCTACCACTAATACTTGTTTTGTGTTTACTAATGGACCACTTGAGTCACCATCATGTTAACAGCTGTGCTGAAGCTCTGTGTTTAGTAAGACTGCTGCAATAATCCTGCTTAATCTGAGGGGTTTTTGCAGAAATAAAAACATTCACTCTCACATGTTCAACATCATGTGCCACTTGAGTCAGCCTGCCTTGCTGTGACATCCTGCTTGCTTGCCTTAATCTCCCAGCCCACATATGGTTATCAATTCAGCCCTACATTCAGAAACACTGATACACATAAATCGATTTAATGGTGATGCCACATTCTCAAGGCTAATTAGCAACAGTGATGAAGCCTTGCACAGAAATTAGGATGTGGCACTAACAAGACAGTATCACAACAACAACAACAACAATAAAAACAGCAATGATTAAAAAAAAAAAAAAAAAAACCAGCTCATTAAAAAGCACAGGCCACTGAATGATGTACCATATCAAGTTCAGTGTATTAAAAAGTGTGTTAAAAAGTCTAAAGTGGAAAACCATGGTGAGCAAATCCCAAAAGCATAGCAGCTTTCTTGTTGCTTTTTGATCGTTAAATAAGAACTTTATTTATCACTAAATAAGAACATTTGTACTTTATTTCTAATGAATGTGATGGATAAAACAAAATGCATTATTATGTATTTTCTATATCTTAAATATTCTCTATGATGCCACTGCAGGCATTTTTGTGAGTAGTGGGGATGCATAAGCAGGATTTCATTTCAGTGTGCTTGTTGCTGAGTCACATTTTTTCCGAATCATGAATCACCTCCACTTTCATTTGTAGATGACTCTACCTCTCAATGGGACTCAGTGGGTTGAGCTGCTTCTCAAATGCATTTATTCCTTTTTAAATCAAGTAGCTTGTATATATAATCTATTATAAATAGACTATAGTATTGACCCTATAGTGAAGACAAATCAAATAAATGTTGCTCATTAGATAATAGCTCTCTGTTTACCAGTCAGTCTACATCCCTATCATCACATGTGGTCCTGAGTTGTGGATAGTCATGAGTACAGGTAATGGAGCTGAGGTTCCTCCACAGGTGCACCTTACAACCTCCAAGAGCTGTATCCCACTTTGTCCCACTGGACAAAGACGTTGATGCAGACCCTGGACCTGCTGGAGAGATTATATCTCACAGCTGGTTTGCAAACATCTGGGGATTCCCCAAGGAGGAGCAGGAATCTGTGGCTGGGGATAGAGAAGTCTGGACAGAACTTATCAACCAGATGCCACTGTGACCTCCATCAGAAAGAGGGGACGTAAAATGAATAAATGAGTGAATTATATGGTTCTGTCTTTCTCAATTGAGAACCTGCCACCATTTTACCTGAAAACTTGAGTTTTCAGCTATAACTCCAAGGTCCATGGCATCGCCCCCCCCCCCCCCCCCCCCCCCCCCCCCC
>JANDJT010000190.1:24850283-24869515 GCA_024331685.1 Stegophilus panzeri | reverse complement strand
AAACGTTTAACTGTTGTACTTCTGGGATATAAATTGGAAATTTGTTCTTTACATTTCCAATCCAAACACATTCAGTTTTATTTTTATGTCTGTCCCTGTCTATAAGACCAAGTATTCATACTCGCTCAGCAGGAGTAGCAGATCTAGTCCACCAGACCAAACCTGTTTACACTCCATCTCCATCTAAAGCTCACAGTTTCACTCTGAGAGTTGTCATGGCTGAAATATATTTACATACACCAAGTGATTTGCTCTATCAAAACTAATTTTTCCATCTTGTACTTGGAGACTGAAAGCCAAGTTGTCTGGTTAGACTTGTCTTGAAATGGAGACGATGTAGTATGTCAAAATCCATGCCTGCACAAGTAATAATGACCAATGTTGTATATAGAATAGAATAGAATATATAAAAATACAATACAGTTTTGTCAGAATAGAAAGTAATATATTGTAACATTTCTTATAGAAAGAGGAAATGTTTTTTCTCATGTTTACAAAATAGTCCACTGCCTATGGTGGATTTAACTAGTCTACACACCCCTGTTAAAAGTTGCAGGTTCTTGAACAGTGGTGATCAGTAGTTGATCATTGGGGGAACATAGGCTTGTGCAAGCGAAATTAAGCCAAACTTTACACAGTGATGGTGAGTTGACCAAACCTGCTCTCTCAGCTTGTACAACCTTCACTCAATAAAGTTGTATTTTTTGCTAGGGTCTTTCTTGCATAAAGTTGTTCAGGGGTCTTAAAATTCACCAAATCTAGAGACACAGCAACATTGCATAGTTGTTATTCAAGTGACTGCTCATGTCATATGCTAATTTTTGCTAAGTGTGCTCTTGATATCGTATGTCAGATCATTACACATACTATATGATAATGGTCATAACAGTGATGATAAAACATGTCACATAATGAAAGAATGGCACCCAACTATGAACACAATTCATCACAATTTTGGCATTAACGCTTACTTTTGCTTAATTATAACTTTGAACAAGATTTATAAAGGCTTATTTATTTATTCAGTAATAAAAAAAAAAATCAGTAATCGTTTTATCGTGGTCAAGGTTGCCGTGGATCCGGAGCGTATCCCAGGAACACTGACTACTGTTATGAAACATTATGACATCAATCATGACAGACTTGGTTACATGTTTGAATTTTGACATGGTTACATTATGACATGGTTACATGTTTCCGTTGCGTGTACATTTTATTCATTTTCTTTTTATTATTGTTTTATCTTGCCTACAAAAAGTGGACTTCTAAAACACATAAGAGGAAAGATCATAGGCTGTCTTACTTTGAGTAGTGCATGGCTGGTTTTATTCCCTATTTCTACAAAACACTTACAGTTTTTAGAATCTTGCCTCAAGCATTGTAATTATATTTTTTCTCTTGATTCCCCATATTTTTAAAAAAATCCCTGCTTGAAAATGTGCATGGTGGAGACCAACCGATATTTCTTTGCACTTTTTCTTCAGGGTATGTTTGTGTTTTAATTATTTGTGCTGGTTTTGTAAAGCTTAGCTGCCTTTATACTTCAATTAGTTGAATAGCCTTAGACACAAACATGCATTAAAGGGTATTCTTGTGACCTAGAAATTAGTCTAAAGGCATGTAAAGATGTGACATTTCGAACAGTGAGCAAACATTTCATTGGCTTTGACAGTCCTATATTACATAAAGGTCTTTGGAGCTATCAAATCCACTCAAAGCAGGGTGTGTAAACATGTAATTTCTTTGGATGCACTGTATTGCAAGGGGAAAAAAACAGTTGAAGAATGGTATGAAGAAAACTCACTACACATAATGAAACAAAACCCATTTCAGAGCTTTCTTTCCTTTTCATCTCAGATGCACATTTACTAACCCAGGCCATAAATCTGTGCAAATATTTAGAAATGTAAGGTTGTCAAGTTCTCCCTCTGCCAAACTGTCCCTTCTAAATGAGTGTCCTTTCTCTGCCTCCCATTACGTTTTATGTACAGCTGGCTGCAAGGTGAGAAAACTGATCTCATACTACAACAACTATAAAGCAATTATATAACTAGCATCAATAGATGTGATTTAACTACATGGTATCATATTTACCAAGCCAGTAAACAATATTTTTGATAGTATAGTAAATCTGAACTCAAAAACACATTATTTGACTCCTCAGTGTCTTGGATGACTGATTATATAGATTGGTACTTGTGTCATTTTTCCCATTTAAAACAGAAACTTTCTTAATATATCAGATTTTAATCAATCCTCCATGCACCATGCAAGTTAAAAGTGATTTAAGCAAGATTTATCAAAATTTGCTCATCCAAACATAAACAAGCGCTCTGGACCATAACCCAGTTTTTCGATTGCATTTTCTTAGCCACAGAATACACTTGTGGTGAGGCCATGAATTCAACAATTTTATAAAAAAATTGTTCTACATATTTTCTAGATTATTTGTACAAGCAGGAAATAATAAAAAATAATTATGATAATGATTCTTTATTGGTCACATATACATTACAGCACAGTGAAATTCTTTTCTTTGCATATCCCAGCATGTTAGGAGGTTGGGGTCAGAGTGTAAGGTCAGCCATGATACAGCGCCCCTGGAGCAGAGAGGGTTAAGGGCCTTGCTCAAGGGCCCAACAGTGGCAGCTTGGCAGTGTTGGGGCTTGAACCTTTGACCTTCCGATCAGTAACCCAGAGCCTGGCAGTGCTAGAGCTTGAGCCCCTGACCTTCCGATCGGTAACCCAGAGCCTTAACCGTCAAGCCACCACTGAAAAAAAAAACATTGCGCCTTTAACTAATGGAAGTGATGAACAAAACTGTGGTTGTTATGTTATGAAGCGGATGTAAATTATGAGCCCAGCAATTTAATCTCACTGCCTACGTTTACATACACATCAATTTGGCAATATTCTAATTAGTATTGAGTCATGTAAACACAGCAATCTGATTGCTTGATTCAGTTTAAGACAATATTCTGATTCCCCAAATTCTGATCCCCACCCTCAGAACATGCCTGTTTTAATTGGAAATTTGTTGCATGCAAACACCTTAATCAGAAAATCCTGCATGTGCAGTCTGCAAGGAGTCATGGGTAGCAATGACAGCATCTTGAGTGGGAAAGGAAAAGTGCACATGTAGATCATCATACTTACAATAACCATGTATACAGGAATATCCTGATGCCTGTACGCATATAAACATTGTATTTGGAATATGCCTGCATCCCAAATAGACCTTAAACAGAATTTGATGTGCATGTAAACATTGCATGTAGTCATTGACCTGTGACTAATGTAAACTAGTTTACTAGGAACTAATATCTCTGCTAACTATATTAGCTAATATTAGTGATAAACCAAAAAAAGTTTACTACTACTGTTAAAAAATAAATTGCTGAGAATGTGACCATGTAAATCAAGTCTCACATACAGTTGGAATCAAAATTATTCAACTCCCATTGCAAATCAGGTTTACTGTCAAAAGTTATAGACTTTCAGCTATTTGCAATGAACAAATCAAATAAAAGCAATTGAAATAAATCAACACAACGAATGATCCAAGTGGTTTCTCCAAATTCAACTGAAAATGCAACTTATAATGTTTTCTCCAGTTCTTCAAAATTATTCAACCCACTGAATGGAATCCCTCACAACAGGACAAATTTGCAAAAATAGCTGTTGTCTTAAGCACACCTGATGCAACTAATCAAGGGCTTCATTAGTTGCACAGGTGTGCTTGAGCTGGAACACATGAAATACCTGAACTGGCTAGGGTCAGAAAATGTATGAAATACCTGGAGGGGCAGAAAAACAAAGCTATCAACGGCTACAACCAGATTTCTGAGAAGGCAGGCAAAAGACCTGCAGTAAGACTTGGTGGCAACAGGCACTAAGGTTTCAGTGAGCACAGTATGGCACATACTAAACATAGAAGGTTTCCATGCCAGAACTCCAAGATGTACACCACTACTGACCCAAAAGCACAATAAAAGTCGGCTTAAAATAATATGAATAAACCACAGAAGTTTTGGGATTCTGTTCTGTGGCACGATGAAATAACTTTTCTACTCGAACTTTTCTGCTCGATGGATCAGCGGTATGTCTGGAGAAAGAAGAATGATGAAAGAACACTCTGTCCACAGTCAAGCATGGTGGTGGCTCAGTGATGCTCTGGGGCTGCTTTGCATCCTCTGGCACTGGAAACCTGCAGCGTGTAGAAGGCAAGATGGATTCATTGAAGTATCAGGAAATCCTAGGAGAAAACTTCATGTCGTCTGTGAGGAAGCTGAAGCTTGGGCGTCGTTGGACCTTCCAACAGAACAATGATCCCACGCATACCTCAAATTCCACCAAGGCTTGGTTGCAGAAAAGGTCCTGGAAGATTCTACAGGGCCATCACAGTTGCCTGACTTGAATCCCATGGAAAATCTCTGGTGAGATTTGAAGAAGGCGTTTGCAGCACGCAAACCCAAGAATATTATTGAACTGGAGGCCATTGCTAATGAGGAATGGGCTAAGACTCCTCAGGAACGCCGGCAGAAGCTATGCATCTCGTTTGCAGCAGGTCATAACAGCAAAAGGGTGCTTTACTACATACTAAAGGTGCTTGCCATGAATGGGGTTGAATAATTTTGAAACTGGAGAAATCAATATAAGGTACATTTTCAGTTGAAGTTGGGGAAAACACTTGAAGAATTCATTGTGTTGAACTATTTCAATTGCTTTTGTTTGATTTATTCATTGCAAAGAGTTGAAAGTCTGTAAATTTTGACAATAAACCTTTTTTGCAGTGGGGGTTGAATAATTTTGATTGCAACTGTATTGAAATTACACTAATATCTACCTGTGACCAATTCAAGAAGTCTACCTAAACAGAAGGGACTTCCAAATCACATGTCTGTCTGCAGGCTATGAATAGAAGAAGAAGAAGAAGAAGAAGAAGAAGGAAATGAAGCAGTAGAAGAACCCTTTATTTACCACATATACATTACAGCACAGTGAATTGTTTTTTTTTCGCATATCCCAGCTTGTTAGGAAGTTGGGGTCAGAGCGCAGGGTCAACAATGATACGGCGCCCCTAGAGCAGCTAGGTTTAAGGGCCTTGCTCAAGGGCCCAACAATGGCAGTTTGGTGGTGCTGGGGCTTAAACCCCCAACCTTCTGATCAGTAACCCAGAGCCTTAATCATTGAGCCACAACTGCCCTAATGGCTGCAATAAAGATAGACACAGTTTACATGGTGAATTATGATTGCATATAGTAGAAAATATACAAATGTCTCCAGGTGAAGGGTTGCACCATGCTGTTCCACACATATAATGTACATAAGTTATTTTAATGGTAATAAATTACATATTTATGGGTGCTTTAAACTTTAGTGTTTAGTCGCTGGATAAATGACACTGGGAGGATATGTGATAAGCACTTAAAAGTGTTTCAGCATATAAAATAATGTATTTAAGTATCAGTGAGTGCAATGTGAGTAGTTATTGGACTCTGACAGACCATTTTTAAGAGAAATATTTAGAGATAAATGTTATCTTAGAAATAACTGTGTTTGTTTCCAGACCATCACCAACTGAAAGGCAGCTAATCCCTGTGGCCTTTGTGTCTGATAAATGGTTCGAGATCTCCTGCTGAAGGCCTTTTAGTACCTGTGGGTAACTGCAGCTTCCTCAATTTTGGACCCTGGTATGTCCCATTTCTCAGTTGTTTCACAATTCTACCCAGCTAAACATGCAGACTGTGGCTCACCACTGAGTCATGATGCTCAAAAAAGGGGGATGTTTCTCTTTTGTATAACACCATGCAGATGAACTAGAGAAGTATTAGTTATGGCATACACTGTTTTACTTAAACTGTAATTATGAAGACAACACAAATAGACTATATTCAGCAATTGCTTGCTTTAGAAGTAGACTTTAAGATTGGAAAACATCCCGTAATTATATGCTATTTGTGGAACTTTTTGGTTCACGGTAATTAGTAGCCGTAATAGAATTTAATGAAACAATAGCTGTGCTGCAACGTGCTTGTAATTTTGTGTCCTAATTGTAACTTTTTCCCAATTTCCCAAATTACAGAATCCCATTGGAACACCTTGAATTCTCAAATAAAGAAAACTTAAAAATACAAAACAATAAAGAAACAAAAGCCCATGTATTGCAGAAAGAAGAATAAGAACGTTCACACCGTTTTTTTTTTACAAACAATGGATTTCCTGGACACGGAGCGAAGATGTTTATTTTTCTAAGCTGATCACTGATGAGAGTCGTTCTATGGTTCCCACTCCAGATTATTTTCCATGTAGACTTCCGGTCATTTAGAAATGATACAATATACTTAAAGCTAATATATTATATACATAAATTACTGTATGTGTAGAAGTATCTGAGGAAGATCACCGCCACAGACATGTTGGAATGCTGTTTCCCGATGGGCTGCTTTCTGTGAAAAGGGCGAACAGACTTTTCAGAACTATGTGCCAATAACGCCAATATGTGCCAATATGTACAGATGGGACGCGTCTGGGAGTCTATTGAAAACTACAGACACAACGACGAGTCATTTCTGTGACAGTTATTCTGTATCAACCCATCCTTTTTTTGTATAGAAACTATAAATATGTATTTGAACTATGTTTTGAAATAGTTGAACAAAATGTGTTGCAGACGTCCAAAAATATTTATAAGGAGCACTATTTGATTTTGATTAGGTAAAAGAAACGAAACGACGAGAACCTTGGCTGACTTTTGAGTTTAACGTATTGTTATTAGGCCCTGTTTTAAATAGAATAGTCTTCTCTATTTTTGTACACACAAACACACACACATACATGCACACACACACACACACACACATACACACACACACACATATACTCACACACACATATCACATTACTCAGTTGTGGTGCATCAACTCTTGGAACTGTTAATATGATATTCAGTCGGGGGGAAATAGACATTTTGAAGACCCTCATCGTTATTATTGATGATTCAGAAATACAGGTCCTGATGATTGTTCATCCATAGAAGCCATTTTATTTGCTACGGGGTGCCATTACTTATAAATGACAGTTGGTATGTTGGGTGGCTATGGTCACAGTTTATGTATTATATCTATACTGTCAAAGAGCCTTAGTCATTGGTTGGTCAAATCTTTCCACAATGGTACGCAATACATTTTCACGGTTTGTGCATCAAAATTTAAAAGACTCCTTTTTTTTTTTTTTTTTTTTTTTTTACAGAAACTGTACAGTTATCCGTTTTCTAGGACTTAATATCAAACACATCACATGCTTTATTTTTGTGCCAAGTCATTGTTAGTGCCAAGTCCAAGTCATTTGAATCATTTAAACACACACTCATAACATTTATATTATTTATTAGTGTGCTTCAGAAAGTAAGATGTATGTACCAAATGCAGAAATGTCACCTGGTGTGGATTTTTATTTAAAACTGTATGGCTAAATCAAATATACAGAGAGCTGTTAAGGTTTTATTTCATTTTGTGCTTCTTCTCAAATCTTATTCCGATTGTGAAATGGTAAATAAAATTAATTTATTATCCAACCAGTGGAAAGGATAGAAATGACCCATGATAACACTTGAAATGGGAAGGTAGCTGAGTGTGTGCCTGTGTGCATTTGTGTGTGTGCCTATGTCTGCTTCTGTGTCTGTGTGATATTCATTTCACAAATCACTGCAAAAAAATATAAAGCCAAAGAGTTATAAGTATATGGCAGTTACTTATTTGGGTAATTTTGCTGAAATAAAATCAGAAAACAAATCCTACCTAGAAATAATTATTTGACTAGTCAAAAGAATAACACAGGATATACGTAATTCATATCAATATTATTGAACAAAAATTAAATTGAGCTACAAAATGCATTACTGCTTCTACAATTTCTATATAGAAGTCCATGTGGGAAAAACAGCTTGTGCAAAAGCATGTAGTTGTAAATCCATCACACTGGAAAACTTTAAATCAGAAAAAATGATAGCATAATCATAGGTTTATGCTCCTCCATCTCCATTTCAAGCCACATATCCCACATATAAACCTCAAAATATGTAGGTATTGATAATCAAAATAATTTTACTCCATTCATCTTATGTTTTTAGGGCCTGGATGCACTGAGCAAAAAATCATGTCAATCCCGTGTGGGTCTCATCAGAACATTAAAGTTCTATATGATATATTACGTAGTTGCATAGTGGACAAGTATGTTCAACAACCACAGAAACTAAACCTTTTAGTTAAATAACATCAAGAGAAAATAAAACCCTAGAAAGACCCAAATTATATTTTTCCTTGAAAGCACCACATCTCATAGTGGAAGACTTTGTGACTTCTTGTCAAGCTCGCAAACACAATGTGCTACAAATACATTTTTATCAGCAGTCTTATCAGGGCTATGGCCACACAGTCGTCTCCTTACTGAGAATTCATATACTCATTCACTTAGCTTAATTGTGTTAATGGACAATTAACTAGCAATTAGTTAACTAACAGTTAGTTAGTTAACTACCTGGCCATACTGGATTATATTGCATTCAGTCCCATTTTTAGCCTAGACAGTTAGGTTTCTGAGAAAGTAACACGTAGTACTGGAGAGCATTCTGGAGTTTTTACTTGACCAATGGGCCAGCTAATGTATCATATGTCCAGCACTGCCCACACACATACACTCACTAACCACTTTATTAGGAACACCTTTACACTGGGCCATTCATGCAATCTTGTGGCAGCAGTGCAATGCATACAATCACTGAGCAGTGGTTCTGCAGGTGGAAACACCTTTTTGGTAGGAGAGTTCCAAGGATAATAGCCAGACTGGTCGAGCTGACAGGGAGGCTACAATAACTGAACCAACCACTTTTTACAACTGTGGTGAGCAGAAAAGTATCTCAGAATGCACAACACATTGAACCTTGAGGTGGATGGGCTACAGCAGCGGAGGACCACATCGGGACACACTCCTGTCATCCAAGAACTAGAATCTGAGGCAAGAGTGGGCACAGGCTCACATAAACTAGATACTTGAAGATTGGAAAAAGACCAGGTATTGTTTTTTCTAATCTTCAACTGTCCAGTTTCGGTGAGTCTGTGCCCACTATAGCATCAGATTCTTGTTCTTAGCTGACAGGAGTGGAACCCGATGTGGTCTTCTGCTGCTGTAGCCTATCCACCTCAAGGTTCAATGTGTTATGCATTCTGTTATGCTTTTCTGAGCTGCTGTTCTGATGTAGCCCCATCCATCTCAAGTTTTTCTGTCCACCACGGTTGTAAAGAGAGATTATTTAGGTTACCATGACTTTCCTGTCAGCTCAAACTATTCTGACCTTCACCTGTAGAAGGGCTGCTCATTTAATGCTTTCTTACATTATTCAGTGCAAATTCTAGAGAGACTGTTGTGTGTAAAAATCCCAGTTTCTGAAATACTCAAACCAGCCCATCTGGTACCAACAACCATGGCACTATTAAAGTCACTGAGATCATATTTTTTCCCCATTCTGATGTTTGATGTGAACATTAATGGAAACTCTTGACCTGTATCTGCATGACTTTATACATTGCACTGCTGCTAAATGATTGGATGATTGAATAAGTGCATGAACGTTCATAACAAAAAGGCTTCGGTAAGTGTATACAGTTTAATGTAGACACTGATTCTCCAAAAAGATTCTCTAAAAAGCAATAATGTGTAGTTACAGTTTTACCCTAATGATCTTGGGTTATTGCTGCAGTAGATTTGCAGATGCTTTGGATAGAAGAAAGACTGGATATTTGATAGGTGCCCTGTTGTGTTAGGAAATAAACCATTTTTTTCTTCCTTTTGTCCAAGCCTGAATCTGTACAGCTCTGAGATCATTGAGATTGACAATCAGTGCTGAACTCAGGAGAACAGTGTATCCAGGCCTTCACACTTTATAGCCTCAATAGATTTCAGTATTTCCTCTTTGCAAAAGCATACAACATGGTAAACAACAAAAATCCCCAGCATTCTATTAAAATCTAGATATTTATACAGGTGCAGCTGGATACACATGAACAGTGTAACACTGTGCTGCCAGTAAAAGCTCTGATAACTCATATTCTGGTGTGGTATGAGAAGGATAATGCCTGTCTGATTGCGTGTTTGTATCTTTGATTGCATCTCATGGAACAAAGTGCTCAGTTATAAATAATTTATTCTATTAAAATGTCACAGCCCATAATTTTCATTGACCTTTTCTACAGCAGGCTCCATGTGAATATGTCACTGTAGTATAGAAAAACAAGCATGCATCTATCTATGTACTGACAATATACATGTTCCTTTTTAATCATGTCTTTTTTATTTAATGACAAATTTTATTTTTCATTGTTTTTAGTATTTTGTATTATTTTTAATCATGCCTTTTTTGGTGGACAGCATGGAATTGTTGGGATTGATACTGTATTTTTTAGTGTAATCACAGAGCAAGAACAACTGTGGCAGCTTTAATACTGCTTTGTAGTGTGTGTGTGTGTGGGGGGGTGTGCGTATGTGTGTGTGGGTGTGCGTGCGTGCGTGCGTGCGTGCGTGCTTGTGTGTGTGTGTGTGTGTGTGTGAAATACAGACATTTCAGTTTGAAGTGCAATACCTAAACAGATGTCTGCTGAGACATCATTCTCTGGAAACTGAGTTCACTCACTAATTTGCATAGGCTGACAAAAACTTTTAGGAAATATCATATTTACAGTAGCACAGTTGGGAATCAGAGCAGAATGAAGCACTAGCACATGTTATCAGGAATGTACTGATCCTCAAACACTGATCTGGTATCTGATTGGATTTTATTTAAATTTCTGATGTGATTCTCTCATGCATTTAATGTCTTTGTTGTTTTTGTTGACTTATACCACAGCACTATTGAATTTGCGAATATGATTGGGCAGAAAGTGTCAAATAATTTTCTATAACAGTATGTCTGACAGTAGTGCCAGCTGTAATTTACATCACAGGTTTATATTAATTATATTATATTAACTATTTCACAGAGGCTTGCATGGCAGTATGGTAATATTAAATAAACAGATTATAAAAACCTGCTGTTCTTTAACAACAACAAAAAAAACATCAATGTTATCATTGATATGGTGACACTTTCTGTAAGGATAAGCTTATTAAGAACTTCCGGTTTCCCGGTAATATGACAGTTTTTTTTTTTGTTTGTTTTTTTTTTGTCTTTGAGACAGAGAAAAAACAATGGTGAGAAAATAACTGTTTATGGCTGCTATAATGTAACTGATCACTTTCCCAGATAATTTTAGAAGTGTCAGAAATTTTTTAGAAGTATGAGATGTCATTGTTTAATAAATTCAAAATTGTATTAATTGATTGCAAAATTGCTGTGGTGTAAGAGGAATAAAACACTTTGGGATGTGCTGTTATAGGAAAATAATCGACTTACACTTCACATCTGGCTGCTCCATCGTTAATGATTTTTGTATAACGGCATGACCGTTGTGTTTTATTTTTTACTGATGTGAACGCAGGACAGTACGTGTCTTAAAGCATATCTCCATCATGTATTTGATGTTTTTCATACATGTATAACAGAATCTTTCAGTGTCAGCTCAGTTACTCAGAAGAGAGCATTCAAATAGTATTGTGCATTAAATGATTCTCTGAGCTCTGAAGTGGGATTGGTGCATCCTTACCCTGAACATATCCACCCTGTTGTAGACCTTTTCATTGCTGTCAAGTGCAAGAGTCAGCACTTAACGTGCAAGACAAAATTCCTACATTGAATAGTTGAAATTATCTAAATTGGCAACGCTGCTACTGTCTGCTAAATGACCAGTTAGACTGAGCTATAACAAGTTCAGGCTCTTGATGGAACATCCACACGCTTTACATTACTCTAGCACGAATTATATGATTTTATTATTCAAGACAGCACCTAAGTGGATAAAAAACACTGCCAAACAGATCTACTTCCATGCAGTCGGTTTAATTTGCAGTTGTGCTCTAACTGCTAATGGCTGACTGCCAATGCAGAGACTTCTCACTCGCTAGATTGCAGAATGGTTCATATTTGAGATAGATGGGAAGAAAATGTTCTGAACATCAGCAATGCATTTCAGTTCTTCATTGCCTAATGTAGTCATTTAAATGGTTATTGCAAAGGTGATTTTGCTGTATGTGTACATTTTCATTCAAAGTTTCTTTCAAAGTATATTTGTATACTGCTTTCATCTGATGATGTACACATGTTCATAAAAAGTTTTTGGACACTGAAAATGCTATTTTAAATACTTTAACAGATGAAAATCTAGGTACAAATGAATCAAGAAATGATTATTGTCAAATGTTTAGTGAATTGACTTTATTATATTGGCGCAATCTAGATCTAATAAAGGCCAACATTTTTATTCATCTATTTAGGCACTCGTAGCACACCACATATTTATAGTGCCTTGCAAAATTATTCAGACCCCTGACTAATTTTCTCATATTACTGAATTACAAATAGTGCATTGATATTTTATGCTGTTTGATATTTTATTTTAAAACACTGAAACTCAAAATCAATTATTGAAATGTGACATTGGATTTATGTTGGGAAATATTTTTAAGAAAATAAAAAACATGAAATATCTTGCTTGCATAAGTATTCAACCCCTGTACTATGGAAGCTCCCAGTTTACACTGATGAAAGAAATTGCCCTAAGAAATATAATTAAAGTTTCTGTCACATTTTCCAGATAAAAACCCTATGCTCAGTGGTCAGGCTGTGAATCTGAAGGAAAATGAAGACTAAAGAGCATTCTACCGAACTTATATAAAACTTATATAAACTTATATAAAATAATGCAAATGCATAGATTAATGAAAGGGTACAAAATAATATCCAAGTGTTTGGATATAACCAGTGAGCACAGTTGGATCAGTAATCAGGAAGTGGAAGGTACATCACACCACCCAGGCACTGACAAGAAAAGGCCACCCCTCAAAACTCAGCTCTCAAACAAAAAGGAGACTTGTGACCGAAGCCACAGAGAGGCCAACAATCACTTTGAAGGAGCTACAGAGTTCAATGGCTGGAAGTGGAGTAATAGTGCACCAGTCAACCATATCAAGAGCACTGCATAACACTGGCTTGTATGGGAGGGTGGCAAGAAAGAAGTTATTACTCAAAAAGTACAATCAGAACGCATGAGAGTGACCCAGCTGTGATGTGGGAAAAAGTTTTGTGGTCAGATGAGGCCAGGATAGAGTTTTTTGGCCAAAACTCAAAGTGCCATGTGTGGCACCAACCTAAAACTCCCATGCCTCAAGACACACCAACCCTACAGTAAAGCATGGTGGTGGAAATATGATGCTGTGGGGATACTTCTCATCAGCAGGGTCTGGGCATTTAGAATTGAAGGAAGAATGGTTGGAGCACTATATAGGGAAATACTGTAAGAGAATCTGTTAAAAACATGAAGCTTGGGAGGAAATTCACCTTTCAGCAGGACAATGACCCCAAGTCTTGAGAATCTGTGGCATTATTGAAAATTTCAGTCCACAAGCATCATAAAACCAACCTGAACAACCTGGAGCAAATCAGCCAAGAAGAATGGGCCCAAATCATTCCAACACTGTGCAAAAGCTGATATATATGTATCACAAAAAACTTAAAGCTGTTAGTACAGCAAAAGGTGTGTCATGTAATTGGGATAGAGATGGATGCAAGTGCAGTTTAAGCTTTTATTGAAGAGACAGGCAGACAATTCCAAATTGAAAGGCAAAAGCATCAAAAAGCAAGCAAGGAGTCAGGCGATTGGCAAACGGGCATAAACAGGCCTTAGATAAGAATTGAGAAACGTGAGGACAAAACAGGACCAAAGCCATGGAACGAGGAACAAGGATCAAAGACTCGGTACGGGTCTGGCGATAAACACAAAGAAACACAAGTCATAGTAAACAAAGTCAATGTCAACCCGGAAGCGCACGCTGGCGTGCTACAGATCCCCCCACCAAGGGCACTTCTCCCGAAGTGCCTAACAAAGCTCCACCCTCCTGGTGGTCCTGGCCCTCTGGGCAAAATATCCACACAGCCCTCCAGGTCCCGAGGCAGGCATTGTCCCCAAGGAGCCGAGGAGCAGATATGACGCTGGGGCAGGCTTGCCAGGGTCATGAGGTAGGAACAGGGCTTGGGAGGTCACACCATCAGCCTCTGGCATGAGCAGAGATTGGTAGCTCATTTCGTCGACCTCTGGCTTGAACATGTTGTGGTAAGCCATGACTTTAGTCTCTGGCATGAGCATGGCTTGGAAGGTTGCGTTGTCAGCTTCTGGTGTGAGGCTTTACCATTGGCCTTGGACAGGAACTAAACTTGGTCGACTGGAGCTCCACAGTGGAGACCACCTCGTGGGTCTCACACTGGGGCTTAGGAGATGAGGTTGCAACATTGTCCTCTGGCTGGAGCTCTGCAGTGGAGACTACCTTGTGGGTCTCAAGGCTGGAGCGCTAGAGATGAGATCGTCATGTTGACCTCTGGCTAGAGCTCTTCAGGGGAGACCACCTTGCGGGTCTCAAGCTGGAGCTCTGGAGATGAGGTCACCATGTTGACCTCCGACTGGAGCTCCGCAGGGGAGACCACCTCGTGGGTCTCACACTGGGGCTTAGGAGATGAGGTCGCCACATTGACCTCTGGCTGGGGCTCTGCATGGGAGACCATTTCATGGGTCTCAGGCTGGAGCTCGGGAGATGAGCTCACCACGTTGACCTCCGGCTGGAGCTCTGCAGGGGAGACCACCTTGTTGGTCTCAGCCTGGAGCTCTGGAGATGAGGGCGCCATGTTGACCTCTGGCTGGAGGTCAATGTGGCGACCTCTGACAAGGTGGCTTTACCAAATATTAATGTATGGGTGTTGAATACTTATGCAAGCAAGTTATTTCAGGTTTTTAAAATAATTTTTCATAAAAATATTTCCCAAAATAAACATGTCACCTTACAATAATTAATTTTGAGTTGCAGTGTTTTAAGATAAAATATCAAATGGAAAGAAATTTCAATGTACCATTTGTAATTCAATAATACTGTATGAGAGAACTGGTCAGGGGTCTGAATTCTTTTGCAAGACACTGTATATTTAACTGTTTATCTTTCTAGTGCACCTGCTTTTAATAAAGCACTCATATACAGTATATGAATTCAACAGAGGTTTCCTTATTTAATTGCTATTCTACATCATGTTGTTTGGTCTGAGGCAATAAGAGTAATTAACCAGTAATAAAATATCAGAATCTCTAGGTGTTCAAAAACTTTTGACTGGCAGTGTACACTTTCCAAAAAATATTATCATAACATATTGGTGTTGCATATGAGCAATTTGTTTTTACAAACACTCCAATCACAATAAATTGTTCTCAATGATAAGCTTATAAGACTGATCTTCCCTCAGAAAGCATGGTCTCAAATAACTACGTGTCAAGTACACAGTACACTGTGACACAGTACAGTACACTCTTCCTCTAAATCATAAGAAGTTATAGCTCTGTCTGAGCAAGCAGTCCCAAAATAATATTATTCTTCTGAGGTTTAAGGAATGAAGTCTTTATATGTTTCTTTGGATTGTTCTCATGTCTGAATTTTTCACCATACACTAATGGCACACAAAAACAGTCAGACCCAGTATTCTCGCCATAAAACTGAAGGAAATTGTACTTTGTGCATCTTTTTTATATTTGTGTTTACTATATTGATGAGTACCTCTTTTTTCTTTTGTACAAGTTCTATAAATATAGCTCAGAAAAACACGCACACAGAGACTGTGTCAAAACTCAGTATGATGTACTTTTTTAATTTTGGTCTTTGAGTCTCTCTCTCTCTCTCTCTCTCTCTCTCTCTCTCTCTCTCTCTCTCTTTTATAGGTATTGGTAAAGTTCCAGGTGACACTGGTTTTCATTACTCTTGTTCTTAAGCTCTCTGTGTTTTGGCCACTGTAAATGCATCTCTCACCACAGAGACTCTGTACATTTAGTAGTCTCATGTTGCTATTAATAAAATGTTCAACATTATGGGCTGTCTTTCTAAAAAAAAAATGATCAAATGTTTGTAAAATGATGATGGAGTGATACTGAAAATAAAAGTTATTTAAATCAGAAACGTGGGTTTTTTTCAAGGTATCTTGTGACAGAGAAGCTATTTATTTATTTATTTACATTTTAAACTTAAACCTAAAATGAAAATGTATATGAAAAAAAATAAGTCGCACAGTCACATACCGGTCACGCATAAGGGTACTTCCCACAGGGTGAAGCTCATGCAATGTTTTGTTCCCTTCTCAGGGAACAAGGTTACATGCATAACCCAGACATTTTTTTAAAGCATGAAAACTAGATAAATTAAAATTCATTTGAATCATATATGTACATAATCATATATGTACAGGTTTGGTTGGCCAGTGAAGTAGTGTTATGACTAACTAAGCTGACGGTAAAGGAGAAGGTTAAAAACAATTAAGGTTAGCTTGGAAGAGCAAGGCTGTAAGTAGAGTAAGGGGCAGGGTTATGAACAGTTATGGTCAGGTTAAGCGTCTCTTAGAAATATTCTTACTTGTCTTGTAATATTTGTTATATTATTTATTAGATGGTGAGTTTGACATGTTTTTACCATACCCGTGTGGGTTTCCTCTGGGTTTTCCAGTTTTCTCCCACCTCCCTCCAACAAGTAGGTACATGGGCTATGTTAAATAATTCCTATTTGTGAATGAGTGTATGAATGTGTAAGCTGTAGGAAGGCAGTCTCAAAACGTTTTCTTTATTGACTTGGACAATGCTCAGACTTATTGACATTTGTACTTTGATCTTGGGTAATGCTTTTGCTAAATATGTTTTTGGTTGCTCTTTAAAGTTTGTAAAAATAATGTTTGTACTGTCTTTTCATGCACAAACTTAGAAAAGAAGTAATTCCTTTTTTTGTAGAAAACTTAGCCTCATCATTGGTGTAATGCACAAATAAAGCCAACTATAGTTGAAATAAAAGCTTGACGTTGAAAAGGAATTGGTGGTTTTCAGCAATGATTCAATCTCACCTAGTCCTAGCCTTTGACTTGATAATGTCAGTCTTAACTACAGCCCTAGTGCTTAATCTCATCTGGTATATATTTCCATTTCTTGCCCAGTGTTCCTGAGATAAGCTTTGGATCCACTAGCACCCTGATCAGGATAAAGTGGTGACTGAAGATGCATTCATGCATTTATTAGATGGCATGTCCCAGACTAGAGCTGTTATCTCATGTCCACCTACTCTTTATAGGAGAATGTAATTTGTGAAATCACATTGACAGAGCTGTTCCTCTCTGGGACACATCCCTCCCCCGAGAGAGAGAGAGAGAGAGAGAGAGAGAGAGAGAGAACTGGGCCCATAACTGTCACAGCTCAGTATTTCTCTGCACTACTCCAAACCAGAGCAGGGACATGTTTAACCCTCCAGAATAATCAGAGTGATGGAAAATTTGCAAAGTGAAAGTAACAATGGTCAATTTAAAAGCTATATTTTCTTTCTCTCTCTATTCCTCTCTCTCTCTCTCTCTCTCTCTCTCTCTCTCTCTCTCTCTCTCTCTCTCTCTCTGTCCTTATTGATCCCAAGAGTTTAGATACCCTGCCACATGGTATTAGTATGAGCCCTGACAAATTACCCTAAATGCTATCCCTCTCATCATTCTCTCTCATTAACCCTAAACTGACAAATTCCTTCTTTCCATCTCCTTGTTAATAGAAAAGTAGCTTCAAGCTCATTTATTGAGCTTCAAGCACCTCTATTCACTCAAAAATATCTCACATCCATACTACATACAGTACATATTGAACACTATATTTAATTTGTTATAATACCAGTGCGCGCACACACACACACACACACACACACACACACACACACACAGACACCTCACCGTTAATCTATTAGCTGGCATTATGCAAGCCTGGGCTCAGGTCCTTATTTTTTATTATTGAGGAAGGCAGCAGCTGCCAAGAGCAGGAAGCCTGGCACATACAGCGTGGTGAAATTAAGCACTGGGAGCTGCCCACGAGAGCTGTCTGCCACTCAGCAGCCTCTCTAATGGCTCACATGGCATACAGTACTGGCAGCTTCTACTCCAGCCTCTATTTTACCTGGCTTTCAGGTCGACCATCAGTCTAGCAAGGAATCTGGCCTTCCACTTATACACAGATCCATTCCAGTTAAAAAAAAAAATGTGTTAACATGTTCAGTCTATCGAGATTAAAGTATATCTGGGTAAATGGGTTAGTAGGTCTGTTCAATCCAGAAGCTTGAAGTCAGATTCTGGTACGTGCTAAACTTACATAAAGTAAACTTTTACTCTAAACCTACAACACAAGAATGAATGCAAAAATGAATATTTTTGTAATTAGTATAATCTATTATACTAGATTATATATTAAATTCATATGAATATTCACATGTATTATTAACATTGGTTTAAATATTAACTAAATACACCGGCATTGACTAATGTTTATTCAATCCAGACATGGTTCATGTTGGTCACTGTGGATTTCATTTTTACTCATGGGTGGGATAAACATTGGTTTATGCAGGCATTGATAATTTTGCTAATTTGGTTTATTAAAACAAAAAAACAAAAAAAAAAACAAAAAAAAAAAACAATACGTGTTGGCTTCTATTTTTAATGTTAAATGATGTCAGTTAGACCACAGCTTTGTGGAATTCTTGAATATGATCAGTCAGTAGCTGTTGATTAATTGTGGTGAAGTTTTCAGTGAGGGACACTGGAAGGAGTCTCCAGTGTCAGTGCTTTGTAACAGTCAGCAGGAAAGCTATACTGTATATTTTCAGCCACAGGCAAGTTTGGACAAAGGACTTTGCAGCTTCTGTGTATGAAGAGAGGGAAACATGAGGCAGTTAAGGGAGTGACTGTTTATAGAGGATATAACATAATTTATAATTGTACAGAGAGCCCTCCACTAATATTGGCACCCTTGGTAAATATGAGCAAAGAAGGTTGTGGAAAATTGTCTGAATTGTTTAACCTTTTGATCTTTTCACAAAAAAATAAATAAATAAATAAATAAAAAAAAATACTCTGCTCTCTTGGATATCAAACAATTGCAAACAAAACACGGGTTTATCAAAAAAAAATAGCTTTATTAAATATAGGTGTGCAACAATTATTGGCACCCTTTTAGTCAATACTTTGTGCTACCTCCCTTTGCCAAGAT
>JANDJT010000190.1:24838502-24849778 GCA_024331685.1 Stegophilus panzeri | reverse complement strand
TAGAACCCGATCCCATTTGAAGTTCCAGTAGTGTCTGGCAAACTGAAGATGCTTGAGTTTGTTTTTGAATGAGAGTATAGGCTTTTCTTCTTGAAACCCTTCCAAACAACTTATGGTGATGTAGGTGACTTCGGATTGTAGTTTTGGAGACTTTCTGACAAATTTAGGCAAGTTTGTTTACTTTATTCAGTTGCACCTAGTTATGTCAAATGTTAGGTGAGAAGAGTAATTACAATTGTAATCTTTGCATAAGACAGAACCACAGATGAAACTAAGTGATAGTGTAATTGTGCTATGAAGGTGCACTGTATGTGGGGGAGGGGAGGAGAAGAATGAGATAACAGTATTGAAAGCTACAGAAAACTCTGTAGCTTTCAAAGCTCTGACCAGTTAGTGGCTCCCAGCCCCATACACAGCAAGCTGCAATGCATTGTATGTTCTGACACCTTTCTATCATATCCAGCATTTTCTTTTTCAGGAATTGGTGCTACAGTAGCACTTCTATGGGATTGGAGCAGACGAGCTACCCTTCTCTCCCCATGTGCATTAATGAGGTTTGGGTGCCCATGACCGTGTTGCTGCTTTACTGGTTGTCCTTCCTTGGACTGATTTTGGTGTAAGTTTTAACCACTGCATACCATGAATACCCCAGAAGACCTGCCATTTTGGATATGCTCTGACCCAATCATCTAGTCATCACAATTTGACCCTTGTCAAAGTCGCTCTGATCCTACTGCTTGCCCATTTTTCCTGCTTCCAACAGATCAACTTTGAGAACTAACTGGTCACTTGCTGCCTAATATATCCCACCCCTTGAAAGGTGCCATTGTAACGAGATAATCAACATTATTCATGTCACCTGTCATGGTTTAAATGTTATGGCTGATTATGTTTTCACTTTAAAATGCTCTTTTTACAAATCACTTACACTATTTCATTCAGCTTACTTCAAAGCAAAAACTTTTAAGGCAGTTGTTTTTTCTGACATATTCTTGTGTAATGTATAGCTTATATTTGTGAATCTATCTTTGTTTTTTGAACACTGTTTATGTCACAAGTCTTACATGCTGTCAGAACTGATATTTTAGCATAAAACATATTACTGATTTTGAGTAAAACACAATTAAATTTACTACTAAGTAACTAATTTTACTTTACTTAATACAATTTAAGTTAATTGTTAAGTAAAGTCAATGAATTTCTGTTTAGGTTTTATTATTATTATTATTATTATTATTATTATTATTATTATTAGGGGCCAAGCACCAAAGGTGTGTAGGCACCTATTGTATCCATTAGTTTTCTTCTTCTCTTCATTTTATTCTGCTTCTTTTTCCCCGATGGGAGTCTATGGCAGTCCTATGAACCACAAGTTGGATAATGATGAAATTTGGCCCACTCATAAATATGACCATGCATAGTATCTGGACCTATTATGGCATCTCTAGGACCAACTCTATAGCGCCACCACTAGTTCAAAAATTCATTTTTCAAATGGTAAAAGGCACACTTATATAGCGCTTTTATCCAAAGCACTTTACACTGTGTCTCATTCACCCATTCACACACACTCACACACCAATGGTAGAAGAGCTGCCAGGCAAGGCGCTAACTTGCCATCAGGAGCATCTTGGGATTCAGCGTCTTGCCCAAGGACACTTCGACATGTGGAGTCACGCGGGCCGGGAATCAAACCACCAACCCTATGATTATTGGACAACCCGCTCTACCACCTGAGCCACAGCCACCCCATGGTTATAATTGTTGAACACTTTGTCCTAGAGAAAACAAATTTAGTTCAAGTTGATCACAGTCCATATCTTACATTAAGAGTCCATCCATTACAGTAGTCACCATTTTGAAATGTACAGTATTCAGTTTTTTCACTTCTCCTCATTCAAATTTTGTGTAATTCTTACCAAAATTGGCTAAGATGATCAACCGACAGAGCCACACAAAAGAAACTGAACAGATTGTTGATATTCATATCTGTTCAAAAGTTATGATGTTTCAAATTTAACAATGTTGACTCAAAATTGGATCAGAGGCTGTATCTTGGCCATATTTTGATCAATCATAACGAAACTTGCTATGGTTCATCAGCAGCATGATTAAGGGTCCATGCTGAATTTGAGAACAGCGCTACCTATTGGTCATGAGATTTCAAAAATGAGCATTTTTGCTTATAACCTTTGAATACTTTGACAGACAATTATGATCTTGGTGTCTTAAGATTCATTGGGTCATGGTAAATCCGGGGATAGCAATTTTGCCAGGATCGGACTTACCACCTGTCCAACATTTTGAAATTTGTCATATATTGCAATATCTTTTGAAATATTTAACATATCGGCACAAAATTTCATAGGGATCATTCATAGCATGTACCTGAGAAATTTAAACACAGCACCACCTAGTGTTCTAGAGATATAAGGTTTTTGGTTGGGATTCCATTTTTGGTGCACTGTGATAAACGACAAGCATTAATTCTAAATGTCCTGGGTTCGAGTCCGGTGTGGTGCAAGTTTTTAAAAGTTTGTGTAATTTTTTGCTTTCCGGTTCTTTTCTTTTGTTTCTCAGCATTGCACTCACCTTACAACCTCTTGGCATACAAATAAATGCCTCTGTTCTGTTCATTTCCTGTTAAATCTGATTCTCAGCTGTGCTTCTGAGCTTATCTTTTATGCATTCATGTACATTCTATTTCTCCTGTTTGTGTTCTTCAGGCTGCACATTGCACTTGCGGCGCCTTTGGTGCTTGGCCCCTTTAAATGCTGCTTGCAGTTTTAATTATTATTATTATTTTTGCTGTTGTTATATTTAGAACAAACAATTAAGAAAACATGGGTCTTTATAGCACCCCAAAGGAGTGGAACCTGTTGTATATGGTTCTATACAGATCCTTAAAACCTTAAAATGGTTCTGTAGCACACCAGGGTTCAGTTGTTGTCACAAGCCAAAGAGCCTTTCTTTATACTAAATAAATAATTTCTTGCTACAACTGTAAGATTCGCTCAATCTGATTTACTGTATGAGCACATGCCCATTTTTAATTGTATTACAGTATCCAAAATTCAAATAAGTAAAACTACAGTCTGTGTATTTTTCCACATTAAATATGAACAACATAATGGACCCCAAATTTTAGATCAAGTAAGCCAGCACCATTTCTACATAGCTGGAGTAGCTATTTATGTTCTGGACTTAAAGTGCTGCTATGGGTTTGAATTCATTACTTTCTTTAGTAGTGACTGATGCATCAGGAAAAAGTGACCTGTGGAGGCTGAACTACTTCTGTACATCATGACTGATGATACACTCCTGTACCATTATTAAGTGTCCTACAGTGTTGGCACCTAACTGATGTATACACTAAATGGCAAATAAGAACTCAGAGCACATAAAGGCACCATAAAAATAAGTATTCGTAAAAATATGTTTGGATGTAATATCAAAAGACTTTGCATGGCAGTGAATCAAAATGTTCTTTTCCTGTTCTGGGCTGCTGAGTTTCATCTGGAAGATCCAAAAAGATTTTTAATGCCTACCTTCTCTGTCTGTTTGTCTCTTGGCAAATTGCAAATGTTTTTCTCACAGCATGGGGTGCTGTGATATGTTCGCACACACTTCATTCCTCTGTAAGAAATGGGCCTGTTGGTGTCTCACTTTGCCTGTTAATTATGAGAGTAGTTGAGTAACTGCCAGTCAGATAAGAAAAACTTTGCTCAGAACTTCAAGTAGGTGAAGACTAAATTAGAACCAGAATCTTTGAGATCTGGAGAAAAAATAATTTTCACAGGTAGAATGTGACTTTATTGCTTTCCTGTGCAAACAACTTCAGCAGAATTTCAATAGAAAAGTAGTTGTAAAGAAAGAACACTGAGCTGGAGCACTAATTGTGTTAATTTGTGTTAATTGTGTGAATATTACTCAATAAATGCCAATTTCTCACTTTTGTTTTTACTTCACTGACAGGTGAAGTGAATAACAGTGATTATGTTGTTACAATGGCATCTGTCAAGGGATGGGATATATTAGGCAAGTGAAGCAAGGAAACAGTCAGTTCTTGAATTTGAGTGTTGGAAGCAGGAAAAATGGGCAAGTGTAAGCATTTGAGCAACTTTGACAAGGGCCAAATTGTGATGGCTAGATGACTGGGTCAGAGCATCTCCAAAATGTCTTGTGGGGTGTTCCTGGTATGCAGCGGTTAACCAGGGACCTTTAAGCTGTGATCTGTAACTTTATTAGGAACACCTAATACTAATACTTGTAAGAAACCCTGATTGCTTGCAAAACAGCCTCAGTTCCTCATGACATGGATTCCACAAGGTTTTGGAAACATTTCTTTGAGATATGCAAACATTCCTCTGGTTTATTTTGACATGATTTGCAGGATTGTCAACTGCACATTCAGGATATGCATTTCCCCGTTCCACTATATCCCATAGGTGCTAGATTGGACTCACACCTGTTGGGGAAATTGTGGGTATAAAGGGATGCATGTGGTCAGAAACAATACTCAGATAGGCTGTAGAATTTAAATTGGTATTGATTGTTATTAAGGGGCACAATGAACTGCTACCTGAACTGTTGAAACAAGGCAGGTTTGGTTTACTGATATATGATTTTTTTCCTATTGTCAGTTATTATTCATAATTTAATTCTTATGCTTAAATTAGTTAAAAAAACAACTTTTTTAAAAATTATTATTTTTAAACATATATTATGATACATGTGTTTTACGCAGCTCAACCACAAGGTTACACATATTTATCATTGTAATTCCAGTATATTTAATTCAGAAATTTGTTTCCAATTTTTACCTTTATCTCAAGAAATTGCAGAACATTTTTTTTTTACTATAATAATTGTTATTTAATAATTTTGCACATCTATATTTAACAAATATATTTTTTTGATAAACCTGTGTTTTGTTTGCAATTGTTTGCTATCCACAAGAGCAAAGTATTTTTGTGAATTATTTAAACAAAAGGTTAAACAAGAAAGACAATTTTTCACAGCCTTCTTTGCTCACATTTACCAAGTGTGCCAATATTAGAGGATGGCACTGTATTAGTCATATCCCTGTGTTTATGTTTGAGATGTTAAAACACATATCAGCACAGTCCCTTGGTCGCTAGCAGGACTTAGCAGGAGTTCACTGCCAGCTGTCAGTCAGCTGTGAGCTACAGAAGATTTATCAACATCTTCACAAACATTATGTTTATCAAGATAGCTTCTTTTACAACGATTCTCAAAAAGGGAGAAACCCACATTCATGAAACACAGACCTCAGGGTTTAGTTTCCAAAAAGAAAACGTGACATTAAAATACTTGATTGTATTTTCATATCTAAGCACTTGGAAAAATTTACAATCAAAATTCACTAAATTTGTAGTTTGTATTCGTAGCAAAAGTGAAACCATACATGGTCCATGTTCCGTTATGCTCAGTAGGCACTTCTACTGTTACCTTAATGGGCAACGCAACTGGCCGGTACACTGGTCATTTGAAAAAGTTTGAAAACTAATCATGAAATTCTGATTAATGACATCCAATTATTAAAATTATACAATAAATATAAATATTTTTTTTTGCACAAGTATTTAATTGTGTGCCTGTTAAAAGGTATTAAAAAAATACATTTTAAATGTATTAAGAAATTTTTACAATATATTTGCATGAATGTGTTCTTACATAAGCCCATCATTAAATAAAGAACATATGACATTTTGAAATTTGTAATCAATGGGTTCTAACAAATTAAATTTCTAATCACTGATTTATGCAACATGCTAATGATTTTTAGAAGTATGTTCAAAATCTGATACACTAGTGCTAAACACTCACTAAATCACCTCTCCTAATTATTAATGCAACCCTCCATCACCTGGCTGAATGGATATAATAAGCTGAAATGTTCTATACATCAACCATGGCAGCCTTGCATCATGAAGAGACAAAGACAAGACAGATGGACAAACATTAATCACACACACACACACACACACACACATGCATACACCCGCTTTAGCCTGTCCTTGTCAAAGACTGCTCTCTCCCCGAAAACTCTCGAAGCCTCTTTGTGTTTGTCTCTGGATGAGTACTATTGGGTCAATAATAACGTCACTGCTATCTTTGGAAAATCAATGTTGGTCTGACCTGAGAATTGAGGTGACTGAAGTGACAGTTTACAAGGTTTGTATCGGTTATGTTGGGTCACGTCACCTTTTGAAACCTTCTCACATGCACTTTAGTTGTTCAAACATAATGGTCATGAGGTAAGATATGACAATAGAGTAATATATTGTTAAGATAAGATAACGATATCATAATGGATCTGATCTGTCAATAGTGTAGTCAGTTATTTTGAAACTCAACATCCACGCAAACATAGAACATAAAACATATATTGAATCTTTTTTTAAGAGTTTCTACTTGTTTCACCACACAAATTCTTGCTACTTAGCTACAGAGTAATTGCTAATACACATCCAGGTCATTCAAGATAATTTAATAATTTTAGGCCTAAAATGAATAAAACACAAGCAATGGAAAAATCTGAAGGCTTTGAGTAATATTTATTATTTTGAAGCCAAAACCACTATTTCAAACATATTGTTTGCTTATACACTCACTGTCTACTTTAATAGAAGCACCTACTCATTTATGCAGTTATTCAATCAGCCAATCATAATGGCAGAAGTGCATAAAATCATGCAGGTACAGGTCAAGACCTTCAGTTTATGTTCATGGTAAATGGTAAATGGTCTGCACTTATAGAGCACTTTTTTAGCCTTGGTGGTTCTACAAAGCACTTTACACTGGTTCACATTCACCCATTCACACACACACCCATACACCAATTATAGCAGAGCTGCCATGCAAGGCGCTAGCTTGCCATCAGGAGCAACTTGGGGTTGAGTGTCTAGCCCAAGGACACTTTGGTATGTGGAGTCATGTAGGCCAGGATTCAAACCGCCAACCCTACAATTAGTGGACAACCCGCTCTACCACCTGAACAGCCACCCAAAATGTTTGTTCACATCAAACATCAGAATGGGGAACAAATCTGATCTCTGTGACTTTAACCATGGCATGGTGGTTGGTGCCAGATGGGCTGGTTTTAGTATCTCAGATATTGCTGATCGCTTGTGAATTTCTCTAGAGTTTACACAGAATGTCCTTTTTTACCACACTGTTCCCCGTTCTGATGTTTGATGTGAACATTAACTAAAGCTCTTGACCTGTATCTGCATGATTTTATGCATTTTGCTGCGCCACATGATTGGCTGATTGGATAAGTGCATAAATGAGTAGGTGTACAGGTGTTCCTATTAAAGTGGACAGTGAGGTTATATGTTTTTCATTTCAAAAATAAGAATTAAAGGAACACAACACCTACAACTCGTATGGATATGGACTTGTATGGATATCTAGATAAATGGTTGGCATTATGGGCAAGCTTGCAGACTTTTATGTCATAACACAAAAGTGGAAATCTTATTTATTATAATTTTTTTTAATTGAAAACGCAAATACACTAGGCACAATAATGTTAAAAGAATACTTGCCAAACTTACTGAATGGTTCTAACTCACTACTGAATGCTAGTGCAAGAGAAGGAGCAGCTTTTTGCAGTAAATTAACAGGTGACATGAATGACGGGTAATTAGAGACACCTCCAGTAACTGACTGATTGGATGTTGGTGGTCTGGGGCTGTGAACATCAGACTCTCTGCTCAAGAGCCTGAAATGGCAAGGGGTGCTTGCTGACTACATTATATATCAGGCATTTTTTGTGGCCTTTGAGGACTCATTTAATGGATATTATTATAATATTATTTCCATTAACCCAGATATATTCTGTTGTAATAACAGACTTCACCAGTGTCACCAAATAATCCCATACATCACAATCAGCATAGCTTCAATAATTTTGAAGGATTAAATACAATGATTATTATTATTTTTTAATTATGCAAAATACTGGGTAACACTGTAGGGCTGTGTTCATAGGGCTACATAACTGACATAAACCAACATAAATATTTATAGCGGTAAATGTGACCAGTACTAAAGATTTTTGTCAATTTTGACATTACAGTGAGATGACACTTAAGTCAAATGACATATTTCTATTGTTGTTTTATTACACTTAATAGTCTGACTTAGAGTTATAAGGTCATGCCAACTGATGTTGTGTATTTTGTGTACTGATTAGTGTACTATTAGTATTTGTCATTTAATGATAATATAACATGATCGATTCCATGATTGAGGTGCCATTTGTGTCCATGAAAACCATCTGCTTGGCTCACAGTCTTCTTAAAACCATTCTGTGGTCATAATCAGTACAGCGTGTATGTAAAGTAAAGATAAAATTAATTTTAAACACAGGTGAAACATCCTTCACGTCAACCTATGTGCATATTTCAGCTAAATAAATTGCTACTTTATTGAAACCTGTCTACAGCTTTTAGAAAACTTGTGTTTTAAAAAAAACATTGTTTTTTCTGTCTTAGCTCACTATGTACATTATACCCTGGTAAATAATCATTACAATACTTCAAATGATATGTGCATTAATGTGTGAATCCATTTAACAACTCTTCCTTGAAACATTCTTTATCACCCATTATATTTTAAGTAAATTATTAGTAGGTCCTTACTATCACCTAGTCTTTTTCCAATCTTAACCTGCCCAGTTTTGGTGAGCAAGTTTTCTTGTTCTTAGCTGACAGGAATGGATCCTGGTGTGATCTTCTGCTGTTGTAGAAGAGCCACCTCAACGTTTCATGTGTTGTATGTTTTGCATTGCTTTTCTGCACACCATGGTAGCACAAAGTGTTTGAGTTACCTTAGTCTTCCTGTCAGCAAACCAGTCTACCCATTCTCCTCTGAACTCTCTCATCAACAAGGCATTTCGACCCGCAGAACTGTTGCTCAAATGGATGGTTTTCCCCATTCATATGTTTGATGAGAACATTAACTGAAGCTCTTGAACTGTTATTGCATTGTTATGCATTGCACTGGTGCCACATGATTGGCTGAGTGGATAATGGTGGCTGGTTAGTATAGCTATGGCCATAGATAGATAGATAAACAGATAAATAGCTAGCTAGCTAGCTAGCTAGATAGATAGATAGATAGATCGATCGATCACAGGGAAATTCACAAAAGACAATGACATACCAATTCAAACATTTAACTCATGGGTGGACAGCAGCAGCACAATAGCAGTTCAAAATTGGTACATGGCTAGATCCATCTGCTTGGCTCACAGCCTTCTTAAAACCATTTTGTGGTCATTAGAAGTACAGAGTGTCCTAGGAAGACATCCACCAGGTTGTTTTCTTTTTAAATTTAATACACTGGCAGATTTAGGTGTCATGTCAGTTTGACATCAAAATTGACAAAAAACGCATCAATATGGCAGCTGATACCTGATGGAAAAAGTCCATCTAAATGTCCATGTCATTTGTCATGAACAGCTTCTATAGGTGTAATGTAGCAGAGCGCTGGGAACAACCTAGTACAGGACAAAATGTAACATGGTCTTATTATGTTTTGACACACGGTCAAGCAGCATGTACTTAGGGACACATTAGATTTGTGAACAATGGTCAGCAGCCAAGTGCTAAAGAAATCTGTGTCAAAAAGTGCTTTCAGGGCATATAAGTAATTTACTTCATCACACCTGACTCCTGTCCACTGCCGAAAGTGACTACAATGGGCACATGAGCATCAGAACTGGACCACTGAGCAATGGAAAAAGGTGCCCTGGTCTGGTGAATCACATTTTCTTTTACAACATGTGGATGGCCGGATACATGTTCGTTGCTTACATGAGGAAGAGGCATCAACATGCACTATGGGAAGAAGGCAAGCCAGTGGAGGAAGTGTGGTGCTCCGGGCAATGTTCTGCTGAGAAGCCTTGGGTACTGGCATTCATGTGGATGTTACTTTGACATGTAGCACCGAACTAAACATTGTTGCAGACCAAGTACACCCCTTTATGATAACCCCTAATGGCAGTGTCCTCTTTCAGCAGGATAACGTGCCCTGCCACAATGCAAAAATTGTTCAGGAATGGTTTGAGGAACATGATAAAGAGCTCAAGGTGTTGACTTGGCCTCCAATTCTCCAGATCTGAATCTGATCAAGCAATATATTGATTGTATAAAACATGATTATTCTAACTTAAAATATTTGCTAAATTATTTTGTGAAACCCAAAATGTGTTAGGTTGTTCCCCACTGTCCCTTAATCAATATATTCACCTGCTTTTCTTTGCACAATTCCCAAAAATAAATAATCATCTCTACATTTTTTTTTACAAGCTACAATATTTTAATAGTTTCTATTTTCTCCCATTTGTCTGACTGAAAATCATTTGTGCTCTCATCCAGTCTTGCTTGTTAATTCACCTCTCCATTTTTTTGCTTTATTTTATTGTAAATGGTTTGTAAAAGTGTTGAGAAGCTTGTTTGCAATACAAACCCCCAACTACATCTCTGTTATGGTTTTCCTAATTATCTCCCAAAGGAACACACATTTTCATAAAGGGATTTAGATGAAAATGGCACAGAAAGGCATTCTGTTGGGGGAATGCTGACATTACTACAAGCCTGCCCTCTTTCAGACACATACAGTACTCTTTTCCAATGAGCTCTTTAAAAATGAGCTCTGATAAAGACCCAGGCACTAATGCATGCTGGCAGGGGAATACAATAAAGTCTTTCATCCTCGCCAAACCTCTTGTGTTTCATATTTGATAGAGTAGCAAACTAGTAGTACCTGAATTAGTTTCAGTCCAGTGTGTGCATGCTGCATAATCCTAGCCAGGGGAAAAGTTAAAGAGGTCATATACCTTGGCAGAGTGATCATGATCAGAATGTTATTGTGGCTCTGAAAAAAAAATCTGCAAAAAAACACAATACAACCAAAAAACTCTTTTTATATGAGTGTTCCCTTAGCTAACATTATTTATACCACAGTGCAGTTATGTTCTCAACTCTGATTGAAGTCAGTTCTGTCAGAAGTTTTTCATGACAGCAGCTCTGGCTGACAGTACAGTAGTTCTGGCGGCAAGGCAAACAGATTTACATTAATGTGCTCATAATCTTATGTTATAATTTCTATAGTAACTACAACCCCAATTCCAAAAAAGTTGGGACACTGTGAGAACTGTAAATAAAAAACAGAATGCAATGATTTGCAAATCTTATAAACCCATATGTTATTCACAATAGAACATAGAAAACATATCAAAT
>JANDJT010000190.1:24820568-24830631 GCA_024331685.1 Stegophilus panzeri | reverse complement strand
GCTACTAGCAGCAGACATAGACTGTCTTGGCGAACTCTCGCTAGAACTTGTGGGAGCAGAGCGATCGGGGGAAAAGCATACAAATGTGACCTTGGCCACATGTGCACCATGGCGTCTAGCCCTAATTATGTGGGAGGAGTGTGGGCGAACCACAGAGGGCCGTGTGTTGTCTCCTCGGAGGCGAACACATGCAGTCCTGCTTGGCCAAACCTCCGCCATATGGACTCCACCACTTGTGGATGGAGCCCCCAATCCCTGGGCCTCAGCCCCTGCCTCAACAGGATGCCTGCCCCCATATTCCAGTTGCCCAGACTGTACATTGCACTCACTGACAAAACTTTCCCTCTGCCCAAAGAAGAATTATTTGTGCCTCCCTGGTGGTCAACCACCACTGTGTTGTCTGTAAACAAGTCAAGTCCAGATATTTTGAGAAAAGATAGTGAGGAAATGAAGCATGTTTTTGTTTCTTTGCACAAACAACTGACATGCAGTCTTTCGCTGAAGATAATAAGGCTGACGGCATGGTTCACAGGTGCCATATTTATATCACGCAACGCGCTTAATTGCCACGTCACCTGATCATGGCAGGCCTATAAATAGGCATGATTTTACACAAGGTTCATATGCCGGTCGCGTGCGAGGGGCACTCCCATAGTGTTATGCTAAACTCAACGTGGCGCTCCTTTTGAAAGGGAACAAAGACCACAGACACAGCAGCAGAGTCAATGGTAAAGAAAGACAACACAAGACAAGGAGTGCAGTGTAAACTGTGGCCAATATACACATAAGTGCTTGTTAACATGAACGTGATTCAGGTACATGCATGATGCAGTGAGGTACAGTGGCTGCTGGGAACTGTAAGAGTTCCTTCTCTGATATTACATGACACTTATGTGTCTTATTTCATGGATTTGTTTTTGAATCGCTTTAAAATCATTCTGATGCAATCAGTTGTTATAAGAAATGAAATATTTCATTGAATGGTGTGCAATTAAAGTGTCACATGATCTCAACATAAATACATCTGTTCCTTGAAGATATTCAAGTTCCTTGAATATCAACCACAGTTTGAATGTCCCATAGAGCACCAATAAATCCATTATTTTAAAAATTGAAAGAATATTGCACAGCCGCAACTCCACCAAAACCAGCAACTGGGTAAGGAGGGGGTTCAGAGAAGCAACCAAGAACTCACAGTTGTTATGTGTTAAGGGCTTTTTTTCTGTGTAGAATCAAGACATATAATATCAGAATCCATTTGACTTCCATGTTGTAATACTACAACATGAGGAACAGTTCAAAAGGAGTGAATATTGTGGTTGCTGGGACTACAGTTGCTGCTATGGCCTTAGGACTGCAATTACCACATGCAGTTTTGCACTCAGGTCTCCTTTGGTGAACAGTGGACTAGTTCAACAAAGTCTTCATGTAAAAACCATAATGAACTTTCTTTTATTTTCACACTATCCGCTATTACCCAGATGAGGATGGGTTCCCTTCTGATTCTGGTTCCTCTCACGGTTTCTTTCTCACATCATCTTAGGGAGTTTTTCCTTGCCACCATTGCCACCGGCTTGTTCATTAGGCATAAATTCACTTAAAATCTGTATCCTGTGCTTATATGTTTCTGTACAGCTGCTCTGAGACAATGCCCATTGTAAAAAGCGTTATACAAATAAAATTTTATTAAATTGAAAATATTTATACAAGACACTTTAGCTGTCATATTAATAATTTTCTATTTTGCCTTATGATCCACTATTGAAAAGTCAATAGTGTAGTAATTCCTTTGCAAGCTGGTGCATTCTGACCTCAAGCAAATTAAAAGATTTCTTAGTAAAGCCCATGATCAATGAACACTTTCTTTGAAACTCCACTTGGCAACATGAACCCAAGTAGCCTAATGTGACTCATGAATCAAATATCAAATGGAGTAAATCTCCAGGAATAAGTAGGCTTGTTTTTGCAACAGTATAGCTAAATGGAATTCAGAAAGCTTCATTAAACCCAGGCTGAAACTGCAACTTCAGATCTGTCTGAGTGAACTGGAGAGTGTGTGACAATCAAAAAGAGTGTGTGGCAATCAAACAAGAGAGACAATCAAAATCTGTGATTAAGTCTTTCAAAAGTTGTCAAAGGTCTTCATGGTTGGAGAACACTTTTGGAAAAGGGTTGAAACTGATTGGGGGAGATCAGGAGAGGAGTCAAAAGATAGAAGTGGCATAAAGAGGATCTTGAAATTTACTGGGCCCATATTGTGGATTTTTTTCCCCACAAAAATGTACCTCCCGGGTCAACATTGTCCATCTCTATAATATGTTCATTTGCTATTTGTAAACAGTAAATGTTTTCCCTAACATGCATATGCATTACTACACTGCATGACGGAAATTATATAGTAACATATTTATCTTGACAATAGTTTTGTATATTTATAAAGAGAGTGAGAGAGAGAGAGAGAGAGAGAGAGAGAGAGAAAGAGGAGAGATGTGGACTGCTTAATTTTGTCCTATATGTTATGGAAAAATAGTTGCAGTAATAATGGTAATTACTCAGTAATTTACAAAAATCTCTGATGTAGATGTTGAACAGTCATCTTTGAATTGTCATTTTTCTCCCATCAAAAGTTTTCCAACTCTGTACATTTTCCAGGCAGGGGTATAATATGTCTCCATCTGGGTAAAGGTCAGATAATCAGAAAATGCTTGCATAATAATAAATTACAAAAGCATTATACTGTAAGTGGACATAAGGGAAAACAAATAAAATAAAATTATACAACATAACAATACAGTATACATAGTATGTCATTTGATACTAACATAACTATATAACTATGTATATATGTTGTTCTTGTAAATACATATGGTTCTGTGCAACCTGTCATTTTTATTTTACATCTCTCCAGTGTTTCTCTTACAGACTTTCTTCATCTTTTTCACATCTCGCACACAAATGACTGGGTTTGTTCATGCTTTAAGCCTGGGAGAGACTCTAGATCAACTGCGCCCTTGAAGAATGAGAAGCTGTTATTGAAGGTGAATAAATGAATGAATGAATGAATGTGAGAGAGATGAGAGGAAGCCATAATTCCTACCAATACATATGCTTCACATCAATACTCCACACCCATGAACACACACACACACAGACATACACACGTCTTAGTATCCTTGTGAGAACCTTCCATTGACATAATTATTAATGCAGCTAATAAATATTATGCCGACACTTAACCTAACTCTATCCTTAATCTTAGTAACCAAAATGTTTTCTTAAGGCACTGAATAATTCTGAGAGTTTGAATCTTGTGTTGGAACTTAAGCACTCATCTTAATGAATAGCAGAAAGTTGTTCAGCTGAAGAGGTCTTTGGAGAGAATCTAGAATTCACAGACAATTTGTAATACCAGCTCAGCAATATTGTTGAACCTGCTGTACAAATTATTAATGTACATACAGTAGAGTATGTACTCCCCTTAATTTAATCCAAGGTTGACATATTGGCTCTTCTTTGCTATTTCTGATAAATCAGTGCTGCATGTGTATCTGTGTATCTCAGTATATGTGTATCTCAGTGCTGTGATCAAATGTAGAGTGAATGGAGGTTTATGGAAAGCAAATTGAATTCTAATATATGCATTTTGGGGATTGACCAATAAATATTGTCTTGGTGGTTCTTCAAAGCAAGCAACCTACCCTTTGATTGGTGTTACCCTGGCACTTCTGATGGCATTTGAGAAGAAATATCTCTAACCCCTTTGAACTTTGACACCAAAAAGGTGAAGTATCCACTGTATAGTATCTGATATGTCTAATTTTTTACTCTGGTTTTATCTAATTTTCTGCTCTGTGGATTAGTCTAGTTCAATTGGTTCGCCTGGATTGCTGCCCCTTATAAACTGTATTGTTGTGTTCTTATTTTTTTTTGTCACTTCATTCCTAGAGATCATTAGATCATTCCTACTAAACAAACCCTGCTCTTGTGTCCAAGTGTTTGTGAAGTTTTCAATTTAAAATAACCCTGGAGAAATTAGCTTTTACCTGTAATTTTTATTATTTTGGTAATATTTGGATATTAATATCTGCTCACAATTACATAACAAAATTTATAAAAGTAGTATAAATTGACAAGTAATGCTGAGAAATTCACACTTCTGCAACTTACTTTTCTTTTCTTTTTTTCCTGTCTTTTTTGAGGAAAAAAGGACTAATCGGATTCTCACAATCTAACTCTGGCTGACAAAACACATCACATATTCCACATGAAAAGAATGTTTTTTTTTTCTCTGCAGCTTTTTTCAACAGAGTGAATTCATCTGGCACAAGTACAAAAGATCAGTGTAAAAACATCTGCTCTGTTGTTCAAGTTTTACTTTCAGCTTCCTTCTCTTTTATCATACATCAAAAGTTTATAATTTTTTGCAATATTAATTTACAATAATCTCAGTAAATACCATACAATCTCAGCAAATACCAAACAAATAAAATTATGTGCAGAGATTATCAGTAATGGACAAATCTCCAATCAATTCCCTACACTTACATCATACATCAATTCTTCATCATTTGTGCAATAACAGTTCACAATTATCTCAGCAAATACCACTGAAGCAAGGTTTGCAAAATAAAACGTGAGGAATTGGAGCCATTTCAGATAAATACTGATATAAAATACTTTCTAATTTATATCAGTATGCGTAAAAAAGTTTTAAAATGCTATGCAGACATTATTGGCAGGTTATATATGTAATTGTGGTTCTATGGCTGAATAGATGCCTGCCCAGACATTTCCTTAAAAACTAGGAGACCTTTCACATTTGTTAATTTCCTGGCCAAGTACCAATAGCAAATTCACCTAGTGACCATAACCCCATGCAGGTAGCCAAATGAAAAGTCCCAACAATTGCCTTGGCCTTAATTGCATAATGTTTTAATACTGCTATCTTAGATATGATGGGAATCATTTAAATTGTACATAGTGTTTTCTACTGTGGATAAGAATCACTCAAGTGCCGATACTGTTCTTTATTGAGGATAATAATCACTCAGTTATCCGATTCTGCTCTCAGTTGAGGGTGAGAATTACTCCAGGTATTAATGTTGTACTCTACTGAGGATAACAATCGCACAAGTCTTATACTGTATTCTATTTGTAGTGAGGATCATTTGAAATCACACCAGACCACATGGCTACTAAGAAAAATTCACTTTGTAAAAACTGGCAAATTTAAACAGTGAACTTCTTAATTGCACTCAAGAGGTTGCTATAGTGTGTGTGTAACAACACTGAATGAAAGAAGACACCTCATGACCTGTGATCAAGTTTGCTTGTGTAATCACTAGCTTGAACCAATGAGCTATCCTGTCATTAGACAGTTTATCCCATTATGGTGCTCCCCAAAGCACACAAACAGCTGAGTACTGACCTGCAAACTGGCCATCACTTCCACATAGTTCTTGAGAGCCCTCAGTGGACACAAGGATGCAAGGATGTATTTGAGCACATTTCCACCTTCAAGAGCCAATTGATGCATTTATAATATATACTGCAGCATCAATATATCTGGCTGGAATAGTGGCATAGGCCCCAACTCCAGTCAACATTGAAGACAATCCAGTCCATACAATTCACCTACATATATGACCTTACTGATAACCAGTGAAAAAAAAAAAAAGGAAAGCAAAATCCTTTGACATTTTAAGCAAAATCCACTTTATATCTGTGTATTCTATTGGTTCATATGGAAAGTGCTTGGTACCAAATCTAGACATCATCTAGATAGAAGTGTGATCATTGTTTGCATGAACGTTGGAGATGTTCTGTACCTTTTTTTAAAAATGGTTTTGATTAGTTTATGTGCTCCCAGCAGTAAACCATCAATCTGTCCCATAGGCCACAGTGTCCCGTTCATCTGCAACAGAAGATCAAGTCAGATGGGCAGTGGGCTTGGAAGACCCTTCAGTAATGCCAGTGGCAGGAACCATGGTCTGTATGGCCACAATGGGATTTCCACAGGTTGCCTTGGTCTGTTAATAGCACTGGTGCATCATCTATAACAGTGACAGCAGTGGAAAGAAATAAGTCGTAGATTTGGCCAATCATGTGTCAACACATATTGGCTCAAGGCCTCTGTCTCTGCTCTGTTTATGAACCAGATAAGGGAGTGCATTCCAAATTCACTTGAACCTCCTTCTTGTTGCAAGAGAGTGCATCCACTCTCTGATTGTATTGGTCCAATTCCAGAGCTTGTTTGCCCACTTGCCCCCTGTTGGTTGATCTAAAATACCACAGTGGTGTTGTTGTTCCACAGTAGTACATGTGACCCTTTTTGATGTTCCTAAAAATGTTTCAGTATTAGCCACACCACCCCCCATTTGTTTTCAGTTTAATTTTGAGTTTGTTCACTTCTGTTTTATTAGCTCTTTTATAAATGTTAAATTTTTCACAGACTAGCTGCTACTGTTATACTGAAATGACAAATATATTACACATTGAATTGTTAATGATGCTTGCTAAGTTTATATCCCAGTAAGATCAGTCATGCCATCCAGTCCTTAAATGACATGACAGCAGTGGCGAGCTATTAGCAGTTCTCTGGTATGAATAAGAGAAGCCCCCATCATTTGAGGGATGGTTCTTTAGATGTGCAAATTTTCAGTTATGGTATACATACCTGCAATTTAATGTGCATTTCAATGAGTCAGCCAATATGCTAACTTTTTGCTTCTCTGCTAAAATAAGTTTCTAGAAGGAACTAATCCATGAATAATGCAGTTTATCACTTGGAAAATCCTACTGCAAAATTTCCTCCTGACACCTGCTGTGTTTTGCAGAATCTATATGTTTTAATCATTAATATTCTTTATAACCATGGTTGTTTTGCTTAAATCTTTATAGAAGATTTTCCCCGATCATATAAACTGTAATAAGCATGCAATTATTTGTTTTGTCCTGCTAAACTGGGCTCAAGTGCCCCATTTGTCATCACATAGGCCATTTTAGCTTTATTATTAAAACTGCAATGTGTGAAAAAACATTTTTCTTTCACTCAATTTTACTCATTTTCACAGCAAATCTGCTTATTATGTCCTTTTTATTTTATTCCAAACAGTGAGTCAACACACCACCCTCATATTCTTAGTAAACAGGGATTTTGTCCACCTAAGATATTATAGCAGAGATCAACATTGAGAACCAAAGACCAATAACTATAACGACAATAATGATCACCCGTTTCAAGCAAAATCTATAGTGAGTCTTATGAGTGTGAGTGGTTTATTGGAAAGTAAAGATAAACTGAATGATTGTGCAACATTTAAATTTTGAGACTGTGTTGATAATAGGATATGGGGATAATGTAAATAGCAGTTCCATTTATATTTAATAATTTAGTAGGTGCTATTATGCAGAGGATTTACAAAAAAAGTGCAGAGTAAAATTAAAGAACAACAATAGAAAACATATACTGTAAATCTCTAAGGGTTTATTAACCTGACAGATTGGGTCATTCAGGAACTAGCAGTATTATAAACACAAGTTTAGAAAAAGTTGCAAAGTTTGACCTCAGTGAGTTTCAAAATCTTAGATATTGTCCAAAGTGGTTGGACTTTTGTTCAGAAGGAATGGATTTTTTTTTTCTATTTGGATAAACACCAAACAAAAGCAGTGAGATTGTGCCTTACAAACATGTTTAGATCACACAGAACAACATTTCAAGAACACTGAAGTTGAACAACTGAATTAATCTGAAGGTTGTAATTAGTATCCAAGAGTTTTCAATTCATTCTTATTGCAAAAGAAAACCAGTGGAGTGAAGTCCCATGAGAGAACTTCAGAAGGGTACGATTCATCCAAGCAATAAAAACATCCAAGCAGAGTATTTTATAGAGAACATGTATTGTATGAAGGGTCACCAAGACAAAAAAAGAGTTTCAGTTGTCACATCTGGAAACAACTACAGCTTATATGTGAATATGAACAGTTTCTGTAGTCAAGGAATATCATGTTTTGGAGGTAAACTAATCTGTAGCATATGTTGTTTCTTATACATAACTGAATGGAATTATTTTCCATTTTCCATTGACAAATTACATCTTTGGTGGAGCTGGTGGCTGGTTTGTGACATAACTGTTTACTGACACTCAGATAGTGCTAAAGGAGAACTGGAGTGAGCTGTGCTCTATTTGTGATAACCTCTGCCTGAGTAGCTCTGCACAGAAATAAAGCAGTAATATGACTTTTTTCAGTCCCCCAGGTAATCCCTGAATCTGCAACTAGAAAGTGTCAAAGGTGCACGCTATTGTCCTCCCGGGACACAGATCATAAAGCAAATGTGGGGACAGAAAAGACTAGCCCACTCGCTATAGTGTAGCTCTGGAGTTTGGAAAAAAAGAGCTGCATACTGATGTCAACTTCACAGCTAAAAAAAGGACTTTGTAGGACGTTTTAATAATATAAAACTATCATGTGTCAATGTGTAATGTGGCACATTATAACTGGTACTTTACAATAATTTTTTAACAGTTTTACTTCACAGGTCCTGGCAGGTTAGACGACTCCAGGATAAATTTAATTTACCAAAAGAGGGGTTCAATAGGTGATGGCAAGGCATCATATCATTATTAATGAGCTCACAGTATAAAAAGTCCTTGTTAAAGTCATTCTTTCAGTAAGGATATGTGAAAAACTCTAGTGGCCTTGTCTTGCACTATAACATTCCTGTTCACTTTTTGAAACAGCATAGATTAATCTTTGCCGTTAAACCCAGCTTACACTTGAAAACATTTTGAAATGTATGTTAGTCTGTTTTCCCTTTCATTACCACCTTAGCAAGGTTAAGCTTAACTTGATGTTTTGATTGAACCATATCATCTGATGCAGTTAAAATCAGAAGTGGAAAATATTTATGTAAGGTTATTTAAGCTTGAGATTCCTGTTCTTGTCTGACAGGAGTGGAACTAGATGTGGTCTTCAGCTGTCGTAGCCCATCCACCTCAGGGTTCAATATGTGATGCTTTTCTGCTCACTGTGTTTGTAAAGAGTGGTCATTTGAAATCATGTAGACTTCTTGTCAGCTTAAATCAGTCTGGTCATTCTTCACTAATCTGTCTTATCAACAAGGTGTTTCTGCCCACAGAACTACCGTTCACCTGATTTTTTTTTATTATTTATTTTTCTAAAACCTTTTTTCACCTGTGGAAATGTCACAACAGTCCAGGGCAGTGCCCCTCCTTGCCAACCGAGGTCACCATCTCCTGAATGCTAGTCATTTGCCCATTCCCTGTTACTGGTTCATTTATTATACAAAGCACGTGTCATGCATTAGTTAAACATGATGTCTTGCCCTACTTTTCAGTTATGTAAGTTCTAACTTGTGTTTTCCTGTTTGACTTATCCTTGACTATTTTCCTGCAACCTGTTGGAATACTCTTTTGGATTCTCCTTGTTGGTTTGATGTTTGAAGTCATTACTGTATACAGTGCCCTCCACTAATATTGGCACCCTTATTAAATATGAGCAAAGAAGGCTGTGAAAAATTGTCTTTATTATTTTACCTTTTGACCTTCTGTTAAAAAAAACAAAACACAAAAATTCTCTGCTCTCATGGATATCAAACTATTGAAAACAAAACACAGGTTTATCCAAAAGTAAAATATGTTTGTTAAATATAGGTGTGCAACAATTATTGGCACCTTTTTAATCAATACTTTGTGCTACCTCCCTTTGCCAAGATAACAGCTCTGAGTCTTCTCCTATAATGACTGATGAGGTTAGAGAATACATGGCAAGAGATCTAAGACCATTGCTCGATACAGAATCTCTCCAGAAGGCTTTTTTCTTGAAACCCTTCCAAACATTTTGCGGTGATGTAGATGACTTCAGATCATAGTTTTGGAGACTTTCTGACCACAAGACCCAACTAACTTCTGCAATTCTCCAGCTGTGATTTTTGGCCACTCGAACCATCCTCTTCACAGTGCAAAGAGACAATATAGACACACGTCCAATTCCAGGTTGATTCATAACATTTCCAGTTGACTGGAACTTCTTAATTATTGCC
>JANDJT010000190.1:24796734-24820500 GCA_024331685.1 Stegophilus panzeri | reverse complement strand
TTTTATGAAGCTCAACAACCTTTTGCCGCACATCACAGCTATATTCCTTGGTCTTACCCATTGTTATGAATGACTAAAGGAATTTGGCCTAGGTGTTACCTCATATTAATACCCCTGTGAAACAGGAAGTTATGGTTGAACATTTTCCAGTGCCTAATCACTCAGTTGTACTATAAAAAATTTTATATATTGTTGGGAATATACTTCAAATATATTTTTCTCATATCTATTCATATGGGTGCAATAATTGTTGCACACCTATATTTAACTGTCACGTCACAGCAAACTCGTGACTACAGTTCCCAGAGTGCAGCGCGAACTACAAATATGGCCGACGAGGACTACACTTCCCAGACACATACACGCTCACATTCTCCGGAATTCTGATTGCGGACACCTGCACTCAGTCACAGACACACACTCACAAACACAATATTTAAGAGGAAGTTCGTGCAGTACTAGCTTGCGAAGTAAACGCTCAGAATTCTCATCTCTGTCGTTGGCCAAGCCGTTGTACTCGTTTTGAATTTCCTGGTTCTCGGATCTTGTACTTTGTTTCTCGTCCACGATTTCCTGCCTTGCCCAGTCTTGACTGTTCGCCCGATCGCCTGACCTTCTTCTGTCTTCCGTATTCGCCTTCAGCCTGATCCTCGCCTTCCTGTTTCTGCACCGCCCGTGCTTGCTTCCTAACAAGGTACCGTAACAGATTACTTCACCTCACTATGGAGGCAGTGGGCGCCTGGGAATGGCAACACTACATGTTTTAACAGAACTGAGAAATAAATGCGCAGCAGGAACAGATATCACGTTTAACGGAGCAATTGACGCGCATGGGTCAGCCCACACTCCTGGTCGCGCCACCGCCACTGCCGCCTGCGTTGTGGGGCCCCCTGCCACCCGAGCCAGCAGCCGCAGCGGAGCCCATGCAGCTAGGACAGACGCAGCTTCGCGAGGAGGAGAGGGAGAGGCAGCGTCGTGAGTCCCGCTGCTTCTATTGCGGCGAAGGCAACCACCTCGTCCATCAATGCCCCCACAAGGGGCCGCGACCAACCGAGGGGAGTGCGGACAGCTGACACTGTCGTCAAACAGTGAGTCCACCCCAAGCACACACGTCACATGTATTCGTGTTGCCTGTCAAAATAGAAAACTCAGGGCTGTCTATTGTGCTTTCAGCGCTGATCGACTCAGGAGCTGCCGGCAACTTCATAGACCAGAAAACTGCGCAGGACCTCGGCCTTCCCATTCGCCCCCTGCTCCAGCCACGTCAGATTCAGTCCATCGATGGGTCTCCCATGTGGGGGAGTCATCTCCCACTGTACAGCGCCTCTTCTACTCCAAGTTAGTGCCCTCCACCATGAAACCATAGTCCTGTACGTCACTGTCTCTGCCCGGCACCCTGTCATTCTAGGCCTACCTTGGCTGGAGCTCCACAACCCCCAGGTTTCTTGGGCAGACAAGCTGGTTACCCAGTGGTCCCCGTACTGCCTTATTAACTGCCTGAACTTCCCCAAGGTCCATTGGGTGCCACAACAGTGCAGAGCCCTACGACTCTTGTTCCAGTCTCGGTTCCTCCAGAATATCGGGACCTCAGTGAGGTATTCAGCAAGGAGAGAGCAAGCGGATTACCACCACACCGCCTCTACAACTGCACAATCGAACTCCTTCCCGGAGCCAGCCCACCTCGAGGTCGTGTATACCCTCTCTCCCAAGCTAAACATAGAGCCATGGAGGAATATATTCAGGAGGCACTCCAACAGGGATACATTAGACCTTCCACATCCCCTGCATCCGCCGGATTCTTCTTCGTCGAGAAAAAATGAGGGGGCCTATGACCTTGTATTGATTACTGGGGCCTAAACCAAGTTTCAGTCAAATACTGGTATCCCCTGCCACTAGTACCTGTAGCCCTTGAACAGCTAAGAATCGTGACCATTTTTACGAAGCTGGACCTGTGTAGCGCATACAACCTGGTCCGCATCCGGGAGGGGGATGAGTGGAAGACGGCATTTAGCACCACCTCCGGGCACTTAAGGTACTTGGTCATGCCTTATGGGCTCACTAAATCCCCCTTGGTGTTCCAGTGTCTAAGTAATGAAGTCCTGATAGACATGTTGGGGAGGAGCGTCATTACATACATTGATGACATCCTGGAGTATTCTGCATCCCCAGAGGAGCATATCGGCCACGTCCGGCAGGTGTTGCACCTCCTTCTGCAACACCAGCTTTATGTAAAGGCCGAAAAGTGTGAATTCCACCAACACACAATCTCCTTCCTGGGACATGTCATGAGCCAGAAGGGGGTCACCATGGACCAACGTAAGGTTCAAGCGGTGGTAGAATGGCCCACGCCCCGAACCGTCAAGTAGTTGTAATGGCTCCTTGGCTTCACAAACTTTTACCGACGGTTCATTCGAGGTTTCACTACCATAGCACACACCCTGATGTCCCTCCTATGTGGCAAGCCAAGGCGGCTCGTTTGGACCCCAGCTGCCCAGGAGACACTGGACAAGCTCAAGAGGGCCTTCACCATGGTCGCCATCCTCAGGCACCCTGATCCCTCCAGACCCTTTGTCGTGAAGGTTGATGCCTCGGAAGCAGGGGTAGGGGCCATCCTCTCACAGAGACTCGGAGATAAGCCCAAACTCCACCCCGTGGCATTCTTCTGCAAGTTATCTTCAGCAGAACGCAATTATGATGTGGGGAACCGAGAGCTCCTGGCAGTCGAACTGGCCCTGGAAGAGTGGAGGCACTGGCTGGAGGGTGCCACGCACCCATTTGTTATCTATACCGACCATAAGAACCTCGAGTATCTGAGGACGGCCAAACGTCTCATGCCTCGCTAGGCCCGCTGGTCCCTGTTCTTCTCCAGGTTCCAGTTTACCTGGGCCAGGAGCCAGGAGCGAAGAACACCAAGGCCGACACCCTGTCACGAATCCACGGCCCGGAAAGCCGAGTTGACCACGGAGATTATATCCTGGCCCCCTCCTACATTGTTAGCACCATTGAGTGGACTTTGGACCAGGCCCTAACACGCCTCCCCAGGTCGCAAATCCCGGCAGCATACCCACCCAGCAAGCAATTTGTCCCGAAGCGACACTGACTGGAGCTCACCACCTGGGCCCACATGGCACTAGCGACGGGCCACCCGGGGATACATCGCACCTACCGATTATTGGCCGAGAAGTACTGGTGGCCCAATATGTCTAGGGAGGTACAACGCATAGTGTCCTCATGCTCTACGTGCGCTCAGGCTAAGGTACCGCGTACACTGCCAGCCGGTAAGCTTAAGCCCATACCCATCCCGACACACCCATGGTCCGACCTGGCCCTAGACTTCATCACCAACTTGCTGGAGTCGCAGGGGAACACCAAAATCCTAGTGATCATTGATCGCTTTTCAAAGTCCCTGCACCTCATCCCACTGCCCGCCATCCCGTCTGCCTTTGCCACGGCCGAGCTGCTATTCCAACATGTGTTCAGGTACTTCGGGATCCCGGAAGAAATCGTGAGTGATAGGGGTCCGCAATTCACGTCAAGAGTCTGGGCCAGCTTCATGGAGAAGATGGGCGTCACCGTTAGCCTCACCTCAGGTTACCACCCCCAGGCTAACGGATGGGTAGAGTGGGCAAACCAAGAAGTCGCTAGATTCCTCTGAACCTTTTATGCCACGAACCCGGAAGATTGGGGCCAATTCCTCCCATGGGCGGAGTATGCACAGAACTCCCTGCGACACTTGGCAACACAGCTCACCCCCTTTCAGTGTGTCTTGGGCTGTGTTTTTACAGTGTGTCTGTCAGCCACCTTTTTTTCCCTGGAACGCCAACCCTACTGACTTGCCCGCAGTTGATGAGTGGTTCCACTGGAGTGAGCAGGTTTGGGAATGCACACACCAACATCTAGTGCGGGCCTCACACACCGCCAAATGAAAGGCTGATCATCACCGGAGGGACCATCCCAACTACCAACCCGGGGACAGAGTGTGGCTCTCCACAAAAGACCTGAAACAGCCACTCCTGGGCAGGAAACTTAACCCCAGGTATATCACCCCTTCCGAACCAACTGGAATTGCCCAAGCATAGCCGCATCGCCCCGTCATCCCATGTCTCTCTCCTTAAACCAGTTCTACGGGGTCCATTAGCCATGGTGGTGCCAGGTGACTCCCCACCGGAGCCGTTAGAAATCGACAGCCAACCAGCCTATCGCGTCCGTACCATCCTAATTCCAGGCATCGGAGAGGTAAACTAGAGTACCTGTTGGACTGGGAAGGATATGGCCCAGAGGAGCAGTGCTGGATCCTGTCCCAGGACATTCTGGACCCAAGCCTGTGTGTTTGTGGGGGTAGGGGGCTCTGTCATGTTGCGGCTTGTACTCATTTTGGATTTATCTGGTTCTCGAATCTTGTACTTTGTTTCTCGACCACGATTTCCTGCCTTACCCAGGCTTGACTGTTCGCCCGATCGCCTGACCTTCTTCTGTCTTCCGTATTCGCCTTCAGCCTGATCCTCACCTTCCTGTTTCTGCACCGCCCGCGCTTGCTTCCTAACAAGGTACCATAACATTAACAAAGATATATATTTTTTGATAAACCTGTTTTGTTTGCAAATGTTTGATATCCATGAGAGAAGAGTATTTTTGTGATTTTTGAAAACAAAACATCAAAATGTTAAACAATAATGACAAATTTTCACAGCCTTCTTAGCTCATATTTACCAATGGTGCCAATATTAGTGGAGGCGCTGTATGTTCTCTGCCTGCTTAACAATTATAATGTTAGATTGGGATTTAATGATACTCTGCATATGGATCATAACTACTCTGCTGAGTCTGATTCTATATTAACTTGAGTTAGTTTAATAACTTACAAACATTATTTGCTTCCAAGTCTTTCTCACATTTTCTATGTATTCAATATAGCCAGTGGCAAGTCTTCTGAAATCCTAAAATCATAAGAAAAGCTCAAGCAATTAGACACAGTCACCAGTGAATTCTAGTTGCAGCTGCTACGAAGTGCTTCCTGGATTTTTGAAAGCAGAAATGACAGCAACTCGCATAATGAAGGGAGTGATAGAAATGCTTGGATGAGGAGAGCTCAGCTGCTGAAAAAATCCCAGCTCTTCTGATCTGGTCTCAGAAAGCCATAACAGTAGGCTAGATATGGAGTGGTGCAATTCAAAGCATCACTCATATGCATATTGATTGAGAACTTCATCAGGCATTACTAATAAGCGCATAGCTGTGTCGTTGCAAGATGATAACAATGATTATGAAGCCTGTGGTCTTGGTTAATATTCAACCTTCCACATCATTGTTTTACGGCTCCCTTCAATTAAATTTTCACCCACACTCCCTGCCAAATGCCATTCGACTTGTTTATCAGGAGAAAGGCTCCCGATATGGCTGATTGTGCCCTAATTGCATCGGCATGTGAGAAGTATCTATAAACATACTAAATGTCATGGTTTAGCAGTTTGTAATTCTTGTTCTACATCTCACAGAAGTTTAGAGATGTTCAATTCGTACAGCTGAATACATACAACACCTTCCTGCACTCATAATGCTTTTATTGTAATCTTATGCTGAGTTTTTTTTTAATTATTTTTTTTATTAAGTATGATGTTTTGAAGTTGAAGTCATTTAAATTTAGTATGAAAGGATTTAAATTGGAGGCATGGTAGCTTAGCGATTAGCATGTTTGCCTCGCACCTCCAGGGTTTTATCCTTTCCTCCGCCCTGTGCATGGATTTTGCATGCTCCCCCTGTGCTTTGGGGATTTCCTCTGGGTAATCTGGGTTTCCTCCCCCAGTCCAAAGACATGCACTGTAAGCTGATAGGCATCTCTAGTGTGAAAAAAAAAATTGTCTCTAGTGTGTGAGTGTGTGTGCAATTGCGCCCTGTCCAGGGTGACCCCTGTCCAGGGTGTCCCCCTCCTTGTGCCCCAAGTTCCCTGGTATATGCTCCAGGCTCCATGCAACTCTGTGTAGGATAAGCAGTACAGAAGTTGGATGGGTGGATTTAAAACAGTTGGGCAAAATTCAAATTCACCTTTTGGTATCTTGTCAAATTTAGTAAATTCATATTCAAATATTAAATAAATTTTGGAGTACTTATGAAAATTCTGATTCAGTCATTGTCATTTCAGCCAATCAGCAGTCAGGAAATTATTATTAGTGAATCTGAATTAGATTAAGTAAATTAAAAGGGCATGCCAAATTTGGTTTTGGACTCCATTTGCCAGAATGCACCTCCGCCTACAAACATGGCCACCATGGACTCCCAGTTCACATGCTCAAGTTCACCTAATTACTAATCACAGACACCTGGACTCAATCACCACCACAGCATATAAGCACACCCCAGACTTAAGAGACTTAAAAAAAAATCTTGCAACATGCTTTGACTGTTCTTATGGTTTGTTTTAAATGTACAGTTCATTATAATTTTAATTATGAATGGTTTATGGCAAATGTAGTCAAATAGGACTGGATCATCCCTAGCCACCATTACAACACAGTAATAAATGCTTTCTTTATTTCTCTATTTTGTTTTTCCCTTAAAGGGGTTTATCCAGGGAAAATTGCTAGGTGGCTGATGGAGAGAACATTTTGCTGTAAGCTTTCTTAAAGGACCCCAGGGGCAGTGGAGTTTGTTCACATTGCTTTATAGTGCAATTATAGGTAGAGAGGTTGTTTTTTTTGTTTTTTTTCCCAGGATTCACCCAATCTGGTCCAGCTGATTTTCCCTGCAACAAACAATTTAGCACCTCTTAAGTGCAAGGCCCCACTGGGGCCATCTGTCAGTGTGTGTGGCTGCCATGGCTAAATCAGACTTTCTTCAAGTACCCTTCATATGGATGTGGCACTGATATCTACTATAATACCTCTAAATCGAGGCATGATGTTCCTATTACTGTGCCTGCTACCATCTTCTTGGCTAATATATAGTGTAGAGTGCTATACACTTCTGTTTGTGCAAGATTAAAACTTTCATGAATTATCAGAGGAGCAGACATTGAATAATAATTTCCAGTGTTACTTTTTCGGTATTTGATTCATGATGTTGCTGCAGCAACTGCATCATTGCTGGCCCAATCGGGTAATTAAACAGTCAGGTTGATTCAGCTGGGAGATTCTTGCTAGTCAGATTTCCAGCTTTTGCTGGTACTGTTGTTCACTAAATCTGGCCAAGAAACACAGTGTATGGAAAGAAGCTATTCAACTAACATTGCAACTTTGTAATGTGTGGTTTAATGAGGGAGGAAATAAGTACATATACTTATAAGTACATATACAAATGGGGGTCAGAACACAGGCAGACAAGGTAATCAAAGGCATCTGCAAAGCACGAGTCAAATTAACAGGCATGGGTCAAAACAACAAAAAATGGAAAACAATGGTCAGAAATGAATGACTTCACAATGAGATATATGCTATGTTTACTTGCACATCAAATTCCATTTAAGGTCTATATTTGGGTTGCAGCAATATTCCGAAGTTTATATGCGTACAGGCATCAGAATATTCCTGTATACATGGTTGTTGTATGTATGCCTGAGTTGCCATTCCTGAATACCTAGCCTACAGCTAAGCATTTGTTAGCACCTACAATTCCTTGTGGATTGTACAATTGGACCTACAATTCATTGTGATTCCTTTCAGTGGATTTTCTGAATAAGGTGTTTACATGAAACACATTTCCAATTAAAACAGGAATATTGCAGGGTTGGAAATCAGAATTTGAGGAATCACAGTATTGTCAGGCAATCAGATTACGGCATTTATGTGACTCAATACTAATTAGAATATAGCCAAATTCCAATTAATATGGAATATATTTGATGTGCATGTAAACATAGTCATAGACACACCAGGATATTAGCAGACAAACAGGATTTTAGCTTGATGGTATTCTTAGTCCCTGACCTAGTGAACTAGCATGTGTCATGGTAGCATGGAATGGTTACACGGCATGTTACATGATCTAATCACATGTTCCCTAATCACTCAAACCTTTGTCTTGTTATGCCTCGTTAGCACCACTATTTAAATTCTAGCTTTTTTGTCACTGTCAGACTTCTGTTGTTGTTGCTGTTGTTTGTTGTGAGTGCCATGGTCTATTTGGTGGTTATTGTTTTCATGGTTTCGGTTGTTTTGTTCGTATTTAACCCAATAAATTATCTGCACTTGTATCTGCCTCCAGTGTCACTTTCTGATAGCATGAGGATTTTTTTTTGATAGAGACTAGAGCACTTAAAGTCGCTTTGGATAAGGGTGTCTCCTAAATTCTGCAAATGTAAATATAAACTTTGCCATTTAGGAATTTGGAACAAATTTGCCAACCATGATTACTCACCATTAACTGTTTCAAATGAAAGCCCTCCTAACTTTTAAAGATGGGATACCATGTGATTATATTGTGCCTATTGCTTCACTGTGTTCAAAAGGTTGGAAAGTGCTGTAAGCAAGTGCATACACATGGTAGCACAAGCATGCAATCAAATTTCAGCCTTTAAGATACTGAAGTGTGTTGCCAGGAAGTGTACAAAAGGTAGCAGATGCTCCATGAGCCATGGGCAGACTATCAAAGGCTGAGGCTAGGCTTTGATTGTAAACTCAAAGTCTTTAGATTTAGATTATATGGAGATGGAAAAACGATCCAGAATAAAGAAAGCAGTTCTCTTAACACTGAGAACAAATATTTTAAGAAATAGAAGAGAAAAAATACAAAACATCACACATAATTGAACCTAATTTTACTAAATGAATCATGAATAAAGAATAAATTTCTTTATACCCAATTATGATGTTCTACTGAAAAAAGATCAATCTTAAAGTATCATACATACAATTACTTTCACTAGTGCTACTTCATGTGCAGTAGTATAGAGAGACTAGCTATGCACTTTTCATTTTCCATGGAGCTTCACCAAAAGTTAGTTATATCATGCCCTCTTTTAAACTTGAATGCAGTGACAATTTTCAATCAAAAAGTCTAGTGCACAGGGTGCCTTGTTTATAACTTATCAATTTGCTTGCACAGTTCTTCAATGACAAGCGACATCAGGGCTCCTGTAACAGCCATTCATTTTCACAGTGTGAAACTTTTTTCCTCACTCAGGTTACGCTGCATGATTCTGTTCAAGTGTTCCATTTTCTGTACAGAAGTAAATAAATAGAGTGTAAAAGCAGTGTGATAATTGTTTTCCCCCATTTCATTAATAGTTTCAATTTAGTTAATGAATAAAATATGACGTGCTGTTATAGGAAAATAATCAGTGACAGGGAGGTGTAATGCTTTACAACCACTTATGTTTTTTCTCTCTTAAAGTTTATATGTAAAGAAAATGCAGCTGTCTATCCTGAAGACTTTTCCATGTTGGAAAACTTAAAATAATGACTTTACCTGAAGACTCCTTATTACAAAAAAGTCTTTTCACAGAAAATTTAATACAATCAGTTCACCATACACATGCCTGTGTAAGTTTTTAAAAAGATAACATTACAATGAGTGCATTAATATAAATTTTGCACTGGAACTACTGTCAGAGCTGTTCATATAGAAAATTAATAAACACATTATGACCAGTCAGAATCAAGCATACAACAGCTCCATCGTATATTGTATGTTACGTTATATGATTATGGTCACATTAACACATATATACTCAACAAAAAAGAAACATCCCTTTTTCAGGAGACTGTATTTTGAGGATCATTTTGTAAAATCCAAATAAGCCCTACAGATCTTTATTGGAAAGGGTTTAAACAATGTTTTTCATGCTTTTTCAATGAACCATAAACAATTATTGCACATGCACCTGTGAAACAGTCCTTAAGACATTAACAGTTTACAGGCAATGTGAGAGGACTTTCTTTTTTTGCTGAGCATATAATAAAGTGTTTCATCTCCTCATAACATTTTCAATGCTGCTGTATAAAATCAGAAAGGAGCTTAATTGTATTAATTTCTGCTTCTTTGTCAAATGGCAAGGCAATGCATTTAAAACTTCAACAGCCAGTGAGTCATAGGATATATTTTAGATACTTCATAAACTTGTGACTCATAGTGGAGTTTGAGGATCTAAATTAGGATCTTATTTGATGCTGCTGGATCACATTTCTGGCTCAAGTGCCTTGCATTTTCTGCATTTTGTTCTATGATGAATACGATTCCATACAAATTCCTGCCGTGCCACAGACATGCTCTGTTTTTCGCAGAACTTTTGGTAGCTCTCCTCATAATGCAGAATGATTGCTCTCAGCTCTGGGAACAAGGGGAAAGCAAAAGACATAGGCAGAGCATGAATGAGCGTGAGAAAGTACTTCTGGTAAAGTTCTTTGAGAGACTGAGACATTTTCCTCATCAATAATGCATGGGAAATGGCCGAGGGGCTAGAGGGAGCTTGCAGAGAAAGAGCAAAAGGGAGAAAAATGGAAAGGGAGAATCATGAACTGATCTTGATGTTATTAATAGAAGGCTATTAATTAACCCAGCCATGTTAAATATAGTACAGTCACTTAGAGCGGACAATGGGAGCATGGCAAACTCCAGAAGAGTGTCCAAAATGGGACCGGGAACATCTGCTCCTGTTGGCATTTGTGACCGATGAACTTATAGTGGTCCATGCACGTCCATCACACACTCCTTAGTGTTCTGACCCCTTACTTGGACCATGAACACCCAGACATGTATTTTTATCACCTCTCCATGAAACTGAATGAAAGGTAAAAAAGAGAAGGAGGAGGATTTTTAGTTCAGGATTTTTTTTTTGGTTTGGTTTGATCTAAGAAAACTTTTTTTGGTTGTTTTATTACCCATTATCTTCTAATTTTCAAAAACTGCTCTGCATGCTGCATCACAGCTCAGCTGAACTCACTCAGAAGAAAGTGCTATCTGCCCTCTTCCACATACATGATCTTACAGATGCCCATGATTGATCAGTGTCACTCTGATTGACAGGTGAGTGAGTAATGCTGTCCCTCCCACCCAGAGAACACAGACAATAATGTTGTCTTCGGACTTTCATCCACAGATGGCACAGATGATAGGATTGAAAAATTGGTAAATGAGGCCCAATGTTTAGAAAACGAATGACAAAAGTAAAGCTATTTGGAAACAAAAGAACATTACAAACATTCCTCTTTCCACAGGAAATTATATAAACTGCAGATATGAAGATCTCAGCAGGGTTCTCTTCAAAATGGACAAAAACATCCAGAGGGCTATTAAACAGCTGGCTCCATGACTATGCGATGTGTTTCCATCAATGCCCTGTTTCAAACAAGCTCTGTTTCAAAACACAAGATGTGCAGACGAGCTCTCACTCGGTAGTCAGAAAGCCTGATGCTAACTAAATGGAGTTCATTCATCAAGCTGTGAGGCCAAAAAACATTCCTGAGACTAAACTTTCCAACCTTGTTAACATGCTGTAGGTCACAGTTGCACTGACAACAAAAAAGAGTAAAGCTGCTACAGTTAATTTGTTCAGCTAACTACAGCTAGCACGTTCTCTCCGTGCTTCGAGAGTTTCCTCCGGGTACTCCGGTTTCTTTCCACAGTCCAAAGACATGCATTATAGGCTGATTGGCATTTCCAAATTGTCCATAGTGTGTAAGTGTGTATGCGAGTGTGCCCTGCGATGGGTTGGCACCCCATCCAGGGTGTCATCCACCTTGTGCTCCGAGTTCCCTAGGATAGGCTCCAGGCTCCCGCTTGACCCTGTGGGGAAAAGCAGTACAGAAAATGGATGGATGGATGAACATGATCACAATTGTACTATTATCCCAGAAACCTCGACAAAATGCACTTTTAAATATACATTTTATTGTGCAACATTTACCTACATTCTCATCATGATTAAGCTCATTTTAGTCATTTGAAACTTTAGTTGCTATCATCTCTGTGTAAGTTTTTTAAACTTTAAAAGTCATGTTAAAAAGTCTTGTCTTTTTTCCTGTATATATGATATTTTTTGTCATTTTTTTGCCACAGATCATTCAGTAAAAGCTTTAGTTTGTGACTGCTGCTTTTTTCTGATTGTTACTGCTGTCATTTGTGATCTCCTTAAACACTTAAACACTATTTGCTGGCAAAATAAACTCCACAAACTCCAAATACTTTTTAATGGTTTCAGAAGTTATTCTGTTCATGTCCCAAGGGACTCCAATTTTCTTTCTTTTATTTTTTCTTCACTTGTTGGAAATATCAAGGACAGGACAAGCTGTACAACTGAAACAATAACTACTTACACCAAACTTTTATTGTGTGAATTTTGATTGTACCATATTGCTGCACTGTAGGCAAATTAGATGTCTTTAAATCCACAGTGGTTGGGCAAAATGTATACAAATTGAATGAAAGATTATTTTAAGCTGTGATTCTCACTAACAGTTCACAAGACATACACTTGACTTCCCCACTCCAGTGACAAGTGTTCGTACATCAAAACCCCAATTTAGTATTAGTATGGGTGAGAGAGTGACCAACTATAGGACTCTGCGATCTGTTGCATGGATAGCTTGTTTGGACAGCATGTAAAGAAGTAACTACTGAGAGAAACATCTTCCCTGCTTACCCAAGTCACAGCTAAGTAGACATGTCTGGTGAGGACTGCAGCTCTCATAGCGTGTAGCAGCCTGAACAAGTGAACTACATTATTTATCAGCATGGTGCTGGGAGTGAAGGGACAGTATGGAAACGAGGACCCTAGTAAAGGTACTGTAGCAGGGAGTGTGAAGTAGATTGTATTGTATATGCATCTATGTTAGTGTAAAATAAGAAAACAAGAAATAAGTGTTAGATCATGAGCAGGGATCATTAAAAACAACAGAGTTAGATCCCCAGATGGAAAAACAAGAGTGACAGAGAGGATAGAAAGCAAGTTAGGCTAAGAAAAGGAAAAGAGAATGAACAGTAAAGCAGGAGGCTGAAAGAATGAGAAATCAAGCATAGCTGCAGTGGTGAGATACACACTGTGGTCAGCTCCATCTCTCTCTAATTGCTTCTCACCTGCCGCTCTCTGTACAGGGCTGGCATGAAGCGCCTCATTATCCAACTCCACCTTTGGCAGGTCTTATTACAGCTCATGGCCTGCCTTCTGTTTGGCTCTGCGTGAACACCAAGTGATACATCCATAAACCAGCTCCACCTCACCCCTTCTGCCATGTCCAACATGGAAGTGACAGGAACCATGGTCAATTGTGCCCACCCAGGATGCTTCATCTGACAGAATCGTAGTTCAATACATGAACCCTACTGGAAGTGGGCAGAAAGCAGAAGCTTAAAAGACTATGGTAATGCAACAAATCAAGATACTCTTAAGTCACTTATATAAAAATTGGGGCAGCAGTTGTTCAATACCAGAAAAGTCAGAGCTGTTGGTTCCAATCCAGATTGGACACCAAGACCAGTGTTAATATCCCATTACAGGGTGCTTTTACTTTTAGCCAGAGCTCTAACGGCCCTGTCACTGTATGCTGGCACACAAGAAGAAACAAGCTTTCTGTCAAACCTCTAACTCCAACACTTTTTAATGGTTTCAAAAGTCAATCTGTTCTGTTGCTGCTCACATGGAGCTTAAATTTTTCATTTCTTCACTCAAGGATATATGTGATACAGCTGGAAAACTCAAAATGATGACTATTTAAAACCAATGCAATGTGTGGATTTCATTTGCACCATATAGTTGCAAATGAACTGTCTGTATTTCTGCACTGGGTGAAAAAAAATGTGTATGTAGGAGTTTAACAAAGAATTATTTGAAGCTCTTTTCAGAATTTTCTGTTTTGAACATCCTCAAAGATAACAACTGTGGTCCTTATGGTCCTATTATACACTGAAATAATGTTCTTGTACAATTGATCTTATCTAACTAAGCAGGAAAATGTAACCTTCGGGCATTTACTTTTAGCTAGAGGCTGTAATGCCCCTGCCCTTCCATTTACCACAACTGTATTTGCTTTGAGAATTGTGCTGTGTTCTAGAAACCCATAGAGAGACCTTGTCAGACAAAAGAAATGGTAAAAATGAATGTCAGTAAGCAGTAACAAGACAGCATAAGAAATACATATTTCTTTCATGTGATGAATTTGCCTGAAGAGAACAAGAAAAAGTTACAAAAGAAAATCCAAAATGTTAACAAACAACCAACTCTCAAAGGAAATCACATTTTGGGAACCAGTATTGACAACATTTAATTGACAATGTTTAAACAACAATGAGTCAACATCAATGTCATCAGGAAAGGCAGTGGTTGCTTAGTGCTCGGAAGGTCATGAGTTCAAATCCCAGCACTGCCAAGCTGCCACTACTGGGCCCTTGAGCAAGGCCCTTAACCTTCAACTACTTAGTTGTATAAATAAGATAAATGTAAGTCGCTGTGTATAAGCACATCTGCCAAATGCCATAAATGTAAATGAAATCCATCATCCACTACAAACCCTCAACAACTCACCAGTCACAATGGCTTTATTGGCCTCCCGAAAAGGCAAGGAGTTGAAAACATCCCAGATTAAACCCCAAATCTATATAGCAACAAATGATGGCATGCTTGTTAAATCCAAGATTATTATTGGTCCATTAACCTCTGCAGTCATTTTAAATTTTGCTATTTTGTAATTTGCAATTACAAAATACATGCATATTTAAGTGCATGTTTAAAAAGTATAATTAATATTTTAATATGACAATGAAAGTACCTACAGTACTTCTAGTGTTAGAATGTGGTACTCATTGAATTGTACCCCTTGAAATGTACTCAAAGAATAATTTTAATTAAACATTTAACAATAATTTATATTTCATATTTTTTTTAATGTTTTTTAAAAAAAATACTTTTAAAAGACATGGAAATGAAATATACTTTTATTAAAACATGTCTCAGTATGTTAGTTGTAGCTCCTCACGATATACTTAAGTATAAATTAAAATGTATTAATTTACAGAACACTGTTTTACTTGTATTTACAGAACATACAGGTAATGAAAAAAAGTGCATTTCATATTTTTACATAGGTGAAATTTACTCTTTGTGCACTTAATTGTGCTTTGTTTTTTTGCGTGGCAAAAAAATTAAACAATCACCCAAACAAACAAACAAACAAAACAAAATGAAAAACATGTGTTATATATACATAATAGATGTTATAAAACATTTTTTATAATTATTGTGCCAGTCATGGACATCTTGCGATAATTTAACAAGTTGTTTGCAATGTCATCTAAACATTGCATTGTCTCTTATACAGCAGGGGGTTTACTATCTACAAACTACTCCTTAGTCCAAAAGGTTTGAGAACTACTGCTCTAATACAAAATATGTTAATTTAATGTCCCTATTCCAGTCTATGTAGAGAATCTATAATTATTCACTTTCACAATGTCTAATTATTGAGAATGCATAAGCATGCTAAAGAATGACCTGAGGACTGCAATTCCTCATGTTGCTTCTATAATATGACCGTAATCATTTAGATGATTGTTTTGCTTCGCAACACTCATTGCATACAACCACACACCCACAGTGGTTATTCAGTTGGTCCCTGGTGGATGATTTCAGACTTTTTTTTTTTTTTTTTTTTAATTGCAGGCAAGGTCGATGAAATTGCAATGTCTGTGTAACTACAATAGTGCTCTCACACACTGATTGGAGAGTGTCTGTTTGCAATCAGTAGTTTGTAGTTGAAACCAAAAGTAGCACAGAGAGGCTGAGCAGAAATCTCAGCAGAAGTGATTACATTATGAAAGCCCTACCACTATACAAACAAGTACACTTGCTTTATCAGCAATGTGAAGAAGGTTTCTTGCTTTTCACAAAACAAACATTCTCTTGAGCATGTCAACCGGAGTTCGCAGGTGATTTGCTATGCATTGCAATACTAATGTTATGAAATATTTATCTGCTTTTGATAAACTCAGGTGGTCTTGCATTTGAATCCCTCTTGAAAACGGTATACAGTACAAATGAAACTCATTTTTAGATATGTTTGTCAGATTTCTGGTACACAGACTGACACTACTCTGAAGATCAAGGTATCTTGAGATGCAGTTTACAGTTTGAGAGCTACACTGCCTCGGGCACATTTAGAAAAATGTACGTTTTATATATATATTTTATTTTTTATTTATATGTCAATCTTTTCCTGCCAATATTGTCTAAGTGAAATGTCTCCTGAGATATTGAATCTCCTAAAATATTACATTTTGGTGCCAATCAGTATGATTATTGACAGTGATTGCCGGTTGGAATATTGAGTGTGAGGTCTGAGACAAATTTTGACCATCCATCAGTAACTTGCTATTGCTATTATGAAACCCTTACGGTTGAAAATTATAGCACAAACTCTCTTTGTATAGATATAGGCAGAAAACCAGTACATAATCATGCATTGTCTTTTCTGATCAGCAAGCATATTGAACAGGAAAGCTGTGCTGGTCATTAGTTAGCTCCTTTGTACAAATCAAGATACCAAAAAAGTAATATGTACATTGTATGATGTGTGCTTAATCTTATTTTTGTAGTATCTCCTCCAAAGGCATTTTGGAAGAAGAATTTGATTACTGAGAATATAATCCACATTGGTCATGTTTCACACTCACTATTGTATTTCATCTGCGTCTTCTCAATCACTGCTGATGATAAGGATGTGACAGTGAAGCAGGATTAAAAGGTTTAGCCACAATGAACAATTAATCTAGAGCTCGTTTCACTCTGTACTGAAACTACAAACAACAATAGGGTGTCTGAATCTATTGTCTCGGCTAGAATGACATATGTGTTTTTTCTTATGATCACTAGTGGTATACTGTTGTTTTTGATTCCACCAAAGTAAAAACAACAACCAAAAAATCCACTTCAAGCTATTTATTAAGCGCAAGTAACACCAGTGTGGATGGCAAATATATAGCTTGGTTGTTTGTTAAAGAAGGACTCAACCCCTCTTGCCTATTTATGCAAGCCAGACCTAGTCATTGAGATTCTTCTTACAAAACATTTGGTAATACTTTATTTGAAGGGAACATACATTTATATTTATGGCATTTGGCAGACACCCTTATGCAGAGCAACTTGCAATTTTTAAAAAAATCTCTTTTATACAACTGAGCTGTTGAGGATTAAGGGCTTGCTCAAGGGCCCAGCAGTGGCAGCTTGGTGACACTGGGATTTGAAAGACCTTCCAATTAGAAGTCCAATGTCTTAACGCTGAACTACCACCACCCTGGGCCTTTATTCACCACATTCTTAATCATTTCATAAATAATTTATGAAGCAATGCTGGAGAATATATGAAAGGCTTATCTCAAAATGTGTAAGATGATACTGGAGATTTTAGGAAACTTTGTTTTTAGAAGGACTAGAGAACACCAGCCATCAATTATAATTATGCGTTAACTGACTGTGATAATGTGTTGCTGTATTCTTTCTGTACTTTATTTATATCTTGTAAGTTATTAGCTTCTTTTTACTGACAGGACATGCATGACACTGGAGAATGTTCTCTAAGGTGCAAATGGTGCTTCATAGGAGTGATAAATGTAAATTTGATTAATACTTTAGAAGTACTGAAAATGGATGGACAGATGTTTTTACATAAGCTTTAAATAAATTCTCCATCATTACTTTATAAACTGTTTATGCAGTGCTTATAAATGTGTTATAAATACATTAGGTAGGTACCCTTCAAATAGAGTGTTACTCATGATTGGACATCATCTGCATGGTCTCATGGGAACCCAACTTTCATTAAAGCCAGTAAAAATAAATAAATAAAATAAATCCCAATTCAAACGCTGATGCAATCCATTACCTTCTATTACACCTCCAGCTACAGACGGCATATTTTCATTACCAGAACTGTTCCAGTGATTGATATGTCACTACTTAGATGGCTGAAGAAAACTCCTATTGCACTTTAGTAAACAAACATTTCTGCCCATCTGCCTGTATCATCTGTGCTAACCTAAGTTTAGCTGAATTAGTCACTCAAGTGGCAGAGAGTTGTGACATGTCAGCCCACTGTGAATTTAAAAAAAAAAACGACCGATGTTCTCCTGCACAATTTGGGCAGTTCATTTCACATCTTCATCCAAAGCACTCAATTTATTTTAGTAACTCACAGAGAGACAGTGTGGTAGACACAAGAAGCAGTGGATTTCAAAATCTGTCAATTATCAGCAAACTTTTCACCATAAATAAAAGAATACGAATCACAGAAGGGTGCAGAATATTTGTGGCTTTCCCAAAAGAGCATTTCAATTTTAGATAATGTCACTGCAGGTTCTACATTATTTCTCACAATGCAATAATACTGTAAAATGTATACTTTAATCAAGTCCTAACCTTATAAACAACCATTTTATAGGCAATGGACATTACTGTCTTCTTTCACTGGTATACTGTATATGAGAAACACAAAATAATAAGAATTAAAATAGTTCTTCTTCATTAGATGAGTTTTAGAATTTAAAATTAATTCCATGAAGCCATAGCTAGTAGTATTGATTGGATTGCATTTTTTTCCTTGCAAAAATATAAGAATATTCACATTACATGAATTTATAGTAGCTAATAAGTCAGATCAATATTGTGCATGACTCCACTTTGTCTTTAAAACAATACATACTGTTAGATTCACTATCATTCAGTCTTAAAAGCAAATCGGCTGGTAGGTAGTTCAAAGCATTTCAGAGAACGTGTCACTGTTCATCAGCAGTCATGCTTGTTAACTTTGCTTAATGATACATTGGGCTATATACCTACAGATATATTGATCTGAAGATGTATTTGATCTGAAAAGTTGAAAAGTGGACTATTACTTAACTTAGATTATTTTTATTGCACCGAAAATATGTTATATAATTTATTTGTTTTTGCAGTAGTGTGTCAACATAGTATATTTGTTTGGATTTATTAGTTAAAAAGTAGGAATTCCAAATACTCTCACTAATCCCAGACAAATCCAGAACTTACATGCATGCATTTCTCACTAATGCATATAAAATCATTCCTCTAAACCAGCTACAGTTGAGCTACATAAAAATCCTTGCATACAAATCTCTGGATTATCAAGTAACATGACTGAATGATGACAATAGTTACCTTTTAATGCTTCACCATTAACAGCTAATTCATTGCAATAAATAAGACAATTTGAAATGTTTTGTTGCACAGCAGTGCTTCATGTATCCACTTTTGACTGGCACCTTGGACTCTAAACAAATGAGACACATGTGTTTTTAATTTGACACAGGGACAATACGGTACTGGTTGATGTTTAGAAAACTAGAGTCGCTGAACTATGGCTAGTTTTTTTTTTTCTTTTATACCTTTATCAGCTGTAAATTTTTTTCCAAGTGCTTGGTTCAGTCCATTGAAATACTGTGCTGGGTCTGCATCTGGACCACTGTCTGCCTGTTGATGACCCTGATATAAACTATTACTCAACCAGCAGTATAATATCAGACAGACAATTTTCACCATGAATCAAAATGTCCTGTCCATACAGAGTTTCTGAGAAAAGCAAAATGAGACTAATCCAGAGTGTCATGTATAAAATGGATAGCATCTACAAGGATATCCTTTGTTGAAAATGATTCCACAACTGGCAGCTTGTAACAGATGTAACAGATGTACAGTACAGTATGTGGTGCAATATTGTTCCAATGAATGATGGCAGCAAGAAGACCTTGAAGTCCCAAGTCGTCTTGAGAATCTTCAGTCTCTAGAGAGCCAGCTAAAATTCCTTTTTTGATATTATTCTTTAACGTGTTTTGCGTCAGTAAATCCCAGAGCCAAAAAAAGCCCAAATAAATATAATGTTCATACAATGTCAGTGATGGCACTAAGTGCAGAAATAATACTTTACATAACCAGTATAAAATTGTCCATAAAATGGTAGTTTACACTAAAGGCACAAACTATAATACAGAAAACAGCCTTCTTTGTTCTATTTCCTTTCAACCATTACAGAAAAATTTTGATATTTGCAAAGTATCCTACAAATGAATTGCTCATGAATTCCTCTACTGGCAGGCGTACTTACACAATAATGGCATACACTTATCATATGCATTGGTAGCTGAAGGTCTTAACTGGTGCAATATCACCTGGATTAATCAAAACACTGCTGTGGAATGAGCCCTCCTTTAGGGATTTTGCTCATTGTTTCACAGCAACACATGATAGTGTGGGGATTCAAATGTACACTGGGTATTTCTGGTATGCACAATAGAGAGTGTAGAACATGTGCAATGGTAGAAAAGTGGTTATAAATAAATACTCCACATAATATTTCAAACTCAAACAATAGGGCAAATATATATTTTTTATAATAATACTAACTAATTTTTATAATTACTTTTTATAATTATATGCACCACTAAGGAATATTTTTAATACTTGCTAACTGCCATTTTTGAAATGTTTATAATATTTTTCATTTGCTCTCAGTTTCCAGGAATCTCCTTTAAACTATGTCCTTTTCCCCTAGGGTATAACTATGAGATTGCACACACGTAAAATCGTGTGTTGTCTCTTATCATGGGAAAAACCAAAGCACTTTCAAAACAAAAGAGATAGAATGGTTGTTGACCTGCACACAGTTATGTAGCTTCATGGTTCAGGGGCTGGTGTGAAGTGTTAACTCTCCTTACCTATCCAAATAAACCCTAGAGAAACTATTCCATCTGAGGTCTTACTGAAACTGGGCAGCTGATGATTGGAAAAAGGCCAAATGATGTTTTTTTTTTTTTTTTTGTAAAAATTATGTAAAAATTAACAATTTGAGACAGAAATCAGGTGAAAATAAAAAAAAAAAAAAAAAAAAGTGAAACAATTACAAATACATGCAATTAAACCACAAATCACATGCAAAAAAATTATATCTTCACAATTGACAATAACTTCAATATAGTCATTCATCTTGTATTTCCAATTATAAGATTACAGTGAAACAAAGATAAGATTATTAATCCTATTTCTAAACATTTTACTTATTTCAAGTTTGAATATGTCTTGTTCTATTGGCATGATTCTATTGGCATAATTTTAAGCATTTATTTCTAGAAAGAAGCAAAATTGTCTGCCAATAGAATAAGAAAATGTAAAGCTTGAAATTAGTAAAAACAAAAAAAAGGCTAGAAATAGGTTTAGTAATCTTATATTTGGCTCATTTTGATCTCTTAATAAGAAGTAATTTTATTGCGGTGAAAAAAAAATGTGACACATGAAATGTAAATTTCAGATGTAAATCATTAGAAGTTCATGTAACATTTCTGTACAGGATTTCTTCATTTCATGCCACCAAATCCACTGTAAACTGAGTATGAATCTAGTATAAGTTAACTGAATCCTCTAACCAAGGGCTAAAGTACCAAGCTCTGCATGCATCTGTGAAATACTTTTAAACACTTGATTGAGTGATGAGGGTCTTTCTAATTAACAGAACTGATGAAGTGCTGCACTATGAACAGACACTGAATCCACAGAGACATCATTTAAATAATACTAAATAGCAATGTTGCTTAATTTGATTACCTGGAAGTACACAGCTTTGAATAATAGCTTTACTTTCTTGTGAATATTGTTTGTGAGCAGATTGCAGGTACACCATGAAGAAGATGATAAAATCACACATCACCATAGTTTATTATATTTGTAAGCATATTTAGAAGAAGTCCTACCCTTAAAACAAATCTACAATTAAACTTATATGTACTTTATACATACACGTGTTTATACATGAAACACTAATAAAATAAGGATTAGTGTTCTCTGGAAGAGGTACTGCAGAGAAATGGTCAGTTTCTGCTCCAATAAATGTTTACAGCCCTTCTGCTCCATGTTAAATCATATTGAATTAAATTATATTTATTATCACAATGTTGTTTTTTTCCATACCATTTGGATTAAAGGATTTTTTAGACATAATATAGCAACCCTTGAGATCCTAACTTTTTATTGCTAATGGTGCAGGGTATTTGTCAGTGCTATGAGTTTTAGCCTTCAGAAATGTAAAAGCAAACACTAATGAAACATTAAAATTTACACTGGACATCTTTCACCAGTGTAAAGATGTAGAAGTAAATTTAAATATTTAATTGCACTATTTTGTGTTAATGATACTATTAGATTATTAGGCAAGACCACTAACTAAGTAGCTCATATGGCCTTTTCCTGCACATACCTTTATTCATCGCTTTTTTTGATATTAATTAAAGAATGATGCATAGTTTTATTGGCTTATTGTTAAGTTTAATGTTGTGGAATGTCTGCAAAAGATCTGGGTTATGCATGTAACCCTGTTCCCTGAGAAGGGAACAAAACGTTGCATGAGATTCAGGCTGTGGGAAGCACCCTTGCATGCGACCAGAATCTGAAGTCTGTGTAAAATCATGCCTATTTATATGCCTGCCATGGTCAGGTGACATGCCATTTTGCACGTTGTGTGACTATAAAACGGCACCAGTAAACCATGTCATCAGCTTCTCTTTGTCTGTAGTGCAGATGCAATTTACAGGCATACCCCAGTATGACAAAGCTACACAACATCTCGTTCCCTTCTCAGGGAACAGGGTTACATATGTAACCCAGATGTTCCCTTTCAAAGGGAACTCACCGTTGCTTGAGCTTCACACTGTTTGAATGAGTATACTCACTCTGACATACTGAGTGTATGGCCTGTCACAGAGGCTCCATCAATAGAGGCGTGGCTGGCCGAAATGGCGGCCACGTACAGTTGTGGTCGGAAATTTACATACACTCATCATGAACATGAATGTCATGGCAATATTGGGCTTTCAGTAATTTCTTTGAACTGTTCTTTTTCTGGGGCAGAATGATTGTACAACATACATCTTTAATAAAAAACAAAAACAAGAATTTGGTTCATAAGTTTTAATTATTTGTGGTTAGTTTAATTATTTCTGTAGTTAGCACAAGGTCAAAATTATACATACAGGATAAAAAATATACATACAGCACACCTAATATTTATTTGAATGTCCCTTAGCAAGTTTCACCTCGAGCAGATGCTTTTGGTAGCCATCAGCCAGCTTCTGGCAGAATTCTGGTTGGATATTTGATCACTCTTCAGAATTGGTAAAGTTCAATGACATTTGTTGGTTTTCTGGCCATGACTCGACTGATCTTGGAATCTGCAATTGTTTAGAAATGGCTCGAAGAGACATTCCTGACTTGTGTAAATCCACCATCCTCTTTTTCAGATCTGCACTGTGCTCCTTGGACTTTCCCATAGAACTGTGTCTTGGTCAATCCAACAAGTGCTGTCAAACAATCCCTTTTTATGTTTGCACAGAGAAGCTGGCAGCTGTAGTCAATCATGATCACAAACAGGAAACTAAGAGGCCTTGGTCTTGGCAAATTAAAGGACATTTTGAAACTTTCAGCACCACTGAATTAAAAAAGTATATTTGTATATTTTTGACCATGTATGTATAATTTTGGGCCTGTGTTGATTACAGCAAACCCGAAGGAATCACCCCAATACAAGAATCACCCAAAGGTTCCTGGCCGTCCTGGTTGGCTTGAGTGTGGTTGAGCCGAGCTCTACAGTAAGGTTGTGGTTGATTGAGGGACAGGCTGGGATGACGAGAAGCTCAGATTTTTCCAGGTTGAGCTTAAGGTGGTGTTTCCTCATCCAGACCGAGATGTCCGACATGCAAACAGAGATACGTGCAGAGACGGATGGATCGTCAGGCTGGAAGGACAAATAGAGCTGGGTGTCATCAGCATAGCAGTGGTATGAGAAGCCA
>JANDJT010000190.1:24756198-24766198 GCA_024331685.1 Stegophilus panzeri | reverse complement strand
GTGGCTTACTGGATTAAACTGAGGGTTGAGATGCTGTAAAATATGAATACTATAAATAATATAAATACTATAAATATGAGACATCAGTGACACATACTGTAAGATCTCATTATTCTATATTTTGAAAAAATTTCTTCCTCTCTCTCTGAAATGTTGGTACATTTACTCAAGTACTTAAAATTTTTGAGAACATTCATTTGAAATGTGGAAATATATTTACACTGACATTGACAAAGGGGATCCACTTTAAGTGGTGCTTTTATTAAATACCATATCTGACAAATTCAATATGCAGTATATATGAGCAGGGGTATTGCTATATACTATGTACACATAAATGGAGAAGAGAGAGAGAGAGAGAGAGAGAGAGAGAGAGAGAGAGAGAGAGAGAGAAAGCGAGATTCAGTTAATGTTAATCGCATCCAACATCAGAAAGGGGAATGTTTTTTGTTTGTTTTATTTTTTACTCTGGAATTGGTTGTTGGTTGCACATTACATGTGGTTGTTGGTGCTAAATAGGCTCGTATCAATATTTCAGAAACTGCTGATCTCAAAATGGTGCAAACGATAACAAACAAAATCAAGCAGAAAGGAGAGCTACATTAACACAAATAACAATTTTTACAACCTTGATGAGCAGAAAAGGATGTCTGAATGCATCATACTTTGAACCATAAGGCAGATGGGCTGCAACACCAGAAAACCACATTGGGTTCTACTCCTGTCAGCCAAAAACAGAAGAAAAAAAAACCCCAGGACAATTCTTGATCGCAAAAAAGACTAGACAACATTTTTCCAACCTTCGACTATTATTTAGGTTTCTTTTATTATTATATTATTTTTAATATGAATTTTCTATGGCATTACTGTAGAAATGTATCACATATGTGCCGTCTTAAAGTTTGACTTCTGTGCGAGAGAGAAAAGAACTCATGAATTTCTAAAGCAGTGTGTGCTAAAGCAATGGAAAACATGAAATCTGTATTGAGAAATACTGTGCAAACAATAAACCAAAATCTGATCTGTGTATTTCCCTAAGCACATTGTGAAAGCTGTATGGCTCAAAGTTTTCCATGTGGATGTTCTTCACATGGATGTAACTTCACTATGGACAATGGAGGCACATAGCAAAGGGTATCAGTTCAAATTCAACTAACACAAAACACTTTTGTCTAACAGAAGTCTTTCACTATCATTATAGTCACTGTCATGTCAAAATGGTTTCTTCCTGTCAAAACGAGTCCGGCTAATGGAACAATGGAAGCAGGATGTCTTCCGCTGCCTGTTGCTATGCCAACATCAGCCTGTCAGCAGAGTTTCTGTAGTTGGGCAGCAGGGTTATTCCACATTCACTGTCTCTCCAAATGCACACCATCTGAAATAGAAACAATATTTTATATTCAGGAAAAACATATTCACTTTCTCCTCGATTAATTTTATTATTGAAATCGTCAAATGTATTAAAAATGTGCTATTCATTTAAAGGTCTAAAAAAACCACTTCAGTACCCAACTGAGAAATATTAGATGAATCATGGGTAAAGTTGTTCTGGAATAATGTTTAGTATGCAGAAGACAAAACATTACTTTATTAAAGGTTCTGGTAAAGGAATTTTACTTTATTTGAAAGAAAAAAGTCTTCTCTGGGTCTGAAAGGTCTGGGGCATTCTTTAACAGTTTGTGCTTTTCTGACCCAGTGGTTTTCTGGGTGGTCCTGTGGTATTCACGTGTTTTCAACATGGTCCTGTAAACGGGGCAGAGAGATGCACTTTTACTACTATTATTAATAACTCCCTAGAAAATGGAGTTGTGCCAGTTGCGTTTAAACATGCTGTAGTCCAGCCATTGTTAAAAAGGCATCATCATGACCAACATGATCTGAATAATTACAGACCCATCTCCAAACTATCTTTTATTTCAAAAGTCTTGGAAAAGTTGTTTATTCTCGGATCTCTTCTTACATGAGTACTTTTAACATTTTTATACATTTAAGTCTGGTTTTAGAGACCTACATAGTACTGAATCTGCTTTGTTAAAGGTTACCAATGACTCTGGTTCCCGTTGTATTTTAATCCTGCTGGATTTAAGTGCAGCCTTTGATATAGTAGATCATGACATCCTTTTAAAGAGACTTAAGCTTGTGGCTTGGTTTCAGGGACCTATGTTGAAGTCGTTTGCCCCGTACTTTAATGGAAGAACTTTTTCTGTTAATGTAGGAAATTGTTTCTCATCTCATGCACAATTCTCTTATGGTGTTCCTCAGGGTTCCATTTTGGGACCTCTTTTGTTTGCTCTATATATGCTTTCCCTTGGTCACATCATTTAGAAAGACAACTTATCATATCACTGTTATGCTGATGACACAACTTTATTTTCCTGTCAACTCGAATAATAGCTGTTCTCTGTCAAATCTGTTTGGATGTATTTATGACATTAAATGCTGGATGGACATTGGCTCACCAGTCTCAACTACTGCTATTTTTAACCAGTTAGGTCCTCTGTCTATAATGTGCATGATTGTGTCAAAAAACTTGGTGTCATTCTACATCCTACATTGTTTTGATAAGCAGATCAGTGCTGTTGTCAAAAGCAACTTTATTCAGCTGAGATCTATTGACAAAATCAAGAAAATGCTCTCTAAGAAGGACCTGGAAACAGTTATTCATGCATTTATAACCTCAATATAAGATCTTCGGGCCCTCAGGTAGCACTGCATTAAAAACAGGTGTGATTCTGTAATGGAAATCACTGCATGGGCTCAAAAACACCTCCAGAACTCATTGTCTGTGAACACAGTTCGCCGTGCCATGCACAACTGCTGGTTAAAGTTTTATCATGCAAGGAAGAAGCCATATGTGAACATGATCCAGAAATGCTGCAGTCTTCTCTGGGCCAAAGCTCATTTAAAATGGACTGAGGCAAAGTGGAAAACTGTTCTGTGGTCCGACTAATCAAAATTTAAAATTCTTTTTGGAAACCTTGCACACTGTATCCTATAAACTAAAGAGGACTAAAGAGGAGAGGGACCATCCGGCTTTTTATCAGCGCTCAGTTCAAATGCCTGCATCTCTGATGGTATGGGGGTGCATTAGTGCCTATGAAATGGGCAGCTTGCACATCTGGAAAGGCACCATCAATGTTGTAAGGTGTATACAGGTTTTAGAGCAGCATATGCTTCCATCCAGATTCCATCCCATCTTTACTTCTGAGAGACTCTGCCTCTCTAAGATATTAGTTGCAAAATGTCCCTCCAGCTGTTTTTTTTAGTAACACTTACTTAGAAAATTAGAAAATAATTAAATTGAAAAAAGATTTTAAATTGCCATTGTAAACTCGACACTGAACGTGTCTTGGGAAGCCGTCTGTTCGACCTCGGACAGGAACGTGTCTTGGGAGGCCATCTCTTCGACTTCGGACAGAAACGTGTCTTGGGAAGCCGCCTCTCTGACCTCGGACAGGAACTTGGCTTGAGAGGCCGTCTCCACGACCTCAGACAGGAACTTGGCTTGGGAGGCCATCTCCACGACCTCGGACAGGAACTTTGCTTGGGAGGCTGTCTCTTCTACCTCGGACAGGAATTTGGCTTGGGAGGTCATCTCTTCTACCCCAGACTGGAACCTGACTTTATGCTGGAGCTCTGGAGATGAGACAAACTCATGGGTCTCATGTTGGGGCTCTGGGGAGAAGGTCGCCATGTTGACCTCCGAATGAGGCTCTGGAGTTGAGACTGCCTCATGGGTCTCATGTTGGGGCTCTGGGGAGAAGGTTGCCACGTTGACCTCCAACTGAGGCTCTGAAGTTGAGGTCAACACAGTGACCGCCGGCTCTTCGGCCATGTTTGTAGTTTGTGGTGCATCCTGGGAAATGGAGTCACTGGTTTGCTGTGATATGACACATATACAGTGATTCTAATTAAATTTACTGAAGTTAATCAGTCAAAAGATTGAGTGGTTTTCTTTTTGTCTTTTGTTTGATTAACATTAATGACACAGACAGCAGCAGGTTTATTATGACTGCTGTCACTTTAAGACCTAATGCACTGATCTAATATACTGTACTGACACACCTCTAATTTTTTTTTGCCAACTATTTACATTCACTTAAGACATAACTGACTCTGTTTGCATGAATACTCAGCCAGACCTGCATTTTGACATGATGTGTGTATATTTATTTGACCGTCCAAGCTTAATACACCCCTAAAGAGAACTCAATTCAGTACTCGCACAATGAGGCAGCTTTCTGTGCGCGTGTTTTAAGTGTGGCAGGGAGACATTCATTAATTTCTTGTTATCTTAATTTTATGCTGACATCCCACCCTGCAAAAACTCATTTCAGGGAGGTAGCTCCACCACCCCTGTAACCCCATCTCACCCGTATATGTATATATACACACACATACATACATACATACATACACAAATTTTTAAAAGTTAAATATGACATTAAAATATGTACTTAATATGTACTATTATATTATATTCAACTCATTTAGTTGTGTTTTTGTTCTATTGCAACTTCTTTAAGCAAGCAGGGAGCTTGGCCTCATCATGTAGGACATCAATAGAGTAGCTCCTTAGCAGCTAGCCAGCTACTTTAAATAACATTAGCTATGCTAATGAACGTATGACACCTCTTAAACTCAACTATATGAAGGACTCTCTGCCATGACACTGCATAACACTACAGTGATACTGAACTACCGTGGTACACTGAACTGATGGATGAACTGAAAAGACAGAGGTCGACTTTAAAGCCTGCCCACAGAGAAAATTGATAGGTCTAGCTAGCAGAAAGAGAGACCAAACAGGATACGCTCTCTGTCACTCTCTCGTTCTTGTCACTCGATCTCTGTTCCTACTGGTCTCTCTCTTGCTCTCAAAAAAATAAATTTCTGGGATATTGTATATAATTTGCGGCTGTCAGGAAGCTGCTATTATTATATGGGAGACTCCCGGAACTTCCTAGAGAGGTGGTATGTCTGTTTATTTTGTTTTTTATTTATCTTTCTTTTCATGTTACACATGACATGGACTTGATTCTATTCGGAAAAATGACCGAATCCAAAATGTCAGAGTCCGTGTCAAGTTCGAGTACAAATTTACCCAAGTGCGTGACAAGTCTGAGTTTGTTCATAATTGGACTGACGTCCGGGATTGTGTACCTCAACTCTAAAGGTTACATTACAGTAACTATCATGACTGAATGTCAACAGTCAGCATTTAATGCTTAACCATTAATGATTAGTTCTTGCCTATGAATAAGTCACACTACTAAGTGTTTTGTGTTGCACTGGCATTTCTTATTACCACTTTTGACTAGTGCCACACACTCTGAACAGATGAGCCACAACAATTTAGAACTTGAAGCTGAGAATAAATTCATACATCTCTATCCATTTGTCTTTAAACATTTGTTTTGTCAGCTTTTTGCTTGATTTTCAAGCCGTCATCATATCACTAATCACACCAGGGGATATAAATAAAATAAAATAAAAACATCTACACTAAGTATTTCCTTTCTCAAAGAGCAGTCTAATAATATACATAATATACATAAATGCATGTGATTGGCTGCAACAAGCCATAACATAAGATCTGCTACTGAAGCCATGATGGTCCATGTACAAATCATGCCCCCATGATGTATACAGTTGGTACTTTATTTCTGATAATTTTGAAAATCAACTGATGGACTGTGTTTCCTGGAGGACTGTGGTCTAGATGTGGATAAATGTATTAAAATACTACTACTACTACTACTACTACTACTACTAATAATAATAATAATAATAATAAATAAATAAAAATAACAGTCACTGAGCTACAGCCATTATAAATCTATTTTTAAAAATACATTCACTGGATCTGATACTGTTTTACTGGTTCCACATCCCATCAAGGTGTCATGTTTTGTACAATTAGTATGTAACTTACCTAGGGAAGTGAATGCTTGGGAAGTGAGTGCCTTTAAATAGCTTTTTTAATAGTGATCCTTAAGGTCTAGTTGCGCACCTTGAAATATTTCTAAAGGTTTCCACATAGACATACAGTCTAATGGTAGAAAACATCCCGTCGACAAAAAAAAGTACATTTTGTTACCTTTATGTCTCATAGTGTACATGTTACAAACAGGGAAAGGTTTTGTTCCATGTATCGTCCTATCTTAAAGGGGTGTGTGTGTGTGTGTGTGTGTTAACTGCTCTGAAATGGGGTGTAACCATGACAGGGCAGTCAGAAAGAGTAACTGGGTAATTGGCTGATTCTACACACTTGCTTCTTGTTCCCTTGGTGTCTATTTATTTTTCGCTTTGTCTGTGCAGTAAAGTGCCTAGAGACCCAAATGGACGTCTGCTGCTAAGCAATGCTAACCTATGATTGTTAATGCTGCCGAAAGGAAAACGAAACCGTTTTCTGCCTTTTTCCTCCTTGGCAACAATGCACAAACTTTTTACACTCCCTTAGTTTATCTTTGGGCTTCATTGTTATACTCATTTCTTACTTTTATATACCCTATGACTGCCATTCCAATGACTTCTAGGACTATATTTTATATTTTCTCTGTATTTTCATAGCTAGTTAGAGTGAGAGATCACACTCCCACAGTCCTCTAGAGCTAGTTTCTCGCTCATACAGAATCATTTTAATTGTGTGTCATGGATCTTTGGGAGAGAAATGGCAGGGCTTTTTTTCCGAGGAAGAGACCTGCACTGTGACATGAGAGGCTGCCAGGCTGGTTACATGAAAAGTCATGCAAGAAATGAGTAATTAACTGCTACTCAGCATGCTATTGTGTGTGTGTACTGTATGTGTGTTTCCGTGTGTGTAAGTCTTTTTTTTAAAAAATCATTGGTGACTGTCAAAGAGGACTCCATCTGAGAAGATTATGAATGTTCTTATTGATAGGTTATGTGCACAAGCATATGGGTGGTGAAAAAGCATTAGCTCAACCACTGGGCAAGTAAATGCTTTAAGTGTGCTTCCCAGTTGCATGTTTCTGTTGCTCGGAAACCTAATTGACTAAAGTGGTAGCAAACATAGTGTAATAATGTAAGGCAGCCTATTTAGCTAGTTAAGATATGTATAAAACCACGAGGTGACTGCATTTTTTTGGTAAGTGGCAGCTTTGTTTGGGCTTTATTTGGCTCAGTTTTGTCAGTGTTTACTCATACTGTGTGGTCCTTATTCGAAAATCATCAGTGTGTATGCTAAATAATTCATCTAATAAAAAAAAATTCCTCTCCATCTGCCAGACTGTATCTCAGCTGATATGTGTAGTGCAGCAGGTGGTAGGATTCTGAATGTTTAGTGTGTGCGATAATTACAACACTGATAAACTATAAAGTGCATTATGTTTAGACATAACTACATACCAAATTAAAACTTTTGCAAAAGTCAAGATTTTTTTCTGGTTATTGAATATACATATACTGTATAAATATATAATATATATATAATAACACAAAATGTACTTGTGCCTGGCTTCACGGCTACCAATAGTGTTTACCCATCAGGTCATTTTAGGTTCATCCTTCCCATTATTGATTTACGTCAATGTCATCAAAACTATTTCTATCAAAACTATGAATTAAACCCAATTACTTGCTAATTTACTTGCTCAGTGCCTCCGTTTCCTCCATGCCTCTGTTTCAAGGCACTGAAACCCAAATGAGACCTTTGCTCCCTCAGGAAAGGGTCTACACAAAGCCCCCATGTTCACCTATTCCACAATCAGAGCACTCCACCTAGCCTACAGAAGCAATGACTGTGAAAATTAATACATCTTTAAAACAACTGCATTCACCTATTTTCTGCCATACTTTCTTCTATTTTCTTCATGTTTATAACTATTAAGTTGCCACTAACTGTTCCATTTATTTAGCATGTATTAGTATAAAAGTACTAGTATGATTATTGTGTTTTACTATTAGTAGTGCACTTAACAATATTTAATATATGTCTTGTATGGTATGTGTGGTATGTGTTTATTGAGTGATTTCCTGAAGAATAAGAAGAAGGAAATTAGAATGTCATTATATGTACATGTTAATATTTCGAACAAGGTTTGATCCACACATCATGAAGAGTGTGGAAACACCCATGAGACAATGCACTGATTAACATCAGAGGCAGAGAATATGACTTACACCCTGCCCTAAGACAATGTTTGATTGGAGGAAACATTCTAGGGCTGGCCTAGCCAGAAAGAGTTCAAATCCAATGACACCAAAGAAACGCTCTCTCTTGGCACTTGCTCTCTCAGCATTTCACTCAGCTCAATTCAGAACTCATCTCATTGGAGGGACAGAGAGTTCTCCCCAATCAACTCTGGGAAGATCAGACCAGACCACATCTGTTCGGAGACCAAGCCTAGAGCCCGCGCCATCTTTTCAAACCACCTGCCTAACAGACTTTGTTTCATTCATCATTCCGGTTGGTCTTCCAAGATGCAACTCAAACGCCGACCAGACCACTGATGAATAACCATTGTGGGAATCCTCTCAACACCACAATGTTACGAGGAAATCCCCTCAACAGGCAAGCATAATACCCCAGAAGCTAGCTAAGACTTGTGTATATAATAAGTTTAAAGCCTTTCTAAAGAAGCAAAATTAGATTAATAAGTTGATGGTTTGTTCATGTCACGGTCTGTGAAATAACAGACAGTGCTATGAACTCAGAACTTCATTCAGTTAAAAGCCATTTTCACTCCTCTTTATGTATGTGTGTGTGTTTATGTGTTAGATTAGTTTATGTGTTGTAGAATAATTTAATAAAGTCTCGTCTGTTCTTAAGCATACATGTCTTATGTGCTTTACGAATGTCCACTGCCTTGAATTACCGATCTTGCTACAGTGCTCTTAACATTTTGTTTCACTGTATTTAGCATATTATTGCCAGTGAAAACAGAGGTAATATCTAATGCATAGTTGATCAAAACTAAATTAGCCAAATTTACTGTTAGTCTTTCCTACATATTTGTTGGAGAATATAGGTAGCTCAATCTAAAATGCTAATTTTCCTTATATATAATGGGGGAAAATGTAACAACTTAACCCAAACAGCTAATTTTCCCTACAGAGGTAAAACTATTACTTTAAGTTTTCTGACATGGAATGGCTTTGTGGGGTTTTTGTTTACTGTTTTTTTTTGTTGTTGTTTTTTTGGGGGGCAGGGTTGGTAATGCAAGAAGACATTTTATTTTGTATTTAATTAATATATAAGAGAAAAGTGAGGCTAGTGCTTATAGCTGCTTTAATATAAGTAAAAAGATGAACTCACCTGAAGGCAAACTAATCCCTGAAATATAGTTCAAAATCTGCCATTTTTCTATTACAAATGCAATGTTATATAATTGCAAATTAAACAATGTAAATTTATTTTAATGCTTTTTTTTCCTGCCCAAGTGGTTTTTAGAGAAGAGAAGAGAGGAGAGGAGAAGCCATCTTAAACACAAACAGAAATAGCCCTAACACAATAATATTTAAAAAATAAATAAATAATAATAATAAAAAAAATCTGTCACAATTGTATCCACGTTAACACAATAGGTGCATTTCTTCCACTTCTCACCTGTCAAGCATCTATTAAGAATTAAAGGCTGTTTCAGGAAGAAAAAAAATGTAAGTGTAGCTTCTTGGGAGGAACTTTCTTTTTCTTTTTAGTCTTCAGTCTTAATAGCTGGACAAACCTGGCCAATGTATGGTGCAAGCAGCAGGTCTGTGTTAAAAAGAAAAGAGTATCTGGAGTTGTATATTTATGCCTTGAATCTGAACCATTTACATTGATAACACTTAACAGACACCCTTAAACTTACACAAGTGCTTTGTAGTGTACATCAAAGAACATATCCCTGTGTTAAATCAATAGGACAGGGTTTAAGAACACCATCAAGCTAAACTCTGTAAGAGAAAAGTTAGCACATGTGTGTGGAGCTCTTATGTAGCTCCAGTCTGTGCTTCTCTGCCGCCTCCCACCTCCCAAACATGGAGCCAGGGCCGC
>JANDJT010000190.1:24727187-24743060 GCA_024331685.1 Stegophilus panzeri | reverse complement strand
AAAATGTAAAATATCAATGGGAATATACTTCAAATATATTTTTCTCATATGAATTCATAGGGGTGCCAATAATTGTTCCATACCTATATTTACCACATATTTATCACAACCTTTTTTGCTCATATATATATATCTTCACTAATATTGGTAAATATGAGGTGGTATAATGAACACTTTATTCACATAATTCATTCATTTATGTCATAGGTCAAATTGAGATTATTGAAAAAGGTATTTAAAATGTTTTATATTTGTATTTGCATTGTTATACTTTATTCAGTCATACATATGCATAATAAGTTTGCAGCTGCTTTGTTATCCTTTGCTGCTATGGTTACTGAAATGCAAGCAGGCCATGAGCAGACCCATTCTAAATACAAGAGATGGGTATTTGAGTTTATTGGAAAGAACAGTCTACTTGGATTTTGTTAAAATGCCTAACTTAACAGACAGACTTTAATTGACATAAATAAGAAAGACAGATGCTACCTGCTTCCCTGTGTCTCAGACATGGATATGGTATTTCTTGTTTATGCCAGATCACATTTCTGATTTGCTGATTGGTGATCATGAAATGCATCAGTCGATATGACAAATTTTTCATTTCCGATCACTTATTGCACTACTAATCATGACAAAGTGTCTGTGCTGCAGCTGAAATTCTACACTGTGCTAGTTTTAAACTACTGTCAACATATGGTATAGCTCAGACCTTACACCTTCACTTATGACTGAGCTTATGTTAAAGTAGTACAATTGGCTGCAGGTCACTGCAAATCTGTGTCATTCTCATTCCAATGTACCTCAGTGGTAATGTTAAAGGTCAGTATGCTTGGGCACTAAATCTGGTGCGTACATGTGTGTGTGTGTGTGTGTGTGTGTGTGTGTGTGTGTGTGTGTGTGTGTGTTTATGTGTCCTCAGGGCTTTCCAAGCAGCCCCCTTATGTTTCTTACAGATAGGTCATCAAGCATGGATGCACTCAGTCCATGGCACATGTTCCCTTTGTATTAAATCCAAATTCTCTCACAGCAGCAGTGATTTACAGACTTGTAAAAGTGCTTGATCGCCCCCCATCTCCCACTGTGTCTTCAAAATTTCCCATGAAAAGCCACAAATACACCAAATCGCAGAACAAAAAAGATTAAAGAAGGGAAGCAGGAGGTGCTGTTCCAGGCTGTGAAATATTGAAAAGTTTAAAAAGATTCCAGGCTACATTTTAATGGTGAAGGAAGTTTGTTTCCCTGTGATCAGTCCTCCCTCAGGGTGTTTGCCATCCAGCATGTTTTAATGGGAGTTAGTAGAGCGAGGATATACATAATCCATTCAAATCCTCCCCCAGGTAGTTGCCATTATTTAATTGTGTGTATATCTCTTCTCGTGGTGTGCCTTTAGGCAACATGATTATTTCAAAGGGACCGAATCATTTAATCTGCATACTGACTCTTTTTATTCATTACTTCTTTTTTATTCATACTACTTCCATATTTATTCAAAGAGCTTTGAGACACTGAAAAAATATATATATTTATCAGGGTTGGGCTGCAACATATTCAGAATACATGAGTAAAATGTTTGAATTCAGTGTACAATACATTTGGAAAAGGCTGTTTCTTTTTAAACATACTTTTCAAATACTTTGCTACATAAAATATCTTTTTAAAAATTTTAATAATGCATGCACACACTTTCCCATTTGCATGCAGGTTCAATTCAATAAAAGTTTATTTGACACTTTACGGAAATCCAGATGTACAATCTCTAATGGAGCTCTAATTGCTAATAGATCCCTAATGAACAAGCCAGATGTGACACTGACAACCATTGAACCAGACTCAATAGGGAATCTATCCTCTTCTGGGTGACAGCATATAGTGGAATTAGAAATCACCTCAATACAGGTGTAGAAAAGTAAAATAAACCAATAATAAGTGTGTTTCAAGGATGTTTTGAGAATACTATGAATACAAGTCCTGAGATGAGCACAACACAGCAGCAGCTCGTAGGGTGACACTTGGGCATAAACATTTTTTGAGGAGTGCAAATCTTTAGTCTATGAATGTGGGATCATCCACAGCAGCAAAAGGTGAGTCACAAGTGCAGAGAGCTTCAAGCAGGAGTACATCATCAGGATGAATCAGGCAGGTTCAGAACATCAGAGGAGTCACTGTGGTAGAAGTGTGTCAGAATCAGGAAGTACACTGAGTACACATATATCTTGTACAGCTCAATGGAAACAGCGAGACACACTTGCTCGGGTGTACATTGTGAACAGAGTGCAAGCAGGAGAATCAATCAGGTCTACTGATGACAGTATAACTAAAAAGAGAGCCAGAAGGCAACACCATCATGAAGGGTTCACATAGTTTTTAAATTATTCTTCCTTTGTTATGATCTAATTTGATATAATGTGACCATTTTCCTGCATGCTGGAGCTCAGGTCTGTTAACCGTTCTACTGATTAGCTAATCACACATAAGTGCAGTGTATAATGTAACATGTCCCACTATCAAGAGTGAGTAGAAATCTCACTGTGCTGTTCTTTTCTCTACAGCGCACTGGATGTCCTTTCCCGTTACTATGTACTTCACAAAATAAAATCAAAGTAAAAGTAAAAGGATGACATTAAGATATATCATGTCAGATATTTTACACTCTTTCATAATGGTGGATGTGGCTGTGTTCAAAATGAAACAATCACATTCAATCTCTTGTTCAAAAGTAATTTTCATACAGCTGTCATCAATGAAATTATTCTGATTAACCGCAAATAAAGACCAGCTGTTTCTGTAAGATTTTCTTGATATCTTCTTGATTTTATCTGACTACTGAAGCCATGGTCTGCAAAGAGCTGAGAAAGCCTGTACAGAGTCTCACTGTCAAAAGGAATCAATCAGGAGAGGGGTACAAAAAAATGTTCAAAACATTAAATGTACCGTGGAACACCGTGAAGGCCATCATCAGCAAGTAGAGAAAATGGAGCACCACAGTGACATTACCAAGACAGGACATCCCTCCAAAATTTACAAAAGGACAAGACAAAAACTTACCAGGGAGGCTGACAAGAGACCAACAGCAACATTAAAGGAGCTGCAGGAATATCTGACAAGGACTGATTACTCTCTGCATGTGACAACAATCTTTCATATTCTTCACATGTCTGGGCTATGGGGTAGGGTGGCTAAACAGAAGCCTTTTCCCACAAAAAACATCCAAGCACAACTAAATCACCCCAAACCAGGTGGCAAAATGTGTTATGGTCTGGTGAGACAAATTCCAAAAGGTATAATAATGTTGTAATTTCAAATTGACATGGGAAATGTTCAGACAAGATTTACTGTATCTTAATTGATTGATTTATTTTTTCATCACAAAAACTTGCCATTTTAATAGGGGTGTACCTTAAATCCACTGTACATTTTCTTCTAAATTATGAAACATTTCTCAACACTTGTTATGCCATTATTTGTTTGACATTTCAAAACATAAGGAAATTTCTATGAAAACGAATAGTTATGACTGAAATGTCAAGTGCCATACAACTTGCTCAGAGATTCAGCTTACATTTATTATGTCACCAGTTACAGAAATGGATTCAGTAATATTCATTCATATTTATTTGGGGCACAAAACTGTTGTCATAGTGTCAATGGCTCCTCTTGAACTCCCCCTGGAAATTGTATTTAAATATATTCTGAATGTGCTATTGTTTTACTGAACATTTTTATATTTAGTGAGTATTTAGGCATCAATACATTTTAAAAGTCTAACACAGGGTCCTAATCTATCAACACTGCAAGCACTGATAAATGAAGAATTGCGCTCAGATTGTGTTTACCTTGATTTTGTTTTGATTTTTGCCTTTATTTTTTATTTTTGATTCTCTAATACATTTGTTAGTTTTTGATTGTGCTCAAATCCTGTAAAAGGCTAACAGAGTCATTGTTTTAATGAATGCAGCATGTCTTATATTTATAGTTACATATCTACTGTATATTTACACGAGCAGTGACCTGCACACACAGCGACCACGACCAATTGGTATTTATTAAGCTTCTTTGCTTGTCTCATGTGCATGAATGTAGATTCATTACATGTGTACACAATTCATGTGCACATGCGATGAATCACAGTTTATCGTACATATTAGACCAAATTTTATGCATAAGAAATCATTTGCAACATTTTTATGCAGAGTTGATGAAAGAAAGCTGACCTATTTCCATTATGTATAAACCTCCCTACTCTGTCATGTTTGTATAGGCTGAGTAACATGAATATGTCCCCTGCTCCTGCTGCAATCAAATAGAACACAGTGATTGTAGGCTGCATATCAAAGCAGCTTAAATCGTCTTTTATATTTATTTTATTATTTTTTTAATACCAGGATAAAATATTAGGTCAAATAATTTTGTGTGGCTGGATGGACAATAGCTGGAACAAAGAAATCTTTGACTTAGTCAAACAAAACTTAGTCCATTTGCTCAATTAAATAAAATTCCATCCATCCATCCATCCATCCATCATTTTATATACCACTTATTCTACACAGGGTCGTGGAGGACCCTGGAGTCTATCCCAGGGAGCTCCAAGCACAAGGCAGGGGATGCCCTGCATGGTGTGCCAACCCATCGCAGAGCACAATCACACACACCACAGACAATTTGGAAATGCCTACAATCAGCCTACAATGCATATCTTTGGACTGGGGGAAGAAACCAGAGTACCCAGAGAAAACCCCAAAGTACAGGGAGAATATGCAAACTCCGCACACACAAGGCAGAGGCAGGATTCGAACCCCCAGCCCGAAGGTGCTAGACAGACTTGCTAACCACTAAGCCACTGTGCCCCCATTAAATTAAATTATTACAGGTAATTATTATTAATAATTATTATTAATTTACCTGAGCTAGGAGAAGAAGATATTACCATGACTGTGCACCTGCAAGCAATTAATAAAGCATTTATTATTTTTTTTTTTACAAAAAAAAAGAAAAACTATGTACATCAACTTTTAACACTGACAGCTGTACACATGAAAAAGCTGATCCCATAAGAACCTCATGTAGGAGTGTGACCTGTGCCTTTTGAAATTTGCTGACTCAATTTTAGTTGGCATTATGCACCTGACCCATTCTATCTGACAGCCTTGTTATGCAACACTAAGTGGGTCTACAGCACTTACAGCATTGTATATACTCAACATGCGACATGTTCCTGTAGAGGTCATAAACCCCAGTACTCAAGGAATTGATACCAAATAAAATTTAACCATTTCTAAACAAGCCAAATGTTGTAGTGTGTACTGTTGAAAATAATACATACTATTTGCCCCTGAAAAAAAATTATAAAGAAATTAATTTAATCCATACCTTTTCTTCCGCCTATCCATTTTCTTCCACATTTCTTCAGCTTATCTGGGTTTAATAACAAACAACAAAAAGCTTTTGTGCCCTCTGCACAGAGCATTAGCTATGTAGGCTACATGGATCGGCAGCTCTATTAATAAAAGCATTTCTTTTATGACTTTCAGGCCTGTTTGTATAGAAATATGCTAGAAATATGGTTTTAATTTGGAGACTACTAAGGCAGTCTTTAGGTTAGGCTAAACAAGAGATGATATACAAAAAAAAGTGTGTCTCCTATTTGTATCTGTTTAAAATATCTTTCAAAATAATTTATTCATATTCCTTATATATTTTGTCTGAACCTATTCAAAAGAAATAAAGTTTCATGTCAAACAATTTCTTAACTGCCTTGTCTGAAAAATGTTACAAAACTGTCATGTTAAAGTTGACTGATTTCTGATCTCTTTAAAACATTCTTAATCATTTCCACAAGCAAGGGTGATATGCTTGAATTGTGTTCGATTTAATATAAATGAAGCTGTGAGAAAATCTAAGAACTCTAGCCCCACATCTACCCTTAACTTTCTTAACCTTTCATACAACTTGTCTTGAGAAAAATCTGGAATTACACTGAATTTTGCTCCAACCCTGAAACAGGATATAATATTATGCTCCAGTATGCAGTGGTTCAGTAATCTATGTGGTTAAATGTTATATTAATACATTTCTGCCATATAGATCTAGTTGACTTTTCACCAACACTGTAAACATTGTCTGTTCTTGGTTCAACATTCTTGCATTGCTGAATTAAATAAGAGGGGCTGGTGCTATACAGCCAAAAACACAATAGATTCCTGCAGGTTTCAACCAGTGCATCAAAATACTTTCTGAGGTTAATGTTTACCTAACTTGTGAGACTTGTGTTTGTTTAAATTGTTATAAATCCATTGCATATCTCAAAAGATGGCTTTGCACTGCACAATTTTTGACACAATTTTGTTTTTCCAGACAAAAAAAATCACAAAGAATTATTTGGTCATGAGTTGAGATTGGAGGTCTTAGAACGCATAATGTGATGTGTTCACTGGTGACTAATTTAGAGCCATTGCAACCAAAGTCTTTTTTTTTTTTTAATTAAAATCTCAAAGTGTGATTGCAGCTACACTCATCTAAAAACCACCAATATTGTATTTATTATATTTATTTTAAGTGCTTGAGTCCATACAGCTTGTTTAAGCAGATATCTGAATAGAATGTGTTAAGAAGCCACACATTGGTTGTGGTCTGATATTTGGATTTAAATATTATTGTCATAACATAACCATGCTGAATGAATGGTAAGTGCCAAATGGATTTTCTCTTTGAGAAATTTTTCAGCAAATTTCTAAATTTCTCAAATTTAATTCTGAATGCACCGGCAATTAGCCGATAAGGTGAATAAGGGGTGTCATTCTCTGGTTTAGACATTCACTAAACCTAATAAATGTGATCAGAGTCTTTTAATTTTTCCAACAATGAGGTTATTAAAAAATGTGTTCTTTTGGAGCCCTGTTCCAAGCTACAGTGATGTCAACTGTAACAATACGGTTCCTTAATTAATGCTTAACTGCTTACTAACTTAGCTGTAAGTAATCAAATGTTACCACAGTAGTTCCTCAATAATTACTATTCAGTATTATATTCATTCTATCTTAACTATTGTAACTACTAATGATTAATAAAGGGATATTAAATTACTATGCTGACAAAACTGTAATGGCTTGTTATCCAGTTTTGAACCACTGTGTTATCTACCAACATTAGTGTCATACACTGCCCTTATTTTGTCATTAATAAATTATTAATTACTGATACATCATACTTGTCATTTTAACACATGGATGGCGGCCTGTGAAAACCCTTGACATGGGCTGCATTCAAAATCTCATACTGTGATAGTACCTACTGCATTCAATTTATTATCTACTGCTCGGCCATTGATACAGTACGTAGTGATCAGTATAAGCGTGTAATATGAATACAATCCAGATGTACTACAGATGTCATGTTAGCATTGTCATGTAACCTACAACTTAAAAAAAGCCAAAGTGCTGCCTTCCGCTATTTTTAATTCTGACAGCTCTTCCGTGGCAGGCCTGTTGCATTATGGGATAGCACAGTGGCCACTGGTATCCTTACTGTAGAATCTCGGTGGAAGCAGTAGGTCATTTGGGAATTTCCAGACTATTGTTTTATGAATACTGAGGACATAATACTCCTTTGGCGTACTGCTTTTCACCTACTGTATAGTAGGGTAGTTGGGATATTCGGATGCAGCCTTGGTCAAACTTTGACATTTTCTACTTCATATAGTTCTGAAAAACTGAAAATCAAAATCAAAAAAAAAAAAAAAAAATCACATTTAAAGATTTCATTCCAGTTCCACTGAAAGAGGCCTCGTTACTGTCTATATGTATAACCTAATCTATCTATGGAAAAACAGCATTACTGCCAAATTTTAATCAAGTATAAAGTTTACAATGATAAATGAGTTATCACTTTGATTATCCGCATCATCTACATCAGTCTCAGTCTCATCACCTGAGATATATCACTCGCGACATTTGCTTAAAGAGAGCCTCATCTACATTTCTTTAATTGATTGATCTCTGTCTGTGCTGACATTGGTTGAGAAATAATTTCTGATTTATTCACACACTTCTTTATTGTTGTCTAAATTTCTTGTCATTGTTTTTTTTATTGTCATTTAAACATTTTAAATCTTTGCTGCTGTCTGTACAGTGTGTGCAAGTGCTCTTCACTATTTTGATGATGATGTGATGAGCAGGAGAAACATTCAGACACCCAGTATCTGATTTAATTGAATTGATTCTGTTTAACTACATTGTGTAATCATCCAAAATCCTGATTAAATCACAAGAAATGCAAACTCACAGTCATGTGAAAAAATAAGTACATCCCATGGAAATAACTTTTATATGTCAAAGTATATTATTGGCAGAAAAACTCAAACTCCATTTTCAAGAATTTAGCTCCATCAACGTCTGATGTTTTTTCTCCCCAAACTGTCACGTAGAAACTGTCACGTATATAAGTGAACAATGGGGTGATTTCAATAGGAACATACAAGTTCAGCAAAATAGCAATTACAGAATATGACTTTCTATTCGGCAAGAGAAAGAGAGAAAGATAATGCATTTCATCTTTAGCGCTTGTGTTAAAAGCTGCTTTTATCATGTTAGCACATCCAGACTTTGATCCTGCACTTCTTCATAGCTTAATCATGACTTCTTTCACCTCCTCTTTTTATCATCTCCTCGGTCTTTCTTTGATGATAATCAGACGGATCTTTATTTAAAGACTAGATTGTCAAAAAAATGTAGATGACAATGTTTTATTAATGCATGTGCACCAATATATTATGAAGATATCCCTTTAATCCAGTAGTGCAATATGTAACATTTGCACACTGCAATTTTATTAGCTTACCATGCAAAATAATCATAATTCTCCCAAACAAAACTATAAAGGGCCCATGAGAAGAAGCACATAGTTATGTAATGTGTAAAGTTATTTAAGATAGTATCCTTACAACATGGTTATGATGTACAGCATAACTAAATAGCACATGACAGGTTGTGTCGGCAAATAAAATCTAGTATCAGCCAAAGAATGAAATCCAGCTTAGTACTATTATTACAGTGCTAGAGGCTGAAACTTGCATCATTCTGTCAATTTAGCAAACTGGCAGATTTCTTTTGACGCAATGCCAGAATGTGTTTGTGTATGTGGTGTGTGTCAGTATGCAGGTTGTGTGATGTGTGTATCTGTGTGTATGATCAGTATTCTGGTTGAGGAGGTGCTCTCTGTGTGTGTGTGTCTGTGTCTGAGGGCTGCCATCTCACTTCTCAGTGAGACGGCTCTGACAGGCCACATGAGATCTTTCCTGTGAGTCAGCCCACACCCTCGTCTCTCTCCACCTCTCTCCTCCCCTCTGTAACCCTCTCTCAGCCTCTTACATGCTGCCATGAACTGTCAATCAAAGTGCCACCACTCTGAGAGATGACACAGGTTTTTTTCATAGATTGTGTGACAGACAGACAATATAGGCATGGTAGAGACAGTAGAATATAGATATAGAGAGATATATATGTCGTGCTCAAAGCCTTAGTCACTGACCTTTCAGAGATAAAGAGAAAGTAAAATAGAGAGAGAAAGAATGTACTGTAAATGGATTTTAAAGTGCAGTGAAAGGAGGTCAGGTAATGTTAATTGACAGTGACAAGGAAATTGTTTCTTAATGAGGCTTCCTTTTCAGCTCTCTGGAGGTGAGATGACATCATTCAGTCAATCACTACTTCAGAGTGACTGGGATTTTTAATAATTTTGTCTGGCGAATATGAGACATTTGGGTGTGCATAATCATTTTCCTTCATATTTCTTGGCCCATATTTCCCCTTTATCTAAATGACAAGCCTAAAGACTTCCTGTGCAGTGATGAATTTCCACAGAGAACACAGCAGATGTACTAATCATCCTGCGGCCTTTTCACTGCCAGGACTGGTTTGTAAAGTGTGTGGGATACTGCCTCAATAATTGAGTAATCAAACTGATGAATACACAAGTGTCAAAGGTTACGACTGACTTTTCAAGCAAAACAATTCTCCCCCCTTTTTTTTTTGTTTACATATAAACTAGAGGTGTATGTGGGATTGTATTTTAAAATCACACACTCTTACTGAAAGTCTAGCCAATCACATTTGCTCTCACAGCTAATTTTGCTTGTAACTGCCCATGATATAAACAAATAAGTACCATAGATAGCTCAGCTACTTTATGTCCAAATCAACAGCCACTAAAAGCTTTATACTAAATATCTGCCATCTGTTTTATTCCTGGATTTGCTCTGAATTGCCAAACTGCCAAATGACATTATAAAAATACCACAATCGCAATGATTAGCCTTTATGCAACTTTAAACTAAAATGGGATTTAAAAAGTGCAGTATTTTATTCTGATTTTTAATGTGGTTTAACTAAAAATGTGCTATCTCTCTTTTGTTCCACTTTCTTCATATTTGACTGCCTGCATGAGAGCAATTGTTGTTGTTGTTGTTTGTTCTTGATGCATACCTCTAAAAAAAAAAAAAAAAAATCATGAATCAGCTTGTATGAATTATGGAACAATAAACAGTATGAAACAGTTATGGTGGATTGAGATAATGTGGACTTTACATTTTATTTATTTTTTAATTTTTCTTCTTTTTTAAGAAAATTTTTAGTAATTTTATTATTTGAATGCTTTTCTAAAATAAGCCCATATCCACCTGAGCACAGTATTTCATTTGCTGTTTAACATGAGGTACAGTTAAATCTTGTGCTCACAGTAATAAATAAGGATTGTAAGCATGCTGAAAACTTAGGGCTCTGGTAACTTTTTGGAAGTTAGGGGTTTAGTATGGTCTAACAAATGAACTAATATATTTCTTGTTTGTTTAGATATTACAGATATAACTTTGGATTGATAATGGGAATGGCATATATATAAAACAAAACAAAACAAAACAAAAAACTATAGATGTGGTTCATTGAAGCTTTTCATTGAAGGGTTGTTTTGTAATCAGTGCTCTAGGGGCTCTAGTAATGATTGATGGCATTTCGAATTCTGCCAAGTTTATTTTATGGCAAAGTTTGGTTACCTCTGCCTGGAGGTTAAGCCTTGGCAAATTACACATTGCACATTACAGAAAGAGGCTCAGTGCTTTTATTCTCTTTAGAGAAAGCATCACAAACTCTTAATTATAATGGTGCAAATAATTTTTAAACCAGCTTTTTGAAGAAAAAAGAACACTACATACAATACAGCATCCCCATGAATTTACGCTTAAAACGCCATGCATTGCATGTATATCCTAAATGTATATTTTCGCTCAGTTCAAATTTAATATAAACTGTCATTATATATTACTAATAAAGTTTGATTAATAAGTAATGGCAGTTTATATTAAAAGTGATTACTAATAATGTATGTTAGTAATATGTAGTGATAGTTTATATTAAAAGTGATTAGTAATAATGTATTAATAATGTATGTATGTAAACCTACGTAAGCTTTAGTCAAATATAAATGTCTGCACTTCAATTAAATGACTAGAAGCAGCTACTGTATTTCAAAGGTTATCACATTGTGTTTAAATCTAAGCAGTGTCTAGTGGACTCCTGTCTGCAGTGCATTTATTTTCTTATCTGGCATGTGTTCTGTTGAAAAGCTGCTTATGCTGTTTACTTATCAAAATTAAATGGAATACTTGAAAATATCGGCCATTAAATTCTCCAGCTTGAAGCACTGGAGAGTCACACAATAAACCCCAGATTGTGGTAATCACTCAGGTTTCCTTCAGTGATGTGGTATTGCAGATTGGGTCATTGCTCCTATATAAATTCCTGTGATTAGTGTCCACTATCTTCATTTCAAAATGATTAAATGACAATATAATAACTGCGCAAAAATGAACTGGCAAGGGCAGCTTAATTCCTAATTATGCCTGCCAACAGAGCTAAGATGAAAAACAAAGGGTGAAATATTCTTGGATTGCTGTGACATTGTTGTTGTTGTTGTTCTCTCTCTCTCTCTCTCTCTCTCTCTTTCCTTCCCTCTAATCACTGACCAAAAAAAATGCCTTTATGATTAGGCAATGTGCCTGAAAAACACTTAGATTGAGGAGGTGAAAATTGATTTCCTCTATCCTTTAGAAGAACATTAAAAGTCATAGTTAAAGTGCTTACATTTTCATGGTAATGCTCCAAGATATATTCGTATGTTCTGGATTTTTAAAAGTCTGCGTGGAAGATGAGGAACCTCTTGAGCTCTTTTGGCACATTTAGTATGTATAAGTCTGCATATTTCATGCAGTTTGAATTCACTAATGAACTATAGAACTGTCATATGTACTGCCATTTTAAATGAAACCTTTAACAACTATCATTTCGGGCACCATTCAGAGTTGGCAAGTTAAATCAGCCAGTTTCAAAAGATATGTCAAGATACAGAAAAAGTTGTTTGTTCACACTTAACTTCATTTTCTTTGTTGCACACTCAGATTACTGAAATTACTGAAATAGCTCACTCATGCCTCCAAGGTTGGCAGGTTTTTCTTGATTAAAACATGCTTTGTTTAAGCCACCAATTGCAAAAAAAAAAACAAAAAACATAAACATAGACTTTTGGCTATTTCTGTGTGGTGGCTTTTATGTGGAAAACAAGCCAAACAACAATGCAACAACAAATCAGAAAACACTGGCAGCAAATATAAAAAAAATATATTATATAAATAAATAATTTTTAAAAAATAAAATAAAAACAAAACACAACAGCAAAACAAAAAACAAAAATACCACAAGAAATGTGAAAGCACATTAACATTAACAGAAAACAAAACAGAAAGTGTACGTCCTTTTTGAACATCACATGCTCATTGCTGATTGGCTCAAGGGTGTGTTGGTGTTAGAGCTGGAGGACTTTTACAGAAATTTGAGCTTAAATTAATCTTCATGCATTTAACACTCTCAACTTTGTACACCATTACAGTAATATGCCATATCCAATCAGCAACATGTGAGGACCCATCTTTTCCACATTGAGTTAATGTTGTTGTGCTTTCTGATTCATCACTGTAGTGTATTATGTAATTAAAAAAAAGTCAAGACTATTATGACTATATACAAATAAAACATTGGCTGGATTTAAATGTAATCTAGATTTCAAGCTTGTCTTATAGTAGCCTAATATTTAGATTATTATAGAATATTAGAATATTTAGATTGAGGTTGGTAGTCTTAGTCATAATAATAACATTATGCCTACAGTACATTAACCGAGTCTGACGCCACAGCAATATATGGCAGATCCTAATAAAAATGGAAAAGCAGATAAAAAAAAATAAATAATAATTTTCAAAAATTATACTTTCATATAGGTATAATATAGGGGTATGGTGGTTTAGTAGTTAGCATGCTTGCCACACACCACCAGGGTTGGGGGTTCAAATCCTGCCTCCGGCCTGTGTGTGCGGAGCTTCGTGCTCCAGAAATTTCCAATAGGTACTCCAGTTTCCTCCCCCAATCCAAAGACATGCACTATAGGCATTTCAAATTGTCTGTATTGTACAAATTGGTCTGTGAATGTGTGTGCAATTTTGCCCTGCGATGGGTTGGCACCCCGTCTAGGGTGTCCGCCACCTTGTGCCATGCATTCCCTGGGACCCTGTGTAAGATAAGTGGTATGGAAAATGGATGGATGTATGGAGTGAAAATTATATTTACATATGAAGAACCATAAGTGCTCACTCCCAAGATCTCTCACAAAAAGGGGTGAAAATGTAAATGATAATTGGACAGGTTTATAAAAGATTATTTCTTTTAAAACTCAACTTAAAAAAGCAAGTGGCTGCTTAAAGGTATACAAATTAGCACTTCGTACCTTTAAATTAATTATACCATATATACACAAGTGTTTACTTTAGATCAATTTATGTCAACATACACACATATTATATTGCTAAATTTATAACAGTGACTATACAGATTGCTGTTTTAATTAGGTAAATATAGATCATACTCCACAGTTACTGTAGCTGGATAGCTTGTTGTTAACACAAGATGAACAGGGAGGCATTCATGAATTTTTCCCACTTTGTAGCTTGAGTGCACATAGGTTGAAAATGGTGTACTTCCAAGTTCTGACATAAGTCAAATGCAGCATTAATATGGACCTTAAGTAGCATTCTACAGTTTGTGTAATGATAATGATAATTAGATCTATTGATAATATTTAGGTCTCAAGACCAATGTGCACAATGATTCCCAATTTCTCAATACTGTATGACCCTTTGTAGATATTCTAATATAATAATGTGCTATTCAATCCATTAAATGTATTGGAGACAGCTCTTTATTCTCTTGTTCTTACATAACAAGCTGCTCTTACTGATTAGCCTTCTTTATCACCATCTGTCCATTATAAAGCTGAATCTGATCTGAAGATCAATGATCAACAGATCATGAATACATATGATTATGCAGTGCTAAGGGTTCATACTCTATGCATGCAGTATGCTCTTCAGTAAAGGCTACAGCTATGAAGATTTACAATAATAAAAAAAAATCTTATAAAGAAGGACAGGAATCTTTTGTGTCTTCTGAGATTGCAAGCTACATTGTTTGATAAAAAGATGTTAAATGTGTGATACAACAACAACAACAAAAACAATCATGATTTTAATCATGTAAAAGATCATGACTCTTTCCTTTTTACTTTTATGGCTGTGTTAAAAGTGGCCAGGGATGAGGGATGTTAACAGTGGTTAGGAAATATTACTATTATCTCACTCCTTTGTGAAATATTGAGAAATAAATCGACCATTTGCTGTCTGTTCAGAGTGAATTCTCTTGTCAGCCACACATGACTTATTAGAGTCTGACATCAAGGCGGTAAAGTACACCTAAGACCTGAACTAGGAAACTGTGATTTACTTGTCATAATGCTTTATATCATTTTATCTGTTCAGTTCAATTCAATTAGATTAAATTCAACACACTTTTCACAATAGATATTGTCCCAAAGCAGCTTTACAGAAACCCAGATCAGACTGGCAAGGAAAAACATCATGATACGGCATGAGGGAGAAACCTTGAGAGGAACCAGACTCAAAATAGACTCATCTATCTTCTTCTGGGTGACACCTGATAGCAGGAATGTAAATCATTACAGTAAACAGGTGTAAAAGAGTCCAGGAAAACAGTATTAAGTGTGTTGAATGGGTGTTTAGTGTAAAGATACTGTGATTACGCATGCTGCAATGAGTATAGGACAGTCTTTATAATTAAAAGAAGCACTTTTTTCCTTCTTAAAAACAACACCTTTTTTAAAATTTGTTTATTATTATTATTTATTTGGCCAACCAATTTGGTGTCTGTTGCTCAGTACACCAGTGGTTTCTTTCTTTTTCAGGAAATTCCAAACTGCTGTATTGGCTATGCCTAATGGTTGTGCAATGCCTTTGATTGATTTTCCCTCTTTTTGTCAGCTTCAAAATTGCTTGCTTTTCTCCCATAGACAGCTCAATGATCTTCATATTTGCTTGTCCTTTTTAACAACAAATACAGTCTTCACAGGTGAAACTGAAAGCTAAAACCAAGAGTAGATGTTCAGAACTATTTATTGTGTAAAATCATCAATCTAACACATGTCAGCAGTGTTCCAATATTTTTTGCTTGCCTACAAATTAGGTGTTTTGATACAAAATGTGCTATGTTCTAAGTAGTTTAACACATCTACATATAAATACCACAAAATAAAAGCAGAAATTCTAAACTGTCTTCTCATATTCATCTTTTGATCTCAAACCCAAATCTCTTTAGTCTACTAGAATAAATAAATAAATAAATAACTTAATTAATTAATTTGCCTTGCCAAATAGTTTCAGAGGGGACTGTATGTGTAGTCTCCAATACAAGCCAGAATTACTAT
>JANDJT010000190.1:24709553-24720222 GCA_024331685.1 Stegophilus panzeri | reverse complement strand
TTGGAATAAGGCTGTAACATAACAAAATGTGGAAAAAGTGAAGCGCTGTGAATACTTTCCGGATGCACTGTATGTAGTACCATACAAGAGTGCTTCCCTATCATAATAGCTTCCAAACTAGAACCCATTTAGGACACTAATAGCCTTAACTATACACAGAGCCCAATAAAGAATCCTTAAAGAAAGTTTGTATTGTTTGAACTGTTTCCCTATTAGAGACGATTCCATGTACTTCCCCTCAGGAAGTTAAGAAACGATAACTATCCTAAGAATTCTTGAAGAATGCTTTTTGTCTTAGAGATTTGCGTAAAAAATCATTAGGGTTCAAAAAAAAAAAAAAAAATCATCATATAGGTACAAAACAAGCTTAAAAGAGTAAGATAAATATGTGTTTCATGAGCCAAGTTTCTCATGCAATATAACAATTTCATGACTTTAGTCATAAAATAAATTTGACAAAAATCCAAGATTTTTTATTTCTGCCTTTAAGGTGGACCATAAGGGTAACATATGAAAAAATGGGAGCAAATTGCCCAACAATTAGTCTGACATATTAGTTTTGACCACAAAGGACAGATGATTCATGAACGAGATTCTCTCAAGCTAGTAGCTAGCAGTTAACACCGTTATCACTGCCTTTTATATTTTTGTGCTGTTCTGTAACTTAGGAAAAATAAAAGAAAATAAAAGTATAAATAATGCAGGAAGTGTTGAAAAAAATTGCTGTGCATTTTTCATACTACTTTCTTTTTTTGTCAGACTCACTGGATAGGGATGACTAAAATGCTATTTTCCTTACCGTCATTATTCCTGTGCCCAGTATTTTTCCAAAACAAAGTTAGACCAAAGGAAGCAACAAAGTTACACCAATAGCAGCATATGTCCACAAACCTGAGACAGCCTGGAATGGCCTAACCAATCTGCTCAAGTTTTCCCCAATGACTCAGTGTCCAATGTTTGCATTAGCTCTCTATGGAGCAGGATTCTGAAATAAACTGGACTTTAGTGAAACACATGGCCAGACTCATATGCTTGTCTTCTGTGCCCCAGGGCATGGGAGGATAACCCAGATAGCACACACACATCTAGCCAATGTTGGCAGAATGCGCACAAATTAAATCTCAATGAGTTCACATGTAGCTTGTTTGCTAATTATGAAGATGTTGGCACAAATTTGGATAATTGTTAATGAATGTTCTTAATATTTTGTGTTTTATAGGTTTGGACAAGTTGAAATATTTATTCCATTGCTGACTTGTGTGATATTGGCGTGAACAGCCAAAGAAGTAGATTAAGTCAAAAAATCACAAGAGGAAAGCTGAGCTTTATTTAGGATTAAGCTTGAGCTTAATCTCCTTCTCACATGGGGAGAATGTAGAGATTAAATAAATCATCACCAAAAGGATGAGTATAAACCACACATTACACTCAAGGGTGACTGAAATAAAAATGGATAATAAAATAAAAGAGTCTTCCCAATTAGCAAACAAGGTCACATTGTTGAGACATAAAATGTGAACTGGAAGAATGAGGCTGTACACTTGAACCACATTACCATGCAGTTTGACAACTGTAATAACACTATAAGTGTGCTATAGTAGTGGGTTTCAACCTGTAGGCCGGTACTGAGGCCTTCTGTATAAAAGTTTCACTAAATGGTCAAATTTAATATCATTTGAATATAGCGCCAGGGTCTCTGCTTCAAACCCAAGCTATGTAGAGATTCACATGTTCACAAGCAAAATGAGTCAGGAAGGTTAGGTCAACATAATCTCATAATCCTAATCTTAACATTTGTATCTTTTACAACCCCAATTCCAAAAAAGTTGGGACACTCTGTAAAATTTAAATCAAAACAGAATGCAGTGATTTGCAAATCTCATAAACCCATATGTTATTCACAGTAGAACACATAAAACATATCAAATGTTTAAACTGAGGAAATGTACCATTTGAAGTAAAACTAAGGTAATTTTGAATTTGATGGTTGCAACACGTCTCAAAAAAGTTGGGACAGGGGCAACAAAAAGCTGGAAAAGTAAGTGTTACTAAAAAGAAACAGCTAGAGGAACATTTTGCAACTAATTATGTTAATTGGCAGCAGGTCAGTAACATGATTGGGTATAAAAAAGAGTATCTTAGAGAGGCAGAGTCTCTCAGAAGTAAAGATGGAATGGAATCTGGATGGAAGCATATGTTGCTCTAAAACCTGTATATACCTTTCAGCATTGATGGTGCCTTTCCAGATGTGAAAGCTGCCCATTCAATAGGTACTAATGCACCCCTACCTTCAGAGATGCAGGCTTTTGAACTGAATGCTGATAAAAAGCCAGATGGTCCCTCTCCTCTTTAGTCCTATTTAGTTTAGAGGATGCAGTGTCCATGGTTTCCAAAATGAAATTCAAATTTCAATTCGTCTGACCACAGGACAATTTTCCACTTTGTGTCAGTCCATTTTAAATGAGCTTTGGCCGAGAGAAGATGCTGGCATTTCTGGATTATGTTCAGATATGGCTTCTTCTTCACATGACAGAGATTTAACCAGCATTTGTGGATGTCATGGTGAACTGTGTTCACAGACAGTGAGTTCTGGAGGTGATTCTGAGCTCATGCAGTGATTTCCATTACAGAATCACGCCTGTTTTTAATGCAGTGCCGCCTGAGGGCCCGAAGATCACGGGCATGCAACATTGATTTTCACCCTTGCCCTTGTGCACAGAGATTTCTCCAGATTCTCAGACTTTTTTGATGATATTGTGTGCTATAGATGATGAGATATTCAAAGTCTTCACAATTTTACATTGAGGAACATTATTCTGAAATTGTTCCACAAATTGTAGACACAGTTTTTCACGGATTGGTGAACCTCTGCCCATCTTTACTTCTGAAAGACTCTGCCTCTCTAAGATACTCTTTTTATACCCAACCATATTACTAACCTGTTGCCAATTAACCTCCAGCTGTTTCTTTTTAGTAACACTTTTCCAGCCTTTTGTCGCCCCTGTCCCAACGTTTTTGAGATGTGTTGCTGCCATCAAATTCAGTATTAACTTTTTTTCTACAAGGGTACATTTCCTCAGTTTAAACATTTGATATGTTTTCTATGTTCTATTGTGAACAACATGGGTTTATGAGATTTGCAAATCATTGCATTCTGTTTTTATTTACATTTTACATAGCATCCCAACTTTTTTGGAATTGGGGTTGTAATATAACTTGAGTTGTGTGAATCGTTATAAATTTGCAAGTGTGATTTGTAATTGGATATTCTGGTGAATCGCACAATCAACATACATGTAGCATTTAGCATTTATATGTTGTGACAAAAGGTTTAAAAATAACTGTCACTGTCTGGAGATTAAACATACTGACTAGGCTATATGCATATTTTTTTAGAAGAAGGTAAAAAAATATCATAGAGAAAAAGAGAAAATAGCTCTTGAATCAAAAATCCAAGTGGCAAAAATGCTACAATTTTGTGCTTGAAGAGGCATTTAAAATCATCAGCTTCATAAGGAGTCAGATGCTCCAGCTGTCTTTATTTAGAAGAAGTGTCTTGTCATGTCTACAGCAAAATCTGCAATGAGGTCCAGTTCCCACTATACAATGCCACCTACAAACATGGACACCTTGGACTACAACTCCTACACCCCATGTTCATGGTCATGTCCATGGTCACCCGATTACCAATTAGGGTGACCAGACATCTCGCTTTGTGTTATAATGCACAGCTTTTTAGTCCTTTGTCCCGGGTCCCGCAACTTGAAATGACATCCCGCATTTTGATTTGAAATAAAGAGTTAACTCACATTTGAACATGGCGTGCTCCAGTGCCAGTTTTTGAATGGAGGGTGGAGCCAGAGAAGGTGAGTGGTAAGGATTGCACACAGAGCCAGGAAGGAACACAGAGCCATGTGTGCGTGTGTGTGTAAAATAAAACCGCTGAAAAGTGAAAGTGAAAAATAAAGAATATATAGTTATTCCAAGTCTGCTACCAGCTTCCTCATTCCCTACCCAAATCTGAGAAAGTGTTACACTATGGTTTTAGTATTTTCACCCCTCATGTTTGCACAATAATATTTCAGTATGTTGTAAACTCCAACAGGCGGAAAACATCAGCTGCATCGCTGATGAACAGTCATCCCCAGGGGGCGGGAGTGAGGTATAAACGGAGGTCAGTCCCAGCTCCAAATGGGAGGGTTAGCTCCAAATGGGTGAGACTTTAGCTCCAAGTGGGCTGTACAAACCTCCAAAATTTAAAAAGAAATTTTGGTCTTATCACTCCTGCTTCTGGCATCCACCCAAAATGTACAAGTACATTGCATCTCGCAACATAATCAGCAGATCATGCTGAGTTTATTTAGTATAATTCCTCATCTTTTCCTGAAAATAATTCCTGGCTACACCACTGATCACTGTTCATGTTATGTTAATGTTTCGTTTGCCTGCTTATGTAAGATTTGATTAAACTATTAAAATATTTTAAAATAATTTAAAAATAAAAATCCTTCATTAAGACTCATCTCTTATCTTATGAATATGCTTACTTTTATGTGGCATGTTATTTATTTGATGTTTTGCATTCATAATAGCTGTACTGTCAGTACTGTACTGTTGGCTATTTAATGGATAAAATGTGATTTTTATATTTGATTCCATACTATGAGCCCATATAATTGAGTTGAGGTCTTTGTGAAGCATGATGATGCATGCACTTGTCAGTTTTCTCAGATTGGAGGTTTATTATTGTATTACTATAACTGCATTTTTAACATAGAGAGTCACACTGGGTCATAAGTGCTGTTGACGTCAATCATGTATATTGTGAGTTATAAAAGGCTGGGACCCTGTGTGCTAGAATAAGCATGGCAATGACTCACTGTAATGATTTTTATTAACAAATTTTCAGACTGTCCTCACTTGAATCTTACCATTCATTTCCACACTAAGGCATTAAAGTGTCTGACATGCAGTGCAACCAAGACTAATCATATTCTCAATTAGATTGCTTTTACCTGTGTAAATGCCTCATTACAAAAGACATAAAAGTAAAATATTAAAGGCGTGCTGTCAGGGAAATTAGCAGACAGTGAAATAAACTTTCACATAAGCTAGAATGCATAAATATTAATACCAACTGAGTTGTTCTATATTTGGTTATTAAAAATCAAGAACAATAATACTATGTAGTTATGAAATACCTGTATTTTGGGAGAAAGAGCACACATGAAGAACCATCTTCTTCCTAGTTAACTCCCTATAGAAAACATTAATGCTGGCTATGATAGAAAAGTGTCAGAACACACAGTGCATTGCTGCATATGGGGCTGCATAGCCATAGAGTGTTGGGCCAGGTGCGTGTGCATCGTTTACCTGGGGAAGGGATGGCACCAGGATGCACTGTGGGAAGAAGGCAAGCTGGCAGAGGCTGTGTGATGCTCTGAGCAATGTTCTGCTGGGAAACCTTCGGTCCTGGCATTCATGTGGATGTTATTTTGACACGTACCATCTACTTAAACATTGTTACAGACCAAGTACACCCCTCCATGGCAACACTATTCCCTAATTCTCTTTCAGCAGGATAATATGTCCTGCCACACTGCAGAAATTATTCAGGAATGGTTTGAGGGAAATGACAACGAGTTCAAGGTGTTGACTTCGCCTCCAAATTCCCAAGATCTCAATCCATTCGCTCATCTCTGGGATGTGCTGGACAAATAAGTCCAATCCATGGAGTCCCCACCTCACATCTTACAGGTCTTAAAGGATCTGCTGCTAATGTCTTGGTGCCAGATACCACAGTACACCTTCAGAGGTCTTGTGGAGTCCATGCTTCAATGGGTCAGAGCTGTTTTGGCGGCACAAGGGAACCTACACAATATTAGGCAGGTGGTTTTAATGTTATGGCTGATTGATGTAAATTCACATCTCTCAGTTTCTCCACTAGTGATGAACTTTCCACAACCAGAACCTCCCTGTGTCCTTCGCTATTCAACAACTCCTACCCAAGAGTCTTTAGAGAGGTGTTCTGGCTTTGTCTAGTGTAAATCTGAATCCTCCCAGAACTCCAGCCCCAGTTCTCAGAGTTCTCCCCACTTTTAACAGTTCCACAAGCACTCTTCATGTAATTTAGTTGAGGGCATCGTCTGCATCTACAAAATACATATTATAGTACCGTGGGCACAGTATATGTTTGGGTACACCACAAAACAATAAATAAGTAAATAAATAAGCATAAAAATGCAAAGTCATATTGGAACACAGGCAGCTTTAGACATTTAACAGTCAGGGAATTTAGTTTCCAAGGCAACTGTACATTGCAGGAGAGAGAGAGAGAGAGAGAGAGAGAGAGAGAGAGAGAGAGAACAACAGCCAGACAGACAAACAGACAGAGATGGAGAGCATGAGGTCAACAGAGCATGTGAAATAGAAAGCATATATACTTATATATTTTGTTTCCCAGAAAGAATGTAATGAATACAGGCAGGTAAGCAGGAGTCACACCTTCCATATGATTTTTTGCTTCAGGTACAGGAGACATTTTAGGTTTGAACATTTGAACTTACATTATAAAAGCTGAAGCTTCTTATGATTCAATGAATACCTGACTACACAGTATTACAATGTGAGTGACTGAGGGTGGATTTATACTTCTGGGTCTGAGATTCTGCAAACATCTGTTAGTTCATATGCAGATGTAACATAAATGTGTACACTGCATGAAATTACAACGAACAATAACGTCTCGTATACCAGTGACAATGAGGTGCAGTGGGTAGCATTGCAGCCTGTGTGGAGTTTTTGTTCATGTTCTGCTTGTACCTGCATCAGATTCCTCCAGGTTCACTGGTTTTCTTCCAACTCCCAAAAACATCCGAGGAGATGAAGGAGTGTCTCTAAAGTGGTATAAATGAGTGTGTGTGTGTGTGTGTGTGTGTGTGTGTGTGTGTGTGTGTGTGTGTGTGTGTGTGCGCGTGTGTGTGTGTGTGTGTGTGTGTGTGTGTGTGTGTGTGTGTGTGTGTGTTTGGGTGGGAGCATGGTGCCTGTCCAGGATATATTCCATTTCATGTTCAGTGATCCCAAGATAGATTCCAGATGATTGAATAAATCATTGAATTACTCAGTACAATAAAGAGGAATGTGGATGATTAGGCTGTATTTTAAAATAATTTGTGGCAACATTACACTGAAAGTTGTGTCAAATTGCCTTCCATTTTATTCACTTCACACTCTGACTAATCTGCCTGCTGGCCAATTTAAAGTAACCAATCTACCTCCTGCTCATGTGAATTCAACCAAAGTACTGGGCATTTAGTGTAACCAATCCCCCTACTGGCCATTTTAGAATAACTGGTCCACCTACCACTGACCAATATAGAGTAAACAGTCTGGCTACTGGCCAATATAGCATAGATAATCTGTCTACTGGCTCATGTAGAGTAGACAATCCACTCACTGTCCCATGACATGTAACCAATAGACCTATTGGCCAATTTAGAGCAACTAGTGCAGCTACTGGCCAATTTAAAGTAAACAGTCTGCATAGCAGCCCATTTAGAGTAACCAATCCGACTACTGGCCAATATAGCATAGACAGTCTGCCTACTGGTTCATGAAGAGTAACAAAAACCACCTACTAGACAATTTAAAGTAGCCAATCCACCAACTCCCATGATTATAGAAAGGGGAGAAACCAGGAGTACCTGGAAAAAAACCCATAGGGATGCAACATTCAACACTTTGACATGCAAGACAGAGGGCTGTAGTAAAGAAGCCAGCCTACAGTGTTCAACATGCGTTAAACTTGGGATACACAAATCATATTTCTGCTCCCAGGCATGTTTCAAAAGCAGCTGGTGTACCCACAAAGAGCCGAGCTCAGCTTGAGACCAACGAGGTGGTCTCACCTGCAGAGCTCCTGCCACGGGTCAGTGTGGCCTCCTCATCTCCAGAGCTCCAGCCTGAGACCCAAGAGGTGGTTTTATCTGCAGAGCTCCAGTCGGAGGTCAACGTGACAACCTCCTCCCAAGAGCTCCAGCATGAGACCCATGAGGTGATCTCATCTCCAGAGCTTCAGCCAGAGACCTATGACATGACCTCACCTGCTGAGCTCCAGTCGGAGGTCAGCATGGTAACCTCCTCTCCAGAGCTCCAGCCTGAGACCCACAAGGGGGTCTCATCCGCCGAGCTCCAAGATAAAGTCGAGAATATGGCCATGTCCCTGTCTGAGGTCGACGAGACGGCCTCCCAAGCCATGTTCCTGTATGAGGTCAACGAGATGGCCTCCCAGGCCATGTTCCTGTCTGAGGTCGAGGAGACCATCTCCCAATACAAGTTGATGAATATACAGGATGATGGCACTGCCTCCCAAGCCAGGTTCCTCTCTGAGGGCAACAACACTGCCTCCCATACCATATTCCTGTCTGAGGTCAACGTCACAACCAACCAAGTCATGCTCATGCCAATTGGATTTAGGTCAGGGCTCTGACTTGGCCACTCAAGGACACTCACCTTCCTATCCTTAAGCCACTGTGCAGTTTTTTTGGCAGTGTGTTTGGGGTTGTTGTCGTGCTGGAAGGTGAACCACCTACCCATCTTCAGCTGTCTAGCAGATAGCCGCAGGTTTTCCTCAAGAATTTGGGTGTACTTGGCAGCACTGATTTTCCCTGACCAATTGCCCAATCCCTGCTGAAGAGAAACACCCCCACAACATAATGTAAAACCTTTTGCCACATGGCATTAGAATCTTCCAAGTGTTTTTTTGCAAAGCACAAACGAGACTCAGTGTGGCCCTTTTTCAGAAGAGGCTTCTTTCTTGTCACCCTGCCATACAGGCCAGCTTTGTGTAAAGCTTGTGAGATTGTTGTTACATGCACAGACTGACCAATCTCAGGCATAAGGACTACCCTGATCAATATCCTCCTTGCTCGGTCATCCAGTTTGGAGGGATGGCCCGATCTAGGCAAGGTGTTGGTGGTGCCATACACTTTCTACTTCTTAACAATGCTCTGAACAGTACTCAGAGGAATAGTTAAAGCCTTTGAAATCTTTTTGTATCCTTCTCCTAACATGTGCTTTTCCACAACTTTGTCCCGGAGCCGTTTTGGAAGCACCTTTTCAACCATGGTGTATTCTTTGCATTGCCATGCATTACTAGTAATGGAATCATCATGGAACAGCCAGTTTTCTTATGAATTAATCAAAACGACTGCAATTGATGTCAGGTGGGGGGCACTTAGCATGGTGTATGATCTGGGAAGTGACTGGTTGTACCTGAGCAATGGTTACTCTAATCACTTATCCAAACCAGGTATTTCACTAATTAAATTTTAATAATTGTTCAGAATCTATTTTAAATGTTATTTTCACTTAGATGTCGAGGGTTATAATGTGGAAATACAGGTGACAAATGTTAGATTTAATTTCCAGAGTGTACTGTGAAAAAAGGTAAGGATTTTGACAGGGTATGATGATTTTTTTTATAGGCATTGTGTATAGACACACATGGGGAGGTGGGGGTGGGGGGATTTTATTGGAGCACTGTTGTAAGTGGATGTAAACAAGATTAGAAATATTAATGTTATATACTGCCAAATTGTGACAAAATAATAAGAAGGCTTATAAGCAACATATGTAGGCTACACAGTATATTAGCCTGGAATTGCCCATAGAATTAAAGTATAGAAGAAGAAAAGAAAACTGTTATTTTTTACTTATTTTACTTCATTTATTTTTCTGACTGTGCTCTGCCATACTTTGATAAGAACCGCAAGGATTATAGGATATTATTAGCAGATTACATGGATTAAGTTAAAAACCTGTCCACCAATTTGCCTAGAATATTTAAGAAAAAGAACATTGTCACTCTGTGTGTGTGTGTGTGTGTGTGTGTGTGTGTGTGTGTGTGTGTGCATGCACATGTGTGTATTATTTCCTTTCCATAGACTGTGATGTCCCAACAAATATTATACGGAGAACAAAAATGAAATAGCTGTTATTTTCTGCATGGCAGAAAATGATTTTTCAAATGAATATTTTTAATGTTTCCTCGTTTCAGAACAGTAAAATTGGGCAACAACTTTCGCCTTGCTATCACATCAATCCTAGAGCAACATAATTGACACATTGGCCAAATGTCTCACAGAATACATTTAACCATAAATACCTGTGTATTTGTATTCATTTATAGAACATAAAGACAAAACAACCCAATTTATTAAACAAATACATCTTGTATATTACCATTCAGGAACAATAAAACAAAAATAAACAAATGCTGAATGAAAAACACTGTGCAGGAAAAACTCACTTCTAACCAGATGTGACTCATTTCTATTTACACTTGTTACACAGTGCTCCCATATTTCTCTGGCTTTATTTGACAATTATAAATATTGTAATAAATATCACTGTAACTATGCTCTCTGCTCCAGCCTTATTTGCTTGGTTCCATGTTTTAATCCATTATACACTCCAAGGCCAGGGTTACGTTAGAGCTGCATTTGTCTTAGAGCTGCATTTGCACTTCATGCAGTTTGGTTATAGGATGCTAATTAGCAGATTTGTCAACTTTTCAGACCACTTTAGCAAAGCCTACAGTATCTCACAAAAGTGAGTACACCCCTCACATTTTTGTAAATATTTGATTATATCTTTTAATGTGACAACA
>JANDJT010000190.1:24688005-24704485 GCA_024331685.1 Stegophilus panzeri | reverse complement strand
TTGTCACATGAAAAGATATAATCAAATATTTACAAAAATTTGAGGGGTGTACTCACTTTTGTGAGATACTGTATATAATTAAATATGCATCAATAAAGAGACATCTCATCTCATCTTAAAAGCTAACCTTCACATCTAGCATAACCTAAACTTATCCATTAATAACTTTTAATGAGTTGGTTTGTGCAAATTTGGTAACATTTCTTTTAAATGTTAGACATTAACATCCATTCACTTTTTTTCTGTACTGCTTACCCTACACAAGGTAGTGGGGAGCCTGGAGCCTACCCCAGGGAAATTGGGGTACGAGGTGGGGGACCAGCCCATTGCATGGCACATTCATACACTACAATTTGGAAATGCCAATCAGCGTACAACACATGTCTTTGGACTGGAAGGGGGAAACTCCTCAGTATGGGGAGTACATCTGGGTTATGTATGTAACCCTGTTCTCTGAGCAGGGAACGAGATGTTGTGTCACCCTTGATGCTTTGGGAATGCCCCCTGGTGGAAACGGTGTCTGAATACCTGTGAAATCATGCCAATCTGATTGGCCTGCCTCAGTCAGGTGATGAAGTAGAAACACATCACAAAGACTATATAAGGCACCCACAAGCTACGTCATTCAGCTTCTTTGTTTTCAGGAAGCACATGTCTGTGTACTCTGTGTATGTTGTCTCCTATTGTTTGTCCTAATGTTTATCCTATTGTTTGCATTGAGCAAAGAGGTTTCAGAAGTTGTGTTCCACCATACTCACATTTTCTCATGGAGGATGACGGGCACACTTTCTGTGTTAAATGTTTGGGGCAGAGCATGCTAGGCAAGTCCTTGTAGGGGCTGTCTGCATGCATTGTGAGAAATTCTCACAAAAAAAAAACTACGGTCTTGGCTGGCTCTCTTCTCGAGTGAAGGGAGCTGAACATCTGCATCTTGTGGTGTGGGCCTGGCCTTGGGCAGTAGTCCCAGGCCGAGGACTACTCGAAGCCCCCGGGAGCTCGAAGTGGCAAGGGAGGAGTCTATCGAATGCCTCTAACTGTTTTTCCACCTTGACATTTGGCAATTTTCAAATATTGTCACTGACATCATGCATTCTAATGAATAGTTTGTGAGAATAAGATATAGATAAACATTATGCAAATAATGTTGCTGAAAAATCCTAATTGCACCTAATGTTCTTGGGTCATTGCAGTTTAATTTAGGTGCTGGCAATTAAACTCTGCCCTGGAAGCTATAGTCAATGTGCTTAATAGATTGTGGAGACATCTTCTGTGTATAATAAGTGACTTTGTCTGGTCCATTCACATCCTTTGCTCCTCTTGGGAAGTTCTCAGATGTTTACATTAATGTTTTTTAGGCAGGAGACATTGTGTGCATCCTTGTCCCTTGATTCTACTGAATGGGTCCACCTGTCAGTGGCTTTTCCGAAATCTCTACACTTACTAGGGGCATGACGATTCACTTATTTTCTTGATGCATTGATTACAAATCCTACCGATCCATATGCATCGATCTTGAATTATGATTTTTGATTTAATAATCATTAGTGCCAGTCAATTATCGATTTAAAATGCTAAAAATCTAATACATTGTGATTATTTTATAGATGTTACAATATCTAAATTAATTTTTAGAGTAGATAATTTGCGAGCACTTTGGTTTTCACAAAAGAGATCAGTCACAGTTTGCAGACACCGTACATTCGAGTTGAAGTGCTTCAGGAGTACGGCGAATCTCACCAACCATTTGTGCAGACACATGGTATTAAGACAAATATCTGGAGAAGAAAATGTGGCAGTTACTAGTTCAAGTTCTGATATGGTAAAGTCTAATACGCCTAACCCATTTGGTCAGAATCTTCCTGAAAACTTCACTCGAGCTCAAGCTATAACTGCATCCATTCCCAGGTTTATATGCAATGGTTATAGTGAGCTGTTTTAAATGCACTTTTGTGAATTCCAGACAGTTGAATTCCCGACAGTTGTTTTAATTGCACTTTGTATTCCTGATTGCCTATATGTTCAGAAAATTTTGACAATTCTTACTTTTCCTGTAATAAAGACTTGGTACAATTAACAGTTTAAAGTTGTTTCTCATTCTTTTTCTTGCTTGAGATAAATGTTATTGAATTGAACTGCCAAATCGAATTGTTAAGTGAATCGAATCAAATTGTGAATCGAATCATTCTGAATTTTCCAATAATCACTTCTGAATCGGATCGAAAACCAATGAATTGTAAATCTAATCGATTCGCTGTCAACTCAAAGAATCACACCCCTAACACTTACTTTTCTGAAATCAGGAAGTACTTTTTGTTAGCATGTCTGACACTTGAGAATGAATGAGTGAATGAGTGAATGAATTAATTAATGACATTGAAAGTTTGTTTGAAAATAATAATAACAATAGTAATAAATACTGCGGTCCCCACAGTCCCTTGAATTGCATCTGGTCTCTATACTTCTTTACTGTTTAGATATTGTCAGAATTTGGACACTTTACTGATGCTTTTAAACACTTTTCTGTTTTATTTTTTTCCCTTTCCTTTTCCATAATTGCATTTAGATATCATGTCACATTTTCATCAGCTTTTCTAGTATTAACCTTTTTGTTATTGTTAATTGAGAAGATCTGATGAACGTTAAGCCTGCCACCTAGCTATCATCCTGCAAGCAAAATGTCATAGTGATGTTTCTCTTGGCAGTAAACATTGTGCTAATAAACAACCTATTCACAGCTGAGGAGCCGCTTTCAGCTGCTACAATTACGGAAGTGTTACACCAACAAAACATATGAGCCCATTCCACTTTCAAACAGAAACAAAGGGAAATCTTTTTTTTATTATTATTATTTAATTTATCAGGTCAGTGGTCACCTCCACTTCAGATGGATTTTGGTTTCTTCATCTAGCTAGCTGAATAATCTCAGAGTGTAAATGATTCCATTATCACCATCTTGGTCCAAAGTATCACTTTTGCTATTTCATTCAAAGCTCAGTCTACTATCAAATGCATGCTGTGAACAATTTTATAAAATGTTCTTTGGTTAAAATTAAAAAGTAAGATTGTCAAAAAAAAAATTCAGCACCCACATTAAAGACATTCCGCACACTTCAGATAATAACTAGATAGACTATTAACCTGAAATCTGTCTGTACATGTAGACAAACTGGTAAATGAAATAAATTTTGAAAGTATTCTGTCCCTTGCACTTTTTCCTCATTACATTTTGGCCAGTTTGACTGAAGACAAAGTTGGTTGAAAGGCATAAAACATATGCCTTTCAAATGTTCTATTAAATTTAGCATATGCCTTCTTGTTCATTCTTGAACCTTAGATCAGGTTGACGCTGTTGTATTTTGGTTCCAGTCCTGAAGATGTCTGTTTCAGTTATGTATATGGTCTAATTATATGTCTAGGTTTTCTAGGCACCAGAGAGAAATGCTCTAATATGCTGCAAAAAATACTGATGCAAGAGTTGTTAACTTTCTGATGCAATGGAATTTGGGCAAAGGTTTAAAACATTGAAATATTCTAGACTCTTCTAGAACTTACAATGCATACAAAGCATAGAACGTTACCTGCCAGTAGCCCAACCAGGAGATTTATGAAGCAAATATGGACTGTTTGTGGTTACAGTTTGACGACAATTCTCTAACACATCCTCCATCATATTAGTTGAGACCAAATGTGAAGTGGCACAGCAGCCCTACAGAAGAGAAGCAGAGTGGTCCTATCCTAAGGTCTTTCATATCCACTGTAATTATATTGCTGTATAATTTGTATTGAAAATACAAGCAGCAGAGATTTGGCACATTGAGGCAGTAAAACGAACAGGAGATGTGCTTGTCTGAAGCTAAAGGAGCATCCAAACTAGAGCTCAAAATCCCTCTCTCTCTCTCTCTCTCTCTCTCTCTCTCTCTCTCTCTCTCTCCATTCCTCTATGATATGAGAATAAGTTTCATTTCTTTCTATACATTTAAAATAGTTTATGCATCAAACTGGTATCTGGGTTGTGGTTTGTATTTGCTGGCTGGGTTGAGAAATAAACTAATATACACATAGGTTTATAGCCTAGATGGATTTATTTTGCAGTAGACTTTCAAAACTGTGCAGTGGTTTATGGTTTATAAATCAACAGGAGTTCATTTGCTCCAGGAGTCCAAGAGAGCATAATTGGATCCACTCTGTGGTTGGGCCGATCATTACTCTCTCTCCTGTCAATCAGAGCGAGATTAACCAATGGTGGGTGTCTATGATCTAATGGAATTGGTAGTTAGCACTTGCTTTCCTCCAAGTGTGTTCAGCCACCCTGTGACTTAGCATGAACAGCAGTTTGGCTGCATTGGTATCTGTCATGTGATATGGGACAACTAGATAGTTGTTGGAGATTGGAGAGTTAAGAAAAAAATTGAGGGGGGTGGGGACTGGGGTGAGGTGGTGGTGGTGGGGGGGTGTACTGAATCTATATGCTTTGCCTTGACTTTTGACTTGTGATTTTTCTGATTGTTGAAACCATGGCACATGACCTTTAGTGTTACAGGTTAAAAATAAATAAATCTAATAACACTGTCCAGTTATGTCCCACAGAATGGATTCTTAATCCCAGTTAATCCCAAACTTCTACAGATATAATTGAATTTTTATATAATTTGATTATACTAGAAACAACCACTACATTCGGATAAAATTAATTTACATAGAAGTGGGGATTTATTTTTTCATACGAGGGATGGCATTCCCTTGTGTCCCTCCTCAATGTGAGCCCTTTGTTTTACTCATAATACCATGTTGACCAAGTGCCCAGAATATCTGCAATGAAATATGGAATTTTATTGTTATTGTAGTATATATTTTATTTGCATGCCACTGGATATACATCAGAAGTTGTCCACCAAAATGTAATATTTTATATATAGAATTTATAATATAAATTCCAAACTAAATGTTGATTATTTTGCTATTATATTGATACTTGTTTTATGACTTAAACTGATACTTTATGTGTATGTTTATTGTTCTCTACGTGTTTTATTGTCCTATTTTTTGCAGGAAGTCATAATTTTGTCTGCTTTTTGGCAAACGAAAAATTCTGCTTTGAGTTGCACAAGCAGATGGCTTTAATAAGCTGTTCCAAGGCTGTTCCTTTAATAAGCTGCCCTTATATACAGTATGTGCCCCCTTAGGTACAACAAACCACACATATTCTGTTATATCTGCATGGCTGCTAGGACCCTAACCATGTAATACTCCTTGGTATGCTTTTGCTTCAGCAATACACAAATAGATGAGCAATGAGCATTAGGGATATGTTAATTTGGAGACATGATTCCTTGTGTTATTCCAGCGTTTTGCCCTGTTAACCATGACACTATTCACAGCTCTGAGAACAGAGGAAAGCATGAAGGAGACAGATTGCTTGGCCTGCTGGCTCTTAACACTTTATCATTAGCTGGCTAATTGGATATTAATGACTGTGTGGTTTCCATTACAGCAAATGGCACACCTGAGGACATTAATATTGTGCAGGAGAATGTGGAAAGATCAGAACCACCTCTGTAGTTCCAAGGAGAGACAGTTTTGATGAAGAAGAAAGCAGATAACAAAAAAAGCCCTCCTGTTTAGCCTTGGACAGAATTTCTCTGCTCTCATTTAGTCTAGGTTCTTTTATTACATACATGAGAGAGGCTTTGGAAAAGAGGGACCTTTCTTTTGGCCTCATGTCCAAAGCAGATATTTAAAAAGACCATATTTTAAATTGAAATGTGTTGTTTTATGTAATTTTCAGCACAGTTTTGGTATCAAGCAAGCAGATGTCTCAAGCGGAACCTGGAGACAAGTGTTTGAAAGTTTAAATAAAAGTAATCATAAGTGTAATATAAACTTGGGGGGTGAATAGATGAGGTAAATAGATATAGACTGGTTTCATGCAAAAAAAAAAAACAACCAAAAAAACAAAACATGAATCAAGAAACATAAACCAAGAAAACATGCAAGGACCAAGAACATAAACTGGGCATTTATACACGCATTCATTAAGTATGACACAGGTGACATAATAGACTGAACTAATGAAAACCAGTGACCATAGTTTGAAACCATAGTTTGAAACCATAGAAAACAAGTATGTCAGGTGACTGTTTAAAAAGCTTAATGACAGACACCAGGAGTTGCAGAATGATCAGATGTCTGGTGTAAGGACTAATTAACAAAGCTTGTGATTGGTCGAAAGTTCTTGTTTGCAAACTTTAGTACTGCGATTCATAGTACAACTAATTTGAACCAAAAATGCTTATATGTAATCCTGGCTATATTTTTTCGCTTCTAAACAGTGACGCTATGAGTGGACTTGTGAAAAGGTAGGTATCTGCAACAAGAAGCAATTAAAGGGAGTCTCTATTTCAAATACTTCTTAAATTATTAAGCAATATTTAAGACATGATTTTTCATGTTGCAGCCTATATCACAGACCTGAGCAAATTAGATCCAATATGAACAATTAGTAAGGCTCACTTTCTGTATTTATGTAACTGAAAAACTGTTTTGTTTTTTTTTTAAACCTGAATCATTACTGTGCTTTACACTTTTTGAAGGAGTACCACTGTGCACCCTACCTCTCAAGCCAGACTCTATCGTCTGAAAAAATATACATTTTATAGCATTTTAAGCTCAACCATAATAGCAAAATGAGACAAGGCAAGCAGTCTGGGCATTTATCCAATGGGGTGGTGGGAGGGAAAAACAAACAAACAGGCAATAGCAACCTAGGTTTCCCCTTAGGGTTCCTTTATATGTTCCTTTTGAGACTAAACCTGACAAAACATCCACTGGAGAGGTTTTAAAAGGTTAGCATTTTCATCCCATGAGATTAAGTTTTTGTTATTTGGTGTTTTAGGAGGGAAGCTGAGAGCAAGAGAATTGGAGAGGTTATGAAGTCATTGATAAGAGTTTCAGAAAAAAAAATTTAGCATTTGGGCAGACGTTGGTGATACTACACAGATGAAAATATAACTACAAATGATTTTACCAAGAGGAAACATATTACCTTGATTCAACATGTCCGACATGCTAAACACCAACAAAATAATGTAAACTTGGTTGAGATGTAGTTTTGGTTCAGTAAACACCAGATAACCATCAGGAGTGGTGATATCACCTTGTGCACATGCACACACGAGGAAACCATCCAAAAATTCACAAAGTTACCATATATGACACATTATTTTATATAAATGCAGTTGACAAGATGACATTCGCTTACTTGGAACCCTTTCATCAAATTCCCACTGGGTCAGTGCTGGTTCTGAATTAACCCTGTTGGCTATCTGATGTTCACAGAATCGCAGTTACATGCTGTATGTAACTAGCATTTTATTTCACCCCTCCTAACCACCAGGAGTAGTGAATATTACCTGGATAACATATGTCACATTCAGTATGTTTACATGGACAACAGTAATCCGATATTAACCCGATTAAGACAATACTCTGATTAAGAAACTACCATGTAAACAGCAATTTTTAATTACCTTAATCCGATTAAGGTCATACTCGAAGTAAACACAAATCGAATTAAGACATGTGGAGTACTCCTGTTTTAGTCGCATTATCGAGGTGTATTACAGACATGTAAACACCTTAATCACATTATTAACATCGTGTGGGAGTTTTCACCGCATTTTGCAACAGGACACGTACACACACGGCAGTGCTCAACCCTTTTACGGCAAACACGAGAGCACGACTGCGTCACAAACCGCATACTTACCTACTATAGGCCTATAGGAGGCGAAATACATGTATCTCGGTTACTATATAGAAGGTAAGTATGTGGTTTGGGACACAGCCCACGGCTTCAAGCAGTTGTCTATTAGCACGTACAGCATGACAAATAATTAACCGCACTTGAAGCGTTCGTAAAATTATTTAATAAAAACACCCAAAACTGTATACGGTACCAGAACGAAGATGAACTGTATGTTGATACATGAAATTCTTGAGGAAATGTCGGACGGCGTGGCATAGGGATGTAATGAAGTGTGCCATTAATCGATCTCTGTTCTATAAAATGTAAAACGGGTACATGAAAAGAGTATTCTAAAAGTGACTCATGTAAACACCTTAATCACAACATTGTCTTACTCAGTATAAAGTCAATAATTATATTACTGCTGTCCGTGTAAACATATGTAATGACATGAGGAACCAACCTAAGTTAGGACTGACTAGAAAGGTGTTTAGAGTTGATCAACACTCATGTTACTAGGACCTTAGCCTTGTAGAACCTGGAGAAAATGTAGGGTTACACCCAGGTAGCAGAAATGTAAACTTCCTGGAATGGCCCATGTGGAAGATGGATGCTGAAGGAGAACATCACAACCAGCTTATTCCAGGAGCACTGATTTGCTGGAACACTTTTTCACCTCCACCACCTCCACACAGACAGATCTTATGTAATTGCTGATTAGACGGTTGGTGTGTAAAATCAAGGAGAGTAAAGAGATTCCTTTCCCAGCAATCAAACAATCCCTCTTCAGTCTACAGTAAACAAATTCCCCTTAACTGGCAGTCAGCTCCTCTGAAGCCAGTCACAGCAAATTAATTCATAAAATGACTACCCGTACAGTTAGCCAGTAATATTATTACATAATGTTTAAAAGAAGGTGAATTTTATGCTGCAAGACAGCTTGAAGGCATTACAACGCAGTTGAGATAAAAGTGGAAATGCAGCAGGGTTATGTTCATTTGCTTTTCTGGCAATATAACAAACTAAGGTTTAATGGTTTGCAACATAACACAGACTTGTCTGCAGTTAATGACTGATAACACCCTGTATCAAGCCAGAGAGTAATTGAGTAGCTGTGGGATTACATTAACAGACAATGCACTCTTACATGTGATAATGTCAAGACAACAATAAGCATTTTCTTTCCCGATCTCAATCTTCATAATAAGATGAAGCTCATTTGGACACACTCCCAACAAGTTGTTTGAAGAGCTGGCTTCTGGGAATTGCGTGATGTGGAACTGCATAAAGATCGAGAACACCATGTAAAATGAAAATGTGAAGACAGAGAAACTTCAGTTTCTTTCTTGATTTACAACAGGTCCTGCTTATTATGATTGACCAACAGAATAAATAATAGGTTCCTTTTATTTAAGAAAAGTGGTACAGTCAAAATGCTACAATCCCCAGGCATTCCCAAACGAACTATGATATATTAACTCTCCAGTGGGTCCTGGGTCTGACCCTATAAACATTATAATGACATTTCCAGTATTGGGGAGTAACTAGTTACATGCAATGTCATTACATAATCTAATTACAAAATACATTTAACTGTAATCCATTAAAGTTTCTGAGAAAAACTGTGTATTTTAATTATAGTTACTTATGAAAATGTTAACAATTACAAAGGGGGTTACATCTGAATATTTTCTGTAAAAAGCTCGGATATGTTGAATAATATTAATTTGTTGCTTTGCCTGTTTTTGATGTGCACAATGCCTCTTGCCATTTAAAGGCCATTTAGTAAAGCGATGCTATTCTGATGCTTTTGATTGGTTCTTGTTTGACTTTGCAGCGCACCACATCTGCCAATTACATCAATCCACATTGCCGCTGAAAGATTTAGGCTATAACCTGTCTGAGAGTTGCCACCATGGCAAGTGATAAAAATACGTTCCAGCGCTGGAAATTTAAAAATCATTTCACCCAGAAATCAGAAAAAAGTCCAAATATAACAGTTCAGTGCAAAATATTTTTGCCAACTATTAAAATGCTATCAACATTGAAGGTTTCACCTGAGGAAGCATCTGCAGATATGTAACTTAGCCTACAATTAACTGTAAGCAGTCATTTAAATAAGTAGGAAAGGCATTGCCTACTCCCGCCTGCCACACCATGCTACTGATGTGTATTCAAGATGTATTTTAGCTCTGTATTGTATGTCCAGTAGTTTTTTAACAATGCTAATCTCCATTCATAACAAATTAACTAGTCTGCTTGCTAGCTAGCTAAAGACGTCTTTACCAGCCACACTTCTATTTATGAACCCTTTGACAGAAAATATATAGCTAACTATTTTCCTCCTTGAATAAGGTTGGTAACCATGTCAGATCTAATATTTCAGTTATTTCAACATTGTAGCATAACCTACATTAATGACTCACAAGGTCATTGAGTTTTGAAATTCATGACACCAACAGACTCCCCTGGCCAAAGCTACTTTACCACTAACCAATTTTAATTTTGAATGTCTTTTGTAAAAAGATTAACTGTTTTTTCCAAGGTATTGGTAGATGCCAGTGTTTCCTGTCATATATATGCAAAGATTTGATTTCAAAAACAATATCATAGCTATTAAACTATTTCTTGTAATGATTTTAAATCTGTATTTAACCTCAGAACGATCTCAAAGTAAAAAGAGGTGCTAAAGTCTGATTTTGTGGTGGCTGTGCTTTAAAATTAAATTATTATGATCTTAATTCAAGTAATGAAGGATTTTGAAAGTCTCACAGTAATCAGTGTTGAGTACTACTGTAATGTTAACCATGCCTGGTTTAAATGTTTGAAAATGATTAAAAGTTTTAAACATTCATTAGAAATTTAGAAAAATAATCAAAAAGTAATAAAATGTAATCAGTTAAATTACTTTAATAAAGTAATTGAAATAGTTACACTATTTATTACATTTTAAATAGGGTAACTTGTAATCTGTAACCTATTACATTTCCAAAGTAACCTTCCCAACACTGGACATTTCATCCTCTCCCGCTGTCTACATATGCAATGATTAAATGAGCCTGGACTTTTCTGTGAATTAACACTATGGTAATAACAGGTCTAGACTCTCAGACACTCAACACAGGGAAATAAGAAAGGTCCTTTACTGTACAAGATGAATTTGCCATCAGCTCAAGCATAGTAAAGAGCATTTTCCTATTCAGATTTAGAAGAAAGACACCCACACACATTTTTGCATAAGTATAATCATTAGTGTCATTGTATTAAAATGCAAATTAAGGAAGTGAGCCCTGAAATTTTGAGGTATTATTATCGATCTAAGCGCTGATCTCTTTGTAGATTACCTTTCCCGTAGATGTTGGTCAGGTTTAGAGGTTGAAATTAATTTCTGCTCTCAAGTAGTCATGTACAAAAGAAACAGGGCTGTGTTTGTACATAATTTGCATACCCCAGGCTCTATTATTCTATATTCCTGTAAATTAACAAAGGACATTGCGTCAGCTGGAGGTTTCATTCCAAGGTATAGCTCAGTACTTTCTTATACAGACAGCTTGAAAAAGCATCAACAAATGAATGCATTGAAGAGTGGCCGAAAAATCTATGTGCCATAAGTACAAATATTATTTTGCCAGAATCATCCTTTTTTATCTGTGACTTCATCATCACAATCTAAGAAACAGATTGTTAGCAGTCTCAGCCTGCTGACTTCTCTTCTCTATGGTGATTTTTCAGTTTCATGTCAAAAACAGTTTTAAATTTCAGTGTAAATTCTAAATAAATATAAATAGCATGTATTAATAATAATGCAATGTAATAATTAATAATTAGTAATACAATGCATCTATATATCAATTCATCCAATTTCCGTACAGCTTATTCTAGACAGGGTCACGGGGGAGCCTGGATCCTATTCCAGGGAACTCAGGGCACAAGGGAGGGGACACCCTGCACAGGGTGCCAACCCATTGCAAGGCACAATCGCACATACTACAAACAATTTGGAAATGTCAATCAACCTACAGTACAATGCATGTCTTTGGACTTAGGGAGGAAACTGGAGTACCCAAAGGAAACCCCTGAAGCAAGAGGAGAACATGCAAATTCTGGGCACACAGGCAGAGGTGGGACCAAAACCCTAATCCTGGAGGTGAGAGGCAAACAAGCTAAGCCACCAGTCTCCCAAATATATGCACTTAAGCCACATACAAATGGATATTATGTATTGTAAAAACGCTTTGCTTTGACCTCATGTTTTTCTCTATGTGCCTAGTAACACATGAGGAAACCAGTAATTCACCCTGTTTACTTATTCATTTTAAGATGCCTTTAAGGTCTTTATTGCAAACTAAATGTTGGAATTTCTCAATATATAATGTTTTTTTCTGATGAGCAACAAAGTCAGGGTGAAAAGTGTGCTTGAATTTATTTGCGGAAAACTTCACTACAAAGTGTTTGTGCTGTGCTGATACTGTTCAAGTTTCAGGAGGCCTGTCAGATTCCTGCGCAATGATGTTTCAGTGGTGTAAGTTAACACGATAAAAAAAAGCCCTTGGCAGGCATAGTTGATGTCAAACAGACGTGAAATTTTTTTACATACTGTCTTCATGATTCATGTAGGAATTTGCAGTCTGAGTCCTCTGCTCTATATGATATGATATAACACATAGATAAAATCAACTTCTCATTATTGTGGGCTATTTTGTTCAAACTGAACATTCACCAAATTACGTCATGTCATACAGGAAACAACAGGTGACTACAAACACAAAGAATTTTGACTTTTCCAAGGATTTTTTTTTTAGTTGCTTTGTGTATTCTCTTACATGAGTAGCTTAGTACTTAGTAAGAATATAATCATCCATCCATCCATCCATTTTCTGTACCGCTTACCCTACACAGGGTCGCTGGGAGCCTGGAGCCTATCTCAGGGGACTTGGGGCACACCCTGGATGGGGTGGCAATCCATCACATGGCACAATCACACACACTCATACACCCATTCACACACTAAGGACAATTTGGAAATGCCAATCAGCCTACAACGCATGTCTTTGGGGAGGAAACCGGAGTACCCGGAGGAAACCCCCGGAGCAAATATGCAAACTTGTAACACTATAGGTCCGAGGCAAACATGCTACCCACTAAGATAACGTGCCCCCATAAGAACATAATCATGTATGCTATAATTACTATCTCTTTATAGCACACTACATTATCCACAATTTAAATTAGGCCACTGACATAATTATTATTAACACTGGTGCATAAACTACCCATAATTAACATCCTCAAACATTTTAATTACCATAGTCACAACTGGAATCCAACTTTGAATAATATAGTTGTAGTTCCTGCCTGTAACAGAGTCAGTGCTTCGGTTTATGGATTGACTTGAACTAGCAATGTTTAATTGCTAGTCTTGGTGTCTGAATTCAGTGGTATAATTAACAGAAATTGGATAATACTTCAGACAGTAGCTAATAATAATCATTATTTAACACCTGCTCACATGGCATATTCTTTTTGATTTTAAAATTTATGAAAAACACAGGATCTGCAACATGAAATGTAGTTGACAAAGGAGCTGCACAATCCTTTCTTATCCTTTGCTAGTGAAGAGTTATTCTGTTTTCTGAGTAGGACTTAAATCTGTTCCTCATGAAATTTGTGCCCTCCTGAACTGCTAGTTCTTTGCTTCTGAAATTTTCTTTTTTTTTCATCTGGATTCTCGAGAGATGCAATTATTGTGCAGTCGACTTGTAAGGCTTAGCTTACTGGGGAATACATGGCCCCTTTTTGCATTGGTTCCTCCCTGTGTGTCAGCCATTTCTCATGTTATTTATAACAGCTCCAGTCACAGTGGGTTTCATGGCTGTGTGATGATTCAATGATACACTTATTCCTTTAGAACAATATGATGTCATCATAAACAAGTCTCATAAATATGATGTATCATAGGATACATTAATATAACATTATTTTTTGGTTTTTCTGCAAAAAGAACTTGTTTCGGGGGGTGTGGTGTAGTGCTTAGTGTTAGCATGTTTGCCTCGCACCTCTGGGGTTGGGGGTTTGATTCCCGTCACTGCCATGTGTGTGCTGAGTTTGCATGTTCTCCCCGTGCTTTGGGGGTTTCCCCTGGGTACTCCGGTGTCCTCTCCCAGTCCAAAGACAGGCATTGTAGGCTGAATGGCATCTCTAAATTGTCTATAGTGTGTGAATGGGTGTGTCATTGTGTGCAACTGTGCCCTGCAATAGGTTGGCACCCCATCCAGCATGTCCCCACCTTGTGCCCTGAGTTCCCTGGGATAGGCTCCAGGCTCCTTGTGACCCTGTGTATTATAAGCAGTAAAGAAAATGGATGGAAGAACTTGATTCACAGGCTTTTAGAAATAACTTCTTTTAAGCAATGGTTTGTCCAATTGTTAAAACATTGGATGGAAAGGCTGGGTATGTGGTAGATTGACAATTGTTTTAGGGAAATAATAAACAATGGTGTGTAATGCTGCCCAACATGAAGCAGAGATACTGAAAAACCTACCAAAGTCCATGTGAAATACTTGTTACTATAGAAACAATAACGTATTATAATGAGTGCATTATTACTGTATAAAGCTATGATTTAAATTATAGCAGACACTACTATCAGCTGCTGTTAAACAAAATTAATCATCTTCTGAGTAATCTTATTTATGAATTCAGCACTGCTGTTGTATAAATACATTTATTCTACAAATGGTTGGCACAAATGTATTTATTTTATTGACAATATCCTAATTAAAATGGTTTCAATTAAACTATTTAATCAGAAAATGCACATTTAAGGTTTTTTGATCATATGGGTGTTCTAGCAATCTTTTTACAGAAATGAGTGTGTCAAGTCATACACAAAATGGCTACCTCTCACCATCTGTTGATGTTCCATTTGTTGTTTGAGAAGATGACAGCATTTTCAATCCAGACTCAGAAGATGGCAGTTTTACTTTTTAAAATACCTAAACTGTCAGCAAACCAGATATATCAGTCTCACATGAGGGTGTCCCACCTTGTCTAGTGAGATATGCTGCATAATAAGAACAAGTGCATGCACAGAGAATTGTATTCTTCTCTCTCTCTCTCTCTCTCTGCCTCAAACACACATTATGGAAGCAGCAGTTCATACTGTGCACGTCATACTGGAGATTGAAAACACTGATTGCTGAGACATGGAATGAATAATACCTTGACTTCTCCCTGTTTTCTTGTGCCCAAGCGTAAATATAAGTGTTCCTTTAGCGGTGAAAATCACGATGAATTTTTAAAGTGACTCTTCATGCAATATTACTATGAATACAAGCAAAATAATTAAATAGAAGTTATGAAATATTCATTATTAGTCATACATTTTGCCATATATAATTTGCAGGCATTTACTGGTTGGTCACATTTCATGATAGAGGGGAAATAATTTTTAGAGATCATAATTAACAAGAAATGTTGCTAGGGATTTTTATAAGCAGCTGTGTATGTTAGAGTGCTATGATGGAGGACTAACCCTCATTGATCTGCAGGTGGAGAAATGAGAGGGAGAGAACATGCAAGTGAGTGATCAGAGAGAAAGAGAGAGCAAAAAAGAAAGACAAGTTAGCGAGAGTGTGTGTGTGTGAGAGAGAGAGAGAGAGAGCACTGAGGCTTGAGGATAAGAGCCTGAAATCCCCACACACAAAGTGATGTGCTCAAGAGGAGCCTCTCAATATCATGCCTGCATTACATTCTGGCTCTCCCTTTTAGTTATGCAGTCATGGCTAGTCTTGCCAGAATCCCTGCATGCACTTGGGCAAAATACACCGTTTTTAACCATTATGGGATAATAAGCATAACAAATAGTCTTTCCCTATCTCCTGAGCTACACATTACTCCTGAGATTGCTCAGTGTTGTGGACCCCTTCTGCTCTCCAGACCTGCTCGATCCATCCTGATGCCCTACCTATGGTTGGAGTTCATCATCTGGAAGTCACTTGCTGCTATTAAGGATAGCCCTACATGGTGCAGCCTAAACATCCTTTCACACCGAGCGTGATTAAGCGACGCAAATGTTTGATACGATGATGCTCTTGACTAGAAACAATAGATCCCTATGGAGATATTCACACCGGACACGATCAAACGCGGCACAACAAAGCGACACTTTCTTCATCCAGTGAGGAAATTTTTTTTCCCTGCTGCTCAGCGACAAAACAGGCCATTCAATTAGATTTGAGCTTTAGATCACTTGCCCAGAGATGCTGCTGTTGCACAACAGGGAGAGACGGGTGATGTTATAGCACAGAAAGCGGTTTTGAAACCAGTGTAAACACCGAAGAAGTGTATTCCGGAAGAGAGAGGAGAATGGATATTGAGTTCTTATCATTTGCCAAGTTTCCATCCACTTTTGGTGCACTTCCGTTATCGACAAAGTGAAAATGTGTATATTTAAAAAAAAAAAAAAAAAAAAGGAGGGAAAAAAAAAAGAAAGAAAACGAAAAAAGTTTGCGATATTTGCTTTCTCCCGCCCGTTTCCATCCAATTGGCATTGTGTCGATAAAATGGTGCACGCCACAATTACTTAAGCATTAAAAAGTGCCTATAAATATATATATATATATATACACACACACACACATATCTATCTATCTATATATCTCTATCTCTCTCATATATATCTCATATATACACACACACACACATCTATCTATCTATATATCTCTATCTCTCTCA
>JANDJT010000190.1:24670215-24687905 GCA_024331685.1 Stegophilus panzeri | reverse complement strand
AGGAGAGAGAGAGAGAGAGAGAGAGAGAGAGAGAGAGAGAGAGAGAGAGAGAGAGAGAGAGAGAACGCAAAAAGGCAAATATCAAAGACCAATAAGAAATCCAAGTACTCTTCTCTGTACATTTAGCATCTCGCATTTCAATATACTGTATATACTGGCTCATGTTTGATTGTCTCCTAGAATATGAGTACTTTAATGCAGCTTTAGGCAGTACCTCACATTTTTTGTGTGCAGCAAGAAAGCTGGAGGCAGGACAGACACATACACTATACAGCTGTGTTAATCAGGGTTTATGCAACACTGGCAAGCCATAATCTAAAGATAAAGCCTTCCATTCCCACAGCACCGTTCCCCTTTTCTGTCACTCACACATCTACTTCACAACTACTACACAGTTGGCTCACCATTTTCATATAAATCAAGTATCCAGCACATTCCACATTGAGGAGTGGGAGTGTAATGAGACTCACATGAATATGTTTCCATGAGCTGCTGTTATTAAAACATAGCTTATGAATTATAGTATATTTTCTATTACAATATTTTCTATTAACATCTTTGTTGATAGTGAAATAGTCTGCCCCTGGCTCTCCTCTTTTAGTTTTATGATCCACTAATTAGGCCATTCATAGACATGTTGCATATGAAAAATGTTATGCCACTTTACTCTCCTATACTTTTCACTTTTTTAATACTCCTACCAGAGGATGCCCATTTTGAAGTCCCATACAAGTCCCTGCACCCACATGGATCCTAAGGTCTACAAGGTCCTAGAGCCTACTCGATGCATGCTGTACTCCACAAGTTCCTGCTCCCAATCCATTCTATCTTGAGGCACAATGCCCACCCTGAAGCCTACTCCTATGTTGAAGCTTCTATCTTGATTCTGCTGTTGCAATTTTGTAGTCTAGAACTCATGCTCTGTTCAAAGCCTGTTCCTGCTATTCTGTGGTCCAAAAGCTACTGCTCCTATACTGATCTTGTGTCTGCCATCTTGAGGATTAGAGCTCCTGTTCCCTTTAGGTCCTACTCTTGCCATCCTATAGTTCATGAGGCCCAATTTCCATCCTGAAGCCCACAAGCCCTTGCTGCCAGGATCCTAATGTCCACAAGCTCCTGTTATTTTGAGGCCCAGAGCTCCTGAGCTCTTAAAATCTTACACCTCTCATCTTGTGGTCCACAAATGACTGCTCCCAATTAAACCCATCCTGCAGCCCACAAGTCCCTGTTTCCACCTGGATCCTGAGTTCCACAAGCTCCTGTTTCTATAGTGATCCCAATCCTGACATATTGAGACATTTTAGATCCTACTCCTGCCATCCTGTGGTCCACAAATGCTCCCTGCTCCAAAAAGAATATATCCTGAGGCCCAATATTCACAGTGAAGCCACAAAACCCTGTCCTGTCATGAATCATGGGGTCTACAAGTTCCTGCCATTTTTTGGCCCAGAGCTCCTGTTCTCTTCAGAATTTATTCATGCTATCCTGAAGCTCACAAACCCTACTGAACCTGGAGTCTGAGATCTACAAACTCCTGCTCCAATCTTTCTTCTGACATCTTAAGGCATATAGCTCCTGCTCCCTTTAGTTTCTGCCTTTGTGTGGACCACAAGTCTCTACTCTCAATCAAATCTATCCTGAGGCCCAGTTTACATTGTGAAGCCCATATCCTGACCTAGATCCTCAGGTCTTTAGAGTCTTAATTCCCATATAAATTTCCCCTTTTAAGCCACCCATGCCTGAGTCAGAGAATTAAGCAAGTGTCTGTCATGGAAGCAAAGATTAACACATGTTGCAGAATGAGTCTGCATTTGGTTTTGTTCTATTTACACCAGATATATTAGATCACACTTTACCCTATGTAGAGAGAAATGATGTAGGTTAAGCACAGTAATGTTAGAAAAGACAGGAATATGTGCTGCTAGTACACTATTAGCCAGAGCAGACCAGATGATATTCCAAATAGTTGAATATTAAACATCTTCATCAAATGCGAAGTAAACTGAGTAAATATGTGATTATTGGTGTGCATTAAACTTCATAAAATCCATATTTTCTATATGATGAAAGTCCTAAATTATATGTCTCTGGAAAACATGAAGGCAATTGCATATGAACATACCACAAATTCATTCTATAAGTTTGTTAAATGCATAGACACAATGCATAGAATACATGAGGCATGATTTAAGCATCAAACAAATGCATTGCATTTATCAAAACTATTGTCATATTTTAATATATAACTAAAAAGGTAATTAAATATACTGTCATGCATTATATATACAGTATGAAGGCTGTGCAACACTTTCCATTAAAATGATGCTTCCAATGAAACCATCTGTCCATCATTAAGAAATGCCTCTGCGTACCACATTACCCACACCAGTTATGGATTTATTTGGTCAGGGCAGTCACAGTGTGATTAGACAGCTTTAAAACCATCGTGCTATTACTCATAAGTGCAAATGCCTAAATGCGCATATATATAGGAAAATGTGATTTCTTGCTCACCCACTGACATTTCTCTCATCACACAGAGAGGAGGCTTTTAATGATGAAGTCAGGGGCATAGCAATCATTTTAAAAGTAGATGGGGGACAGAGATGCCATTTACTTTAATGACTCAAAATCAACCAATTATGAGTCACATCACAGCCACTGTAACTATACGTTCAGTTCAGATGGTTTAACCATGACGGTCATCTTTGTGTCATGGCACACAACAAAGTTTGTATAAACAGCTGTTTACAGAAGCCTCAATATCTGTGTTGGACCACTTGAGATGGAACTAACCCATATGTAAATTCTTCATTTAACGATTTAGTATTTAATTTCATAGTCACAGATTGTATGATTGCATTGCATCTCGAGGATACAAACATGAACAATGACATGAGCTATGATTTATAAACATGTTCAAATTCTGAGCAACTAATTATTTGTTCCTTTCTATTAATGCTGCATTAATGAAAATTATTATAAAGGGTTACCTGCTGCCCACTAAGACTACTACCATCAGAAAAGAGTGAATCTTATGGCTCGTATACTTCATAATAAAAGTAATGCTTTGGTTTGGTGGGTTAGAATTTATTTATTTATTTTAACAGCTGCCTACAGCAGTCATTTTGTCAGTTACAAATCACACCACTAAGTTTGTTAGATGCCTCTCTCAAGTTGCCTTCAACCTTTAAAATTCTGCTCATTCCTCATCCATAGAAAACAGCTCTGTTCCTCTCCAGTTACATGGCAGCCATCTAAAAATGCCTCAGAGGTCATTTTCATTTCCAAACTCACTGCAATCAATAAAAAGTGGGTTTTCCTGCAAGTTTCGTATGAGCTTAGCAGTGTGTTTTGTTATGGAAATTGTAATATGTAATTGCTAGGATGCACCAAGATGCTTGATTGAGACAGGTCCCCTCTTCTGTCCCACTGCATTAATGTGTGTGCTCTCTAAAGCTTCTATTTTTGCTCCTCTCCTTGACCGCAGTTGAAAACCAGGCTCTGTCAGAGCACAGAGCATGAGTCTCCGGGGGAGGCAATGCATTTTTAAACACTTTTCTGTTCCCTGTTCTCCAGAGAAATGAACGCTAAAGATGGCCATTCACACCACTCAGCGCATAATTAATACTGGGCTCAGTGATAGTGCAGCCAAAGCTGCTGTGACCTCCAACAACACAGTTCAGCAGCTTTATGGCGAACACAGACCTACCGCAAATCTAATTTCTCATTCTGTCTTTTGTTTAAGAATTTAAGCACTTTAATAACAGCAACTTGTGGTTGGGAATGATTCAGATTTGTCTATGAAAAAATTAAGGTATAAAAACCCATGGAACTAAAAGAAAGTCATATATAAAAATTAAGTTGGTGTGAAAGTGCTATGATGTTTAACTGTAGCTCTGATTAGCCTGGAGAATGCACTGTAACTGTAGGAAATTTTATATAGTGCCATTTAACCAGATATGATATTTAGCTAAACACTATGTTGGGTTATGTAAAAAATCACTTTAGTTGCAATAATACACAAATCAACAGAACACAAACCATTTTGCTTGCCATTTATTTATTTCTGTTTTGTTGTTTGCTTGCTTGCATATCCTCCATGTTCTTCTATTTGTACAACCCCAATTACAAAAAAGTTGGGATACATTTGTATTGACACTTTACACCAGTTTACCAGACATGAAAATGATTTTGTCCTCTTGAACACATGGGACAGGAACGGTGCAAATGCGCAAATGTTTTATGCGATATTCCAAATTTTCACATAAGTTAAATTTGCAACTTGGATGGAAATATAGCTATACACTCATGGATGTTTAATTAATCATTTCCCCATTACATTAAATTCACTTTATTTTGGAATGACCCAAAAAAAAGGCTGTCATGTACAAACTATCTTATATATTCTATTCTATAACAATATTTAACAAAGAAAAATTTATAATATTTGATATGGTGAAGTAGAGTTTAATTTAAAATTTATGAAGGAGTTCCCAGAATCTGTTTAACAATTTTTGTTTTATTAACTTCCAGAAAGATAGAAAAAAGAGACTAGTGAGGGAACAACTGTTTGTAGCAGCTACAGTGCTGTGAAAAGGTTTTTCCCCTAATCCTGCTTTCTTCTGTTTTTGTGTATACCTCATACTAAATAGTTTTAGAACTTCAAGCAAAATACAAAATAAAACAATGGTAACCTGATTAAACACACAATAAAGTTTTTATTTATTTATTTATTTTTATTGAAGTAACAAAATAGAATTATTTTCCTATTTCAGCACATACTGTCGTGTTTTATTTCTTACATATTACACATCCCCCCTCACCCCCCCTACTCTGGCAAATGTTTGGAATCGGCCCACATTTGAAAAATGCATTTTAATGTCTTTTGGGTTACTGCCATCATCATAAAGTAAGACAGTGGCTTAGAACAGTGATGATTTTAGGAGTGTATTTTAGAACGCAAGGTCAGAAGTCTCCAAAAGCAGCTGTGTGTGAGTGAGTAAGTGAATAAGTATGAGAGAGAGCGAGAGTACAGTAAAATCCAGAAAAATGTTAAAACAGAGCTAATCTTGTGAGTGAGTGTTGGGGGATTGGGTATCCCCAGAGACGGACAGCAAGAAAAGGCCAAACAGGCCTCAAGCGTGGAGATGGAACATCTAATTTTGGAGATGTCTCTAACATGGTAAATGGTCTGCACTTATATAGCGCTTTTTTTTTTAACCTTAGTGGTTCCAAATAGCTTTACACTGTGTCTCATTCACCCATTCACACACACACTCACACACCAATGGTAGAAGAGCTGCCAGGCAAGGCGCTAACTTGCCATCGGGAGCATCTTGGGATTCAGTGTCTTGCCCAAGGACACTTCGACATGTAGAGTCATGTGGGCCGGGAATCGAACCACCAACCCTATGATTAGTGGACAACCCGCTCTACCACCTGAGCCACAGCCGCCCCAGCAACAGCATTTTAGGACATAGATTTTTTTTCTTAATAATTTTTTTTTTTTACTCCATAGACCTGTCATAGAAGCTTCCTGGTTTCCTTACTCCTGCTCCAGCTCTGCTTTTTGCAAGTCCTCTGATCATTGTTGGCATCTGTTTCTTGTAATTAGCATCATTGTCTCTTATTAATCTGTAACCACAGAGTGTCTCATGGATTTCAGTGAGAGTAGTGTGATAACACTGAGAAGCTCAGCAAAGATACTTTAGTTTACTATTAATACCTGGATGATGAATTAAAAGTGACCGAAAATGATTTTGCTGAGTGGCCAATCCACCAAGTGCATGCAGCACTATATGTAGCATGGACAAAAATTAGATTTGGGAATTTTAATACCAGCGCTTGTTCATGCAGAGGCCACTCTTTCAAAGACATCAGTATAAGATTTCATTTTTGGCATCCACATCAAATTATTTGCTGTTAGCATGTGTTTTAAGGAAGATTTTTTTTGTTTATTTGTGGAACCAAGTGGAACAGCATCACAGATGATTGTAAGAAAAATACACACAGTGGTATGAAGAAGCGAGGCTAGGGCTAATTTCGTTCCAGCCCAGGCTATAAAGTTATCAGTGACAGTTGTATCAGGCGATTACAGCAGGGGAGGTAAACACCCCCTAGTTTGATTTCTATGTTGTTATGTGAACACATTATGTGATCAAGCATTGCTTAATCATAATAGTTTCCTTGTTGAGATACAGGCATCACAGGCCTTTTGTATTAAATCTTGCCTGTGCAACAATTTCTCAGTTTTCCTGGTTGTCTAGTGTAGTTTCCAGATTACCTTCATTCTTTGTGTATTTTATATTTTCTGGTCTTTGTCTTTGCCTGTCTTTTTGATTATGAGTATGGATCTATTTTATACCTTGCCAACTTTCCCCCCACTGTGGATTATGACTATGGCTTTCAGAACAGCTGTAATAAAGAAACTCAGCACTTATACTGAAATGCCTCTGGCTCAGAACTGTAACATATCCTAAAAGGCTGATTTTGTCACATCTAATTATTTCCTCATTTCCAAGAAATATTTGCTAATGTATTAAAGTGACAGTTTGTCATTTTTAGAGCCCTCTACTGCCTAATTAAATCACTTACACAACTTTATTGAAACTATGCACGATTTGTGTGTATCCTCTTTGAGAACATGGTTCGGGATGAGCAGCTCTGGTTCAGCTGGGATCATAGTTAATTGTGGGACAGAAAAAAAGGCAGAAGCCTGAAATGCAGATATTAGCAAGATTCAAAACATGGCAATATTGCTAATCATTGTTTTATTTGCACGGTTTCTTTAAAACTCTATGATTATTTCAGAACTAGACCCACTTTAAATATCGCATACGGCATCTAGAACAGTATTGGTATAGTATTAACTACTGTATCTTATGTATCTTGGAAATTTTGAATAGGAAAAGGAAAAGAGAAAAAAAAGATGGAGAATTTGCACCCACAGTGCACTATAGCAGTTTTACGTGATGAATTATAAATCTCATTAAAACTCAGTGACATCTTTAAGATGTATAGTTACAGTATATGCCTTCTATTATTTCAACACCTTTAACTGGTATGTGATAAAAAACCCTCCTTAGGGAAATCTTATCTCCATATGTGTCTGAAAGCAGGGCATCTGCTTCTTGTTTACTTACAATAGGAAATACATCTTTATTTTTAATATTTACATTGAAAATGATCTACAAGTATAGGTTTAACCTAGTTACTTATGCTAACAAAATAGGATTAAGGGAAAAACTGCCTGTGTTTTTAAACCAAGAAAAAAATAATGCAGGCTTTAAAGCTGGTGTAACTGGCAGGAGTGTCGTGAGTGGTGATGGAGGAAAACATAAACCTTAAAATACCTGTTTGAAGTTTGTAGTTCATGATTTTTAGGACAAAATTGCATTAATTCATTCATTCATCTTCAGTAACCACTTTAACCTGGTTGGAAGCATGGTGGAGACTAACACGGGAACACTGGACACGAAGAATTCATATGAATTTCAGAATTTTTGAGTATACGGTATGTACCTTTTTGCTTTAACTCCACTAGTTTGTGTAAAACTAGATTATTCGTGTTAGATCAAATCCATCACAGTGTCGTCTGAACATGTTTTTCAGTTTGGGTAATTGGGGGGGCGGTGAAAGACTAATGGAAAATTTAATAACACATTTGCTTTAATTTATATACAGTAGTGAACTAGAATAGTGGAGAATCTTTGATAATGAATATTCAATATACTGAGCATTTCCTTTCTTTGTTTTCCTTCCAAATAATAATAATAATAAATCCAAGATTTTTAGTGCGCTCTCAGACATTTGGACCTCACTGCATACTAAACGTACTGAGAAACAAGAAAGCTAAAGGTTAGGGAAAATGGGACTTTCTCTATCATTTCTAATCTAATCATTTGATCTCCCAGTCTCTGAAATGTAAAACAAATTTATCCTCCAAGTCCATTTAATATTCCAGAGCCGGGGATGTCTGACCTTAATATATTCTCTGCTCCAGCAGTGCTTCAGTGTGGATGGTAGTTTCTGGCCCTGAGCAGATCGTACATTTGCTGAAGAGGCATGTTTGGTGTTTGCAGTCTAATTTGTTACAAATGTATTTCCTGTTTGACTTTAGCTTTTCTCTCCTAAAGGGCCTCTGTCAGTAAACAGATTAATAAAGATGAAATATGATTACCATTTTTCTCCCTTCACAACCAAATGTACAACATGGACCAGTTCCACAAAGCCATAATAAGCAATTAGTCAGCAATTTTTAGAGAATAGCTGTGAAATCTTAAGACCAAGCATGTACAAATGATGAGCCATGGGTAAGGATTTTTTCCAAATAGGCCAAATGATGACACCTGAATGTTATAAAGCAGGAAAGTAAGAGTTGATATTGTGCCAGTGCACTTTCTCTGTAATAAATCCTAAAAGTACGTAAGAGACACTTGGGTGTGTGTGTTTATTCAGAGTGAAACCGTAAACTAGAGAATGCACGTAAAGTACAAAGATGCTCAGGTTCTATCAAATGTTCTAACTTATACTCACATACATGCTCCTTTGCTTTATCCTTGGGTCTGAATTCTCAGAGTGGGAACAAATAAATTATATTTGTAGTTATAAAACAGCCTGTCTCAGTCTGTGCATCATCTTTCTCACTCTCACACAGATAGAGTGAACCATTACTGGAGCTTATTTACATGAAATAAAGCAGCAGTAAAATGCAGACAGGACCTGTAAATATATTCCACTCTGTCTGATCCTTTTTGGAGGACTGCAATCGCTTTTTTTGGTTAAAGATATTATCTGTTGCATACTTCCAGCTTCCTTCTGTCATGAAGAATTACAACAGTAACAGTAATACAACTCAGGTAATATTTCTTAAACTTTTAACATGCAACACATACACACACCACAGACATTCTGTTTACATGCATGACATGTTGCATTTGTTGCTGTAGGACACGAGCATAGCTAATAATCTGCTCTCTTTCTCTGTCATGCTGTATGTGCACTGCTGTTTCTTGATGTGATCCTTCACACCAGATCCTGACACACTTCTACTCCTGTGGCTCCTCTTGCTCTCTGGCCATAAAGATTTGCACTTCCAAAATAACAGTTTATGCCCAAGATTCACTCTTGTTTCAATGTGCAATCTAACCTGAATTCTGTAGATTTGAACAGAACTGCTGCTGTAATCATGGAGACTGCACTGTGATTATCCCAGGACTCTTTCACAATGTCCTTATACTGAGCATCCTTTCAACACACTTAGTATTGTTGGAATTTACTCCTTACACCTTTATTCTGTAATGACTTAAAATCCCACAACCCAGAAGCGGAGTCCCTTTTGAGTCTGGTTCCTCAAAAGGAATTTTCCTCATGTCATCTTAGGGAGCTACCTCTGGCTTACTCATTAGGGATCTAGATAATCTTCCCGATATCTGTAAAGCTGCTTTGAGACAATATCTATTGAAAAAGCACTGTAAAAATTTAATTGAAATGACTTCAATTGCTCTATAATTCTCTAAGAAATTCCTGACACTTTCAAACTTTGCTAGAAAGAGGTTCATTGTGCATTGTTATTGCTCTGCGTCACCAGTATTATTGGTCCATTATTATGTTCTGAGCAAAGGTTAAGATTATAGTTTTATCTTAGTCCACTGTTAAGTCTCCCAGCCACATAAGCCTCACTGGATGTGCTCTTTCTGAAATAGCTTCTTGTGATAAACAGTTTTAATAACTGAGCCATCAACTCCCAATTCCCAGTCCTGACAAAACGAATAACAGAAACTGGCTCCCAAATGTTTATTGCACTTGCACACTATACAAGCCTCTAACTTGATGTAAAACAGTTAAGGCCTGGCAGACACTGTACCATTTTGGAAATCTTGACCAATCACACTCTATCTCTGAATCACAGCTAACTATTTTAGGTTAGCAGGAGGTTTTATGAATTTTACATGTTGAGAAACATTTGGAGCTGAAAACATCTGTAAAGTTTTCTCGATGATCTGAGAAAAGTTTTATAAAATGGTTGTGAATGTTCAAACAATGTTACTGCAACATTTTGAGTTGTAGTAAGATTAACACAGAAATATGCACACTATGGAATTAACTGTTACCTAAATGTAGATTTTTCTACCTTGGAACTTTGTGAAGATGTTTTTAGAACATTATTAAAACATCTTAATGAACATTATATTATGTTATGTTATGCCAGCTGGGTTATAGCCAAAGCTTATAATTTACAGTATATATTCACAATTTACAACCCCAATTCCAAAAAAGTTGGGACAGTATGGAAAATGAAAAAAAAAAAAAAAAAAAAAAAAGTCATTTGAAAATTCAATTCACCCTGTACTATATTGAAAATGTATATTATACTTATGTATATTTTTGAAAATATACACTCATTTCAAATCTGATGACTACAACACACTTTAAAAAATTTTCAACTTTTCACATCGATATTAGAACTAAATTGCCCCTGTCCCAACTTTTTTGGAATGTGTTGCATGCATAATTTCAAAATAAACATTTATCTTATGCAGTTGATTAGGTAAAACATCAAATACCTTGTCTTTATTTGTTTTTTTTTTGTTTGTTTGTTTAAATACAAGTCAAAGTACAATTACAAATCACTCCTCTTTGTAATGACTCCTTTTAGCATTTTCCATACTGTCCCAACTTTTTCGGAATTGTGGTTGTACAGGAAATTGATGACTATAAAGGATTTTCTCTTTTAACCTTAGTGGACCTGCCAAAGTAAGTCTATAGTGCACTCATAAGATACAGTTTGAGCTCAATTTATTACAGCAGAGACAATGTTTCTCCTTCTAAAGTTCCCCCTGTTCCTCCTGATTGTATGGTAGAGCGATGAGTAAATATCCAACAGGCAAATAACATATGTTCTTGCCACAGCTTGACTGAGAAGGCCTTTAAAAGTATCATCCATCAAATGCACTATTCTGTGGACATTATTATTGTTGCCATACTCGCAAATTTCAGAAAATGAACTCATGACTATTCATGACTGGTGGAATTACAGGAAAGCTGACATTAGAAATCTATCTGATCGTTCGACAGCACAATTGGAGGTCATTTGGGCAATTAATTGGGGATCACTGGCCCCCCACACGCCACATGTCAAATGTCCAAACAGTGCAGATAAATTCAGAGAATTAACTGACTATGGGCAAATCAGATTATGAGCATCATCCACATCAGTCTCTGTCTCATCACCTGAGGAAAAAGATGTTAACAATTAAATACAAGCCTCACCGTCGTGTCTTCACTGATCTATGTTCTTGCAAACGTCAGAGGTGAAATAATCACTGATTCATTCAGTTTTGTTGGCTACTTTTTTTGGAAATTGTTTTTGGAAGGGGCTTGAAAATCTGGTCTATAACATTTTACCATTGTCTCTATTATTTTGGGATTTTTAATAATACAAGGCAGGTGGGGTTGAAAAAAAAGTAAAAGAACAAAAAAACCACAATATTCAGCTGCTCAAATTCAAACTATAATTTAAAAAATGCCTTCTGGTCACAATCAAAATATTTATTATAGCAGCATAAAATTTGGCAAAAGCAGGGTGGTAATTCATCAAGAGACAGAGAGTCAGTGCACAGGGGTGATTAAAAATTAGAGAGCGAGAGAGATGATGAGAATCAGGAAAAGTGAATGAGAGAAAATTGAAGGGAGAGAGAGAGAGAGAGAGAGAGAGAGAGAGAGAGAGAGAGAAAGACAGGCGAAAGAGAGAAGGAGATTATTAATGTAAACCTCTTTGGCTGCAGACCGGTTTGCTGGTTACTCAGCAGTGCTTTAAATGAAAAGTGTGTTTGTGAGAAGTGGATTCACTTCCCTCAATAAATCTTCTTCTAAACTGCTCACCTTCCTCGAATCCACTATGGCTGGCAGTAATGGGAAAAGATTCCAATTTGGGTGTTGTGGTTACCCAGAAAATAAGGCTTACATCCTTTGTCATTCTTTTTGTTGCTTTGTGACTTTTTTGTTTGTTTTTCTTTTTCTGTTCTACTTGTTGCTCAGACTGTAAAAAAAATATATATATTTTAAATTAACATGGGATGAGAATGTTTCTACTAGGTTGATTTTCCTTGATGTAATGAAATGAAAATTCCTGACCAAAACAGAAATTACATTTCAGGGCACACTAGGCTGAAAACCAAATCCTAAAACTGAAAGTGTCAGCTGCAACTACATTTCTGGTAGACATGTTTGTGGTAGATATGTTACTCTATAGCTTATGAAATCTAGCCTTCTTGAAAACAGAGATCAACTTTTTTCTCATCTAAGGAAATTAAATCCATCTTCTTTTTTTTTTTTTTTTTTCATTTTTATATTTTTGTGCTTCAGCATTGCCATTTGTGATTTTTTCATTTGTAAATCTCTGTGGCTACAGATGGTCTTAGTGTGCTAGCAGGCACGTTCATTTTTACTTCTGTTGTTTTTCTGCATATTGAGTGGGATGCCATGTTTTTGAGTGGTGTTTCAAACCCATAGTAGAGAAGTCTTTTGGCGTTGTACCCCCTCTAGATACTTGGCATGAATAGTGCTTACAAATTGTAGTGTGAAATCCTTCCACACGGCTGACATTTTCACTATTCATCTGCTGCTCAAACTGTTTTGTCACGTCTGTGATGGTAAATGGTAAATGGTCTGCACTTATATAGCGCTTTTTTAACCTTAGCTACAAAGTGCTTTACACTGTGTCTCATTCACCCATTCACACACATACACACACCATTGGTAGCAGAGCTGCTATGCAAGGTGCTAGCTTGCCATCAGGAGCAACTTGGGGTTCAGCGAATTGCCCAAGGACACTTCGGCATATAGAGTCATGTGGGCCTGGAATCGAACCACCAACCCTACGATTAGTGGACAACCCGCTCTACCACCATAGCTACAGTCACAGAAAAGCTAAAGAAACCTTTCTCATTTTTGGTAGCATTACAATTCTTTTTATCAATGTTGTTAGGTTAAGTGTTTTATATTTGGAGGGGGTTTGAATTTGAAAAACATTATTTGATCATTTACAATTGGGCAGCTTTTAACATGTTAGATGTTTTAAGGAACTAAAGTGATACAAATTTGCTCCTCCATTTACAGTCCACCAATCCATTTTCTGTACTACACAGGGTCGCAGGGAGCCTGGAGCCTATCCCAGGGACTCGGGGCACGTGGCGGGGGACACCCTGGATGGGGTGGCAACCCATCACAGGGCACAATTGCACACACACTCACATACCCATTCACACACTACAGATAATTAGGAAATGCCAATCAGCCTACAATGCATGTCTTTGGACTGGAGGAGGAAATCGGAGTACCCAGAGGAAGAGGTGCAAGGCAAATGTGCTAACCTCTAAGCCATTGTGCCTACCTTCATTTACAGTATTTCTAAAAAAAAAAAGTTTCCAGATATTGGAAATATTTTATACAGTATTTGTAGCTCTCAGTAAAATAGCCCTTTAATCAGCCTGTGGGATTGTGCTTTTCTGCTCGAGTTTACTTTCTTTCTCCTGATTTCTTTCTCCTGAAGGGCTCCTGATTTAGATAGAATGAAGATGAAGTGATAAGACCCATACCAAGTAAAGTGTTGGCAGACACTCCTAAAGCATTCATCTTTTCACGATTGGACAAGCGTATAATGAAGATATAAATTTTCATTTGTTCCATGCATTAGATGTAGCATCAATTGGTATTGTGTAGGAGCATGATGTTTTAGAGTAATTTATCTTAACAATGTTGAAAATCTTACCACGGCTTTAATCGGGTTTCATCCATTCATTCACCTTCAGAAACTGCTTTATCCAGATCAAGGTCATAGTGGTTCTGGAGTCTATCCTGAAAACACTGGGTGCAAGGTGAGATGGGATGCCAACACATGGTATACTACACATTCACACAATTTAGCATAGCTGTTCCATCAACTGATGTTTTTTTGGAGGTGAGAGAAAATCATAGAATGCAGACAAACCTACATGGACACAGAGAGAAGATGGGAAATTCCACAGAGTAACTTGAGCTTAGGATCAAACCAGGGACTCTGGCGCTGTGAAGAGGCAATGCTACCTGATGCACCACCGTGTCACCCTCTAGGTGTAATTACATTTCAGGTATCCTAAACCACTGATGTAATTAACTTAACAAAAACACACAGATGTTTTCCACCCTGCAACAATTTAAACATTTTCCAGAGTGTAGAAATAGAAGGCTATATGGAAAACAAGCAAGCAAACATGAAAAAACAAAAAAAAACAAAACTGAGAGCACACACCCACACCACATTTTTCTAATTTCTTTTAAGCATAAACCTGTTCTAACTGAAGCACAGTGTGGTCTTTGCCTATAGCCATTCATTATTCTACCTGACAGACACACTAATTGATTAGAAAGATCACACACAATATACATCAATGCAGGTAAATACAATCAGGGGTCCGCAGTGAGTGAGGCCAGCAATGCTGACATTCCCCGCTGACAGATCGCTCAGCTCGAGTGACTTTCTATCGATCGGTGCATTACACAAGCAGAGCTGAGTCTGAGATCTACAGGAAGCATGGTGTGACAAACAGAGCAGAAAAGAGAGAGCCCTCAGGGACATGTCAGTCAAAATGGGATAGGAAGAAATAAGGATATATAAATGGTAAATGAATTAACAACTGTGTGTTAAAGGTGGTCAAGGGAATCACATTTTCTGTGAGCAGCAATGAGGATTGCAAAAGCTATTGTGTTTTGATTGCACAGAAAATGATGAAAGAAAAGGAAACACACAACAGAAGTGATTGATTCATTTTGTGCAGTGCAACACATTTTGTTCTCTGGAGAGTTTTAATAATAAAAATGATAAAATAAGGCGTATTATATACTTATTATCCACAAAACCGAAACCACTAGTGAAATCACTTCTATACTGCATTTCTATTAATACAAAGAATTTTATTACAAATTATATTATCAGCAACAACTCTTAGAAATGTTACATTTACATGAACTTCAGAATATCTTAGTATTTGGCACTCGAGCTGGCATAGATTCATGTTTGTGTAAAACCTGATGATCCATGTTCGATCAAATCCATTGGAATTCATTGTTGTCTGAATATGTGCTTCAACTGTGATAAGAGTTAACATGGTCAATATAACAAATTTTCTTAAATTTAAATCGTGGCCTAGAAATAGTCCAGAATTTTGATTAATTAACATTCAATAATCTATATATTGAATATTAATTATTCACAGTTCTGTACTAAAAGATTATAAAAGAAAGTTTCATTGAAGACTTTTTTAAATTCTTTTACTTTTTTAAATTATAAAACTTTTTATTTCCAGTTTTAAATTAAAACAAACAAACAGATTTTCAATGTGGTGTCAGATTTTTGGCTCCTAAATACAAAAATTAAATGAATTAAATACAAAAATTTAGAAGAAAAAAAAAACAGAAATTGTGTCTCAATATCAACACTTTACTAACTGTAATTCAACCATCCATTTATCCATTTTCTGTACCACTTATCCAACACAGGGTTGTGGGGAGCCTATCCCAGGAGACTCGGCACACAAGGTGGGGGACACACTCATCACCGGGCACAATCGCGCACACACACACACACACCCATTCACACACTAGGGACAATTTAGACATGCCAATCAGCCTACAGAGCATGTCTTTGGACTGGGGGAGGAAACCGGAGTACCCAGAGGAAGCCCCAGAAGCATGGGGAGAACATGCAAATGCCACACACACAGGACAGAGGCGGGAATCAAACCCCCAACCCTGGAGGTGCGAGGCAAACATGCTAACCACTAAGCCCTTGTCCCCCCACTGAATTCAGAATTAATGTAATTATGCATTTCATCAGGACCACCACCAGGAAAATTGGAATGAAAATGATTGATGAATTAATGTTATTGTGGGTATGCAGCTTTACCTTTTTTTCTCCTTTTGTTTCTTTCTTTTTTGTTTTTTACTTTTTCTTTTAATGGGTTCCTAATAATGAATTCAGTTATAATAAGACTAATTAAAACTTCAGTCTTGCCCCCTGCTTGGGTCTGAGCATTAAAAACTCCACACACTAACACTGCTATACACTTGCCACCTACCACGAGCTGTCAAGCATGACTACATTACAGTCCTGATTCACACAGAACTGTTAAAATGAGAGATTTTTTATAGAGTACACCAGGGTCTGGAAGAGGAAAACAGCAGTACTTGAGGAAATTCGGAATGAAAGGAAGTTGGTAGAAAATGAAAGAATTGTCCTCCCCATTGTATTGTTAGCATTGTATAGTACCTAGTTATAATGAAGTGAGTCTTGGGGCAGATGAAAGAGCAGTTTAGAGTTTTATTAAGAACAGGTAATCCAAAGGGCAAGGCAAAAGGCATAAACAAAGACAAGCAAAGGTCAGGCGATCAGCAAATGGGCATGAATCAGGCTAGGCAAAGTATAACACAAGAAGCAAGAAACAAGATCAAAACCGGAACCGAGAACACAGGACAAAGGCGTGGTACAGTGAGAACACTCAATACTTCACCTCTGAACAGCGACACACAAGGGGTTTAAATAACAAACATAACCAGGGGTATAACACAAAACATCTGTGATTAACAAGAACACGTGAGGGAGATATCCAACAACATAACAGGGTGGGGACAGGACATAAACCATAACAAATGCACATGTGTCAAGCAAACAAAGTCAATGTCAAATGCATGCTGTTCCGCTTCGGGCTTCAGAGTGTGCTGTGTGCTCCAGCGCTTTGCCCGAGGGGAAATTGTGACACTAGTATTTGTTTTTCTTTTTTTTCTCCCATGTATTTGTTCTTATTTTCTTGGGATGTAATCATTAGAAGATTCTGATTATTGTTGATTACAATTTAAATTGATTATTATCAAAAAAAGGACAGGCAACTGGTGTATAAAAATAATTATTACAGATCTTCATCACTTGTGAATTAGTGGTAGACATTAATATTGATCAGAGACTACTAAAATATATTGTGTCAGTGGTATCACCAAATATAAAATGGTTGCCTTAAGTAGCAAATTCACAAAGTAAGTTTAGACCTTTTCTATTTTACTTCTAATTGTGTTAACATATTCATAAGGCTGGTTTTCTCTTTTTTTCTCCTTTTTCATTTTTTCCTTTTCTTTTGAATTTATTTTATTTCTTCTTTTTTTTATTTAATTGAACTCTCCCTCTTATAGGAGTGGGTTTAAAAAAAACATAAAATTGCACCTTTTTATTCTGTTTGTCCTTTTTGTCCTCTGAAAGGGTGTGCTGATGAGGTAACAGAAAAAAAAAGAAAAGAAAAGAAAAAAGTGAACAAACTACAAATGAAAGACATACATGGAGGGTTCCACTAGTGGACATTGACTGACTAGCGGACAATTTTCCATGTTGACCAAAAAAATGCTAGTGAGTTGCACTTATTCTGAACAGCATGTATGTTGCTCCAAAATGGAATGGCGATGCCATTTGTCTGTTGCTGATATTGTGTCACACGGAAGTGTGCTAGGCTTTCACCTTGAAAATGTGAGAATTTGTACAACCAAAACTCCAAATAACCACAGGATAACTGAAACTATCTTGCGCACATGTACAGTGCATCCGGAAAGTATTCACAGCACTTCACTTTTTCCACATTTTGTTATGTTACAGCCTTATTCCAAAA
>JANDJT010000190.1:24655171-24670115 GCA_024331685.1 Stegophilus panzeri | reverse complement strand
AGAATTTTGAGGAAAATAATGAATTTAATCAATTTTGGAATAAGGCTGTAACATAACAAAATGTGGAAAAAGTGAAGTGCTGTGAATATTTTCTGGATGCACTGTATGTATAGTTGAACTAAAGTCTTTACAATGACCTGCTTTTTAGAAACACAGCTTCTCTTCCAGTTACTTGCTCCTAAACACTTGAGTTTCCACTTTCATAGACGCAATGAGTATCACAATCTTAAGACCAAAGCCAAGTGCTTGTGTTTAAAAGTGACCATTCAGACTCTACTGAGAACCCCGTCTGATACACTTTTACTCAAGGAAAACCTGGCAACCTTGGTGGTATGTACTACACAAAGATGATTTGTGTAATCTGAAAAGGGGCTCACAGAAAACTGACTTAATCAGCTGCTTAACCAGTACAAATCTTTTAGACTTAAGACACCAACTCTGAATATGGCTCCAAGTGTATAATAAAGCTTAATAAAGCATTATGTTGTGATTATGCTGAAAAGGGTAGCTAGTAGTTGTCTAAAGCAGCAGCATGCACTAAAACAGAATCAAATTTCTGAATTTACACCCCAATAAACACAGGATCCGAAAACTAATTTGATTTGGCAAGTTTGCAGATTATTGGTATTTATTTCTAATTCCAGTTCATTTACTCATTTACAAGCATGCTATACCATATAACAAAAAGAGCTTAGATTTTAAAGCTTTTGTATCTACTAGTCTATAACTCTATGAATGCAGGAGTTTAAAAAGTGTATTGATGCTGTAACCAAACTCATTAGAATGTGCAGTAAACACAGAAAATCCCATGCGTTTTGAACACACTTCACAGATATGCATAAGAAAAATGAAAAATTCTGAAATACCATAACACTAGAGGATTTTTGTGAAAATCCACTCCCATTGCAGTGAGAAATGAAACCTCTGTGTTTGTACCTGTATGTGGTAATTACAGAGTTGAGTGTTGATTGTTGCTCTTATTGACTTTTGCATGGAGTGCGCTGTTCAAGCATTGCTGATTTATGTGTCAAATTAAAGCAGGAAAGAAACAGAGAAAGAGAAAAAAACAGCTAGATGTGGAGAGAAAGCACAGCTATCAGTGCGTCACAATCTGTCAACATTCACCATCATATATAGAAAAGCTTTTATGTAGATTTTTTTCCCTTATTCAAACCAGTGCATTCTAAACAAAATATTCATTATTTATGGCCTGCAACGCTGTTTCAGTAATTCAGTTCAATGGAGTGTAATGAGGAGTTCAATTCCATGACCTCAGATGTGCTGAGTGAATACTGTAATCATCATTGCATAAGCACCAGGGCAGTACACTGCTATTACATTAGGAGACTATGGTTTAGTGCCGAGAAAGAAATTATACAAGTTTTTAAATTATGTATTGAAACATTGCTTCATTGTATTGTTTAGTGCAGAGGTATTCAGACTGTGTGGAATTGCAGCAGTTGTGCGGGTAAGAAGGAAAATAAAAACAAAAATAAATATTTAAATGACAGTATCAAATAAATATTTAAATGACAGTATTTTTGCATAGGCATGCCAAATTCTAACATCAGAGTACACTGGGACTCCAAAAGAGTAGTCTTTTTAAATAATACAAATTTCAGATAAGCCTACTGACATTTTTACAGGTGATTCAAACTCTCTTATATTAATTGACACTCTATAGAAGCCCTGCCTTTTCCCTCTATTTCACACTAGTAATATTTAGGCCATGCTCGTGGTGCTTGAAAGGTGCACGGACGCTTCGCCCTTGCTTTCTGTCAAGGTAATTGTTTTGAATTCAATGAAAATGGTCATCTAACCATTTAGAAATAATGTTAATGATAATTGGACAGTGATTGAGACCTTTCATTGTTTGTTTTGCTATCTTGCACCAGTCAGCACTCTGATATGTTCAAACTGTTTGAGCAGAAGATCAATATTTTAGGACTAGTCATTATTTTTCTTTGGGGTTTTCATGGGGTTCTATTTTATTTTATTTTATATGCTAGTTAATAATAGGCAATAAAAGCGATGGGCAAATGGGGTGACGTGGAATGTTTTTATGTGTATAAAATTTATAATATTTTTAGTGGGATGTACATTGGATTACAGGCATGAATCAGTTTTGTAGCATATGTAAGCCTCACTATACTGTATGATTTATTGACATATAGCCTAGCTGGTTTATAGCATGCAATAAGGTTATTACACTCATCAACGTAGGGTATACTATCTGTTGCTTATTTTTTGGCATAACTTGTCTTGTCCTGTTTGTGGCATTACTGGTTTACTAATATATTTGGCTTTTTGGTAAATGCATTGGTTAACCTAAATCAGTACTGCTTTGCTGGCATTCACATTTGTTGGTTTATATTTGGACCACTTATCCCACCAAATCAATGCTTATATAGCAGTATACCTTCTCAGATAAGTGGTTCTCCATACCAATTCAGATTTAATGGTGTGTACATTTGAGAATACATATATTCTTTTTGTTGCTTATGTTAGGGTAATGATGTATGTATTGAACCATATGGCTCACTATATGGTTTATTATACATGTTACGAAACAGGACTCAAACAGGAAGTAAGCGCAGGAGTAAAGTCTTTATTTACATTTAAGTCTATGGACGAGGAGGCGGGAAACGAGGTCTAGACATAAACTTACAGTTGAAACAAGAAACATGAACCCAAACATGTAAACTCTACTCATTTAACTAAGGCATGAACACTCATTTAACTAAGGCATGAACACTCATTTAACTATGGCATGAACACTTATTTAACTATGGCATGGACACTCATTTAACTATGGCATGAACACTCATTTACCTAGAGCATGAAACTAGGAACAGGAAACTAGACAGAGCATGGACACATTACCGCCTGGCACCATTATACATTCCATCTTTCCTCTATTAGTCTCTACGCTAATACTGCCCGATGTCTGTAGCAACGCAAGGGGTTTAAATAACCAGTCCCAATTACCTTAATTGCTGACAGCTGGTAAAATTTCAAAGCACACCCTCGCACCTCCGCCAATAACTGAACAGGGCGGGGACAGAACAGAAACCAAAATAAGTGCACATGTCCATTGTAAACAAAGTCTTAGTGTCCATGCGCACTTCAAGCACGTGTACGCGCTCTCCAGCTGCCCCTGCACGTCATCGTGACAATACAGCAGTTAGTTCTGGTCCAATAATTTGATTGGTTGAGTGGTATTCAAAGCATGCTTATATTTAGTATAAGCACGGTGGGATGTTTCACTGTGTGTATCACTCCACTCGTCTGTGTTCACCATGTCAAATTGCACTTCCTAGTTGAAAATTGTTAGTATAGTACAGTATATATAAACTGTTAGTATATATACACTGATAGAGTAAGTGACATCATCAGTGGAAATGTCAAATTATGCTGTACGTTTCAGGAATATAACTTTTGGCTTAAAATATGAAAGCTGGTCAGTTGAAGATGAAAAGGGAAATCAGGATCCAACATAAACATTTGGCGGTCTGGGAAAATCTGTCACTGGTTGAGTTCAGACAAACAACCATAAAAGATGGAAAATATATATTTTTTTTCTGCCTATAATATAGTTGGACACATCAACTTTAAGGGACCATAGATACATACCAAAATGTGAAAACACTTTTATCTTTCTTCTTCATCTTCCCTAGAGTACCTGCCTAGCTGAGGGAGATTTCCTCTTACAATGAAGAATGAATGTCAGGCTTTTATCAAGCTGTTAAAAGTTAAGTTCCAAAGCAAAATGGACATAAGCCAAAACAATTTAGTTTGTAATAAAATACCTACTGTAAATATGTGATGAGATTCTAAAATCCTATAACCTTGCTTGTGTTTGAGCTATGTGCAAGTTCAGGAAAGTATTTAATTATTTATAGTAGAAATCCATCCATCCATTTTCCATACCGCTTATCCTACATAGGGTCACGGGGGAGCCTGGAGCCTATCCCAGAGAACCTGGGGCACAAGGCAGGCGGACACCCTGGACAACCCATCGCAGGGCACAAACACACACCCATTCGCACATGATGGATCATTTTAGAGATGCCAATCAGCCTATAACACGTCTTTGGACTGGGGAAGGAAAACGGAGTACCCAGATGAAAACCGAAGTACGGGGAGAAAATGCAAGCTCACAGGGTACACAGGGTAGAGGTGGGATTCGAACCTCCAACCCTGGTGGTGCAAGGCAAATGTTCTAACTCCTAAGCCACTGTGCCCCCTGTTTATAGTAGAAATATATACTAGAAAATGGCAAACATTTGACCATGTGAAAGGTTTTCCCAGGCTGCCACATATATACACTAGATTCAATAAACAAGTGTGAAACCTACTATAAAACTGATATATGCAAAACATTGTACATGCTATTAAACAATATACTGTAGTTAACCAACATGCTAATCTCTTCTCCAATCTCTTCTTGCCCTCTCTTCTCCATTCCTTACATAAACTCCATTTCTGTCATAAACTACAAACATGTTTCCTCTAGCTTTTAAATCGACTTTCATGCACCTTCAAAACACATGCTAAAGCACAACCTGTTGTGACTAGGAAAAACAAGCTCCTAGTAGGATTCACCTGATACAAACACAACCTGTCAGTGCAATTAAGAACTCTATATGCAGGTTGGGAATCTAGATCATGATTAGAAGGCTGGTAGTATTGATTCAAGCACTGTGAACAAGACCTTTTTAGTGTTTTCTGCAACTTTTCTACTTTCCTCAGCCCACAGAATGTCCTTTTCTAAACATCTTTTTTTTTTTTTTTCCTTTTGGGCTGATGACGTAATTTCTCAGCGAACACAATAATAAAGGTTGCTTATCAGATTCAGTCAATTGTGTGTGTGTGTGTGTGTGTGTGTGTGTGTAAGTGTAAACTCTAGACTCAAGGTTAGAAACCAATTATATAAAGGCTTCTATTCACCACCCATATCACTGTTACAGTAGAGATGGAACTGTGACCAGAGCAATATTTCCGGTTTATACCTGAAAAGGAAAAAAAAAAAAGTCTTACTGTCATCCGTGTGTATACTAAAGTTAATAAATAGCATGCATAACTTTTTACCTCCCATGTAGTACAGCTATCAGTTAGATCCTTTTAATGTAACCTAATCTTTAATTTTTACAACCGGAGATATTCTGTTCATGTCTGACGAGTCCACCAGACAGAGACATCCCTAAAGACAGCACCCATTAGAATAACAACAATAACAGCAGACCAAATTAAAATGATTTTTAATACCAGTCCAATCCACCTCAATTTAAGTTTATAAAAATCTCAGTTTATAACATGTTTATAAGCTATTAATAGATGATTTGTTAATCAATTATAAATGCAGTCCTGTCAACCTTCACAGTTTAATGTTGGCCTATGCTAGTATGAGTTATTACTTACCAAAAATAGCCTTCTTTTTTCCATCCAATAAAAATGTCAGCTGTATCAATCAATGTCTGGTATCTGGAATGATTGACAATTACATGGGTGTTTTAAACACTCCAATACTAAGAGACCCCTTACCTCCTTCTCACATTAGTAATCTTTTGGCCAGTGTTCTTGTCCTGACTTAATTTTCTTGCTTGAAAGATGTACTGTTGTTGGTAAACAGAAAATGTATTGCATGGAAGCCCTAATCGGCCACGCATCATTACTTTTTTTCTTTTTTGTTTTCTCGTGATCACAACGTAATTTTCTGGTGCTCTAGACATAACAAAAGTTGTTTTGTCTAGAGCTTGACTTAATATTGTTTTGATCTTGGGCATAACAAAAGGATTTTCTCTTGATCTTGACATAACCAAAAGCTTTTTTCTCACAGTGTAATTTTTTCATGAGAAAATCTTGTGCTAGGTGAATGAGACTGGCATTGCATACTTCTGGATTAAGAGAGAGGGGTGGCCCTTTCTGAAGTGTTGGACAGTAATGTGAAATTTGTCAATCACTGACAGACATAGAGCTATTTCAGAATCATTCACCCATGATGCTGTGGGATTGCGCTACGCTTTTGCTGCCTCCAGAACAATAATGAAACAGTTATGTCGAGGACAGACAAATTAAGTTGTGATCACGAGAAAACAACTTTTGCTATGTCGATATCATGAGATAATGTCATTGATGTGTATGTTAAAGCTTATGCCATTAACGGAGAAGAGATATGGTGGTTTAGCTTTCGTTTACAGATCATCTTTCCAGAGCTATAATCAAGCCTCTATTATTGAACATGACCTGACCATGGCCTGAAAATATCTTGTCTGAGGTGAGTGAATGTTTTGAAGTGTAGATCAGGTCTGAATCTGCCCAGTTTTCCCAACACCTGTATTGTGTTCTGGTAACTAGTGCACTGATGTGTGTGATCTATCACCTACATGGCAGTGGTAGGGGCTTCTTGTTGCTCTGATGTTGCTGATCAGAGGGTGCATTATGGGTCTGTCTGACAGCCCTGTTGTGTTTCTGAAGAGCTGCATAGAGGCCAGATGTTGTCTGATGATTCAGCTTCACATTCACTCAGTACTCAATTCTGAAGACGCCATGGTATATCCTGTCAAAGGAAGTGGATAGCAGAAGAAGAAAGAAGGCTCACTTTCATACATGTAAAGCTTGATATTCAGTACTTCCAGTGTGCAGACACAAAAAGAATGAAAGGATATGTGATATATGTGATCACTGCATAATAGGGAAGGCTGAAACAGAGAGTTATTTCCTTCACCATTACAATGACAATAATTTTTCTCCATTTTTTCTCTATTCTAAAAGCTTTGCAGCTTTTAGTAAATAATGATTTAGTTTGGTGGGTGGGGGTCAGGTCAGAGACATACTAGTGCATCTATTGTGGAAAACAAGAATCTTCTTAAAGGACACTATTATCATGAATTTACATATTCAAGTGCCATTCAGGACCCTTGACCCTCCTCCTACTGTCAAATCTGAAGTAAAATCAAGAGAATAGCAAATCTCTAATGCAATACAAACCTCTAAGCTGTATTTTATATTCTAAACAGCATTTTCACACAGAAACTCACAGCATGGTCTGATAGCTAATTTAGTTTTGGTTATGCATATCTGTAAGATATGCATAACTAAAACTACTAAAAATGTCTGGATGATTGAAAACCAGCTTGGAATTTCTCTCATGTACTTTGCTTTTTACACTTCTTTCAGTGTGAACGCTGTAAAAAAAAAAAAAAAAAAAAAAAAAAAGCTTCAAGTGTGCATTATAAGCAGATAATAATATGTTTGTGCACAGGTGTATTTAGACATCATAACTTGCTATGTGTTGATTAGACAGTTGCACAAAAGGGTCAGAATTTGCCCTAAAACAGTCTCTCTCTCTCTCTCTCTCTCTCTCTCTCTCTCTCTCTCTCCCTCTGTAACCTTGAACTTAAGCATATTTTCACATGATGTAGCAAGGGAATTCATATTTTTGCTAAAAGTTGATAAAAAAAATCTAGTGTCCATGTGGATTTCCTCTGGGTTCTCTGATTTCTTCCCACCTCCACAAACAAGGCAGTGGGTGGATCATTGACTCTAAATTGCCCATATAGCTAGTTTTGAATAAGTTTGTGTGTGTGTGTGTGTGTGTGTGTGTGTGTGTGTGTGTGTGTGTGTGTGTGTGTGTGCATGCGTGTGTGTGTGTGTGTGTGCATGGTGCCCTGTAATGAGTTGACTTCTCATGCAGGGTGTATTCCCACCTGATTCCCAAGGTTCCGGATCTACCAAAAACCTGACCAGGATAAAACGGTTAGCTAAGATGAATGAAAACAAGAATATGAGTAACACCATTCAATGACATTGTTACATACTGTATATAAATACAACTTTATAACATGAATAACTGTATGAATCATCCAGGTGCAACTCTCGACAATAGCCATGGCATTCTTTACCTTTGTATGGAGTTTAAATAGTAACTGTAGTAAAGAGTTGTGAATTGAGCAGACAAATCGATATCTGCTAGCATGCAAATGCCGTGTGTTTGCTACATATGTCAGTCATGAGCATTTCTAGTTCATCTTTTGATTTACAATTGATTAAGATCTGCTGCACTGCTGTACTAATATCCTATACATGATCAGCTGCACTACTGTGGTATCACATTATAGACTTTCAGACAAATTCTGAATGAAATCTAAATTGCAAAATTGAAACAAATCACAAAAATTGGCATGCTTATGATGACTAATATTCTCAATATATTCTTAAATGTTTCTTTGAATCTTGCCTAACATTAGCATATTTTGTTTTGTTTTTATTCACTCATTCATCTCCAGGTACCTCTTTATCTTTGTCACAGTGGATACAGAGACAATCCTAGGAACACTGTGTGTGAGGTCGGAATACATCCTGGATGGGACGCCAGTTCAATGCAGGGTGCCATGTACACACACATCCACACACCAGCATTTCTACCTTAATGGCATGTTTAAGGGAAATTGGAGGAACCCAGAGAACCCACAGAAACCACAAGAAAAAAAGAGACAGCACAGTACTGCCAGATACAGTAGCCTGAGCTCAGAATCAAACCAGGGATGCTGTAGGCGTGAGACGGCATCTCTACCCACCCTGCCAGCTTTTTTATTGACGTCTGAATTAAAAAAGCATATTTATACCACATCCTGGGGGCACGGTGGCTTATGAGTTAACATGCTTGCCTCACGCCTCCAGGGTAAGGAGTTCGAAACCCGCCTCCTCCCTGTGTGTGTGGAGTTTGCATGTTCTCTCCATGTTTCCTCCAGGTACTCTGGTTGCCTCCCCCAGTCCAAAGACTGTTGTACGCCAACTGGCATTTCCAAATTGTCTGTAGTATGTGAATGTGTGTGTGATTATATCCTGTGTAGGATAAATGGTATGGAAAATGGATGGATGGATGGATGGATTTAATTCAATTCAATTCAATTTTATTTGTGTAGCGATTTTAACAATGGACATTGTCTCAAAGCAGCTTTACAGAAACATATAAACACAGGAAACAGATTTTAAGTGTGTGAATTTATCCTTATTGAGCGAGCCGGTTGCGACTGTGGCAAGGAAAAACTCCCTAAGATGAAATGAGGAAGAAACCTTGAGAGAAACCAGACTCAGAAGGTAACCCATCCTCATCTGGGTAACAATAGATAGTGTGAAAATAAAGGAAAGTTCATTATGGTTTTAACAAATTTATGCTTCATCTTATTGTAACTAATAATATTATTTACTTTATCAGTCCACATATTCTACTAAACTTTTTCTTTGGGGGATGGGGCTTTTTTGTTTTGTTTGTTTGTTAGTCTGTTTGTTTTTGTAGGCATGTGCTTGTTTTAAAGAGGGTGCAATAGGCTGCCTGGAAATTAAGTGCCCACTTAGTCTGAGTCTGAAAACAGAAAACTTTCCTGCAAATCTAAATAATGAAACTTAACTTGCCAACTTTGCCAACTTTAATTACAGCACATTATTTTTAATTGCTCTAGAGTGTGTCTTCAGGTATAGTGATTCTATAAATATGTTAATATCATATGTAATTGCTATTTGTTTACATAGTTATTAAGATTCTTTGCTAATCCTGATACATACACTGTATGCATTAGAAAAGCAGTGGATGACAAATTATAAATTACAAACGATTAATATGCTGGCAACATTTATAGGTATATATCTCTAGGCTACTGTTAGCATAGATGCTGGGTGTGTGTTTTAGTTGGATGAGACATAAAGTCACAGGACACACAGATCTGTTGTTACACTCCTATAGCTATTAGGTCCCACTGTGGCAGGCTGCTGCTGCTCCCCCCGCTGTGCACTGATAGACTGTGCCATTATCTACTCCGAGAAAGAGAGAAGAGAGAAGGGAAAGAGAGAAAATGAGTAACACAGACTCAGAGAGATATTGCAGAGCCATTAACTTTTCTTGCTGCAAATTCAACAGGTGCTATATTATATAGTGTGACAAATTAAGACACCTTCTATTGTTCTTTAGTGACATGGTTCTCAAAGTGGGGTGCATGAAGCATAGCTAGGCTGTCAGCGATTTTCTAATTTTGTTAGAGTGGTGGAAAACACAATAGACTATTAGGTGGATATTATTTTTGGTTATTTTTTTTAGAATTAAATAATGTTAACTTGAATCTAATGACAATTTTAATAAAAATAGTTTCTATTAGTGGAAATTTCAGAAAAGAAATATGCAAAATATTATTGTGGACGGTCTTGGGGTTTGTGGGTTTGAATCCTGCCTCCACCCTGTGTGAATGGACTTTATACATTCTTCTCTTTCTTTGGAGATTTCCTCTGGGTATTCAGGTTTCTTCCCCCAGTCCAAAGACATGAGTTGTAGGCTGACTGGCATTATCAAATTGTCCATAGTGTGTGAATGTGTGTGTGATTGTGCCCTGTCATTTCTTGGCACCCTGTCCTGGTAGGGTGACCAGATGCAAACAGACCAAATGTGGGACAAGTAGTAAGTTTGTGTGGGACAATATGGGACATATTTCCGACACCCAAAGGCCTACCATTTTGATGTCTATCTAAATGAATGAGAAACATGTACACTCAGCCCATTTATATTTATATCTTTTGTATCAAACAATGCAACAACGAGAAACATTACTGCATAAAAAAATTAACTGGAAAAAAAGGATTTCTATGGCTTGACGTCATGTGCGCCCAGTTTGGATGAAAGCTGACAGTCCTTTGATGACAGGCTTCAATACAATGACAGCCATTGGATGAATGTCAGATTTGGCCAGTGACCCCTGGGGATGATTGCTTTGTCAACGATGCAACTGATGTTTTCTGTCTATTTCAGTTTATAACTTACTGAAATATTATCGTAGAAACATGAGAAAAAAATAACTCAAACCTTAGTGTAACAGTTTCCTAGATTTGGGTGGGGAATGAGGAAGCTGGAGGCAGGCTTGGAACAACTCCAAAGGCATTATATTCTTTATCTTTCACTTTCACTTATAGACACACACGCACACACGGCTCTGTACTGGTTGGCTCTCGCTATCTTTCGAGGCACCCGTCTCTCCCATTTTAATTCTCACCTCGGCTGACTACAACACAGAGCATTCATTTATTCCCCACAGGTGTGCAATCCTTACCACTCACCTTCTCCAGCTCCGCCCTCCATTCAAAAATCGGCACTCGAGCCCACCCCCGCTTCCACACTTAGTTTGTTCAACTCTTTATTTTAGTTAACTCTTTATTTCCAAACAAAATTTTGTAAAGAACTATGAATGATTTTCCCTAAAGAACCTTTCAGCCTATGAACTTTAACCATTTTTAGTTGCTGAAATAAATAATAATTTTCCACTACAAATATCTTTCCACATAATGTAAAGTTTATAGTGTTACACCAGTAAAAAATTGTAAATATCCATTAATCAAAGGGTTTTTTAAGAAACCAAAAATGACTCAAAAGAATCATTTTCTTACAGCATTTCAGCAAAGACTACCAATACCTACACCTAATTGGTGACAAATAACTAATGCAAAAAGGACATTTAAAACTCCTTAATGTCCATGTTTTCCATTACAACATTGCTATGCTCTTTAGTGTCATAGTCTAATTTCTTTAAAATCCATAACGGGTTAATTTATGGCTGTGTGAATTCATTAGCTAGCAGCCGTATTTAGCATTTTCACAAAAGAGAGTTTTCCACATCAGTAAAAGTACAAATAATTTAATTTCCGTTTGCTTTGTACACTCAACCCTGTCTCTCGCACACTCAATAAAGCACCCAATAGACCGAACCACATTTGTCTGGATATTAATAATGCAGTGCAAACAGCATTATAAGGGGAACTTTCATTTAGTAAAAGAGGGGATGAAGGAATGTTGGCATCTGACATAATCTGACATAAAAACAGGGAGTTAAGATTTTCATATGTGCTTATGCAAATTTTAAATAAGGTAGGAAGAAAGCTTGAATTAATGTTTTCTAAAATAATAATTGTGGTGAAAAGCTTCTTAAATTAATGAAAATTATATAGCTTGTCATTATAGGATAATATTATATCCAGTTAAGATCATTCCAATTGAGATAATATAGAGACACTATAGAGTTAAAATAAATGATTTAAAATAATATATAAATTTTATTTGGACTTTTATAGTAATAATAATATTGGATAGATTATCATGGATAAGGTTATTACAGCTGGAATTAATGAACAGCAGCCACACTTTCCTGTTCCTACTCAGTGAATGTGCCAGCTCCAGCTCAGAACCAGCCTCTACGAAGATTCCAAATGATGCCAATGCCTGCGAAGACTTTGGATGATACCAATGCTCTACACATGTTTCTCCTGGGATAGCAGTGGCTCTGAACCATTCTGCTCTCTGGGCCGGCCTGGACCGTCCTAGTGCCCTGCTTCTGGAGTTCTCGTTGCTTGGAGGCCAGTCACTGTTGCTGCAGATGGCCCCATATGGACAGCCTAGGGACACTTTGAAGGTGTGGACTGCAACTGATGTGGGCAATTTTGGTGCAATGTTTTTTTGCGCCTGAGTCTCCATCAATAGACCGTGCATAAGTTCAGCAGAATAAACTTCATGTTGAGGCTGTGATGACTCTGCTGATTACACAGCTGCACATTTGTTTTATCATGTAGCACACAGGTATAGAAAGGATTTATTTATAATCATCTGTTGTTACCCAGATGAGGATGGGTTCACTTTTGAGTCTGGTTCCTCTCATGGTTTCTTCCTCATATCATCTCAGGGAGTTTTTCCTTGCCACCATCGCCATCGCCTCTAGCTTGCTCATTAGGGACAAATTTATCAATTTAAAATTTAGACTGGAAATGTATATATTTCTGTAAATCTGCTTTGTGACAATGTAAATTGTAAAAAGTGCTACACTAATCATACTGAATTGAATTGAATCACCGCTGTACAGAGGGGAGTTTTGATTATTATCTTATTTTTACATACTATATTTAATTAAACTTACATTAATGCATTGTACTTATTTTTAAACAATTTGTGTATTTCTTTCTTTCGAATTGTAATGGATTCTTTAAATGCAAAAAATCTTTAAAATCCAATTTTCTCACTGTTCAGTTTTGGGGGTAACCAGACAGTAACTTTACTTGTAGTTGAAATATATGTGCAAAAGAAAAGCAAAAAAACAAAAACAACATTTCAGGTCAGAATGAAGTATGTAGTTATCAGAATGTCATATTGTTCAAAATGTCACCATGTGAACTGTTTTCCTAAGCTACCACACAATATAATATAGTATCAACAAATAAAACATGTAAAGAGGTATTTCTAACATGGAAGCCCATTTCACCCACTTGAATACAAAATAAAACAAATTAATAAGTAAGAAGGATAAGAATGTTCTTCAACAAAATGAGAAAGAAGATTCCATAGATTATAATCTACTTTTCAAGTATAGTAATTATCAAATGCAATCGTATGTATCTTTGGTAAATGACATTGAGCCCAACATGACAAAATCCAGAAAAAGGTACTGTTATTCTACTTTATGTTACATTTTATAGACGCAAGCCTCTGTGAATCCTGTTAACTGTAACATGAAGGGAGAATAGGCCGGTGAAAAGTGCATAAACTCAGAATAATACTTGTGCAATCCAAGATTAGCCATAGTCATAGCTAACATGTAGGTGCAACATCAATTATGAATATTCCATCATCATAAGAGAGGCAAACATGTGAGGGTCAAGGCCAGGAAACTATGAAACTACAAAACTATGAAGCAAGGAGCTTGGGGGAAACAAGGATTACTGTATTCCATGGTTGAGTCATAGAGTGTTATAGAGTTGGTGTGCTCTTTCTGGTCATGTGTATGGTTATGATGTGACGTTAAACGTAGGCCGGCTCTAGGAGGAAGCACCACTCGAGAACTTCTTCAACGAGCCATCTGTATGAGTTTCACTCATCTCTCACTCCACTGTTCAGCCATTTCATGGCTGATCCAATCCCTCTCCAGGCCATCTCACATTCCAGCAAAGCACCATTTTTAGCAGCCCAAGTCCTCTCAGTGTTGCCCGTATCTGTGGAGAATGCAGTAAATCGGCTCAGCCTACTTAAGCAGGACAATCCTGTGACTCCAACCTCTCTGGTCATGCGTAAATGTCTTCAGTGAAAAAAAGGTGTAATCTATGACAATTCAGTATTACACATCTTTGACATTTAAATCAATATTTATAAAGGACCTAATAATTATTGTGGGTTTCTGATATTTTGTTTAGCCCCTATAATTGATACATATTGAAGTTGAAAATTGGCTTGCAGTTGCTGAAGATGTACTTTATTGTATTCGTTTTCCAAAATTGTGAGATGATTATTGTAATCAAGCAAACTAGGCTCAGTTCAGAGGTCTGAAGCCTGCCAGCTTGCACAGTGGGAATTGCTGTGCATCGCAAGTATCACACTGAGCCAAGATCTGACATTTGAGGTGCTACAAGGGGAAAAGAGAAACTTTTTGACTTTTTTTTATTATTGTCTGCTGGCAAGCTGTAAGGCAATCCAACTTTTGTTGTGTGTGTGTGTGTGTGACAGAATATTATTATTATTGTTCCGCTGCTAGATATAATGCAGCTTTATATCACGTTTGAGATTTTCTTCCTTTTCAAAACAAGACAATGACAATAAAAATGAGGAAAAAAGCAAGTTCTATAATTAAAAACATTTTAAAACACATCCATTTTAAAATATATAGAAATTTTTGAAGAAACTATTAAGGTTGAGGAATGCATTATCTCATGGGGTCGTATTGATGGCATAGTAAAAATGATGTGAGACAAACGTTTCAAGTCTATAATGATCTACTGTATTCAAATATGCTACACAAAAAATTGTAAATCCATCCATTAATTTTTGAGGATTGTGTAAAGGACATTACACATTGGATGCTAACTAACTTCCTTTTACTTAATTCTGATAAGACAGAAGTACTTGTATTAGGACCACGTGTAGCTA
>JANDJT010000190.1:24641841-24655071 GCA_024331685.1 Stegophilus panzeri | reverse complement strand
TAGTGATATTACCAAGCCTTAGCTTTAATCTAGATTTCCCTGGTACTTGGACTTTCCTGCCTGTTATTCACGTTTACAATTCCTAGCCTTATCCCAGTTGGACTGTTCGCCTGTATTAGTCTGTTTTCTGCTATTCCTCTCACGTCGCGTTGGCACACGCCACCCTGCCCATCCGCGCTTGTCTCCAGCAGGTATCGTTACATCTGTCATCTGCCCTTTTTTGTGTAATGTGTACTTTGATTGAACAGTGTGTACTTTCTATAGTCTATATATAGTCTATCTACTTTTAGTTTCTCCTCCAAAGGTATTATGGGAGGAACATTATTATAGCGTATGTAATAATATTTCACAAGCACCTTCTCAGCTACTGCTGATAATGTGGTATGACATTATCATCTGGGCTAGAAAGAAATCAGCTGTTCTATGCATTTTCACAACCATTTGTGGTGCTGTTGCACATGGTTCCACAAAAGTGCAAAATAATCCACCATAAGACAATTGCCACTTGCCTCCTTTTGGTGAGAGAGTGAGATGAGATGTTTTCATAATGGCCTTTGATTCGACTGCTATTTTCATACCACGCTCAGTGTGCGAGTTGAAAGCTCTTATTGAGCATGTTATACAATGAAGGTGATATAAAGGACAGCGAGTGAGTGTGCCTGTCAACTTACAACATGTGTAAGTGCATAAGAGTATCCTGCGGCTATAAACTAGCCCTTACCTGTAATTTGCAGTTTCTAAGCAACACTAAGCACTTAAAGTCCAACAGAATATTATGAATTTTTCTCCTTTTAATTATAGCATTTGCAGTAGAGCTTTCAGAAAATGGGCTTTTCTCAATCCTTTCACTGATGCCTTTTTGACGCATTGGACACATGTCCTTAAGACCATGACCTGAAAATAAATCACTGTTATTAAGGATGTACCAATTGTTTAAATGTACTCAGTGGAATGAGTGAGGTTACACTTCTTACAAGGAAGGCTCTATTGTTGTAGCATGTGACATTCATGCAATATCACACCAGAAAGAGTGCTGTTTTAATGAATATCAGCATGGATGTGATTCGGCCCCAGGCTGAGTGCTGCAGGTAATTATGACCATGCTGGTATTCAGTACAACAGCATGATTGCAAGTGTGATATTGCTTTTTTTTTTTCTTCTAACAGTTCTATAAGCGAGAAATTAATATCAAGTAATTGACATTTCAGACACAATATGGGCAAATAGTTTGTTTGTTTATTTTTTGCTCCGTCAATCAAAATAGTTCCCAAAGACAGTGAACAGTGAAATGTACCAGTGGTGTTAGACTATATATCAGTGCTCTTGGGATGCCGCTTGTCTAATCAAATTAGTGGTCTGAAATGAACTATTGTATAAACAATAAGAATTACACGATTTACTAAATTAATGATAGTTGTTATGCAGTGTATAAAAATAATTTGCATCATAACACTGGCTCAAAGCTGAATTATCTGAATGATCATAAAACCCACATAAGCATCATGTGAAATCAGGAGATGTTCGAGTAGACTTCTGAATAAGTGTGTAATGTACTAGTGAACTGTTTTAATTGATATTAATTCAGTGTGTAATTACACCGTGTTCTATATGCGCAGATCCGTTATGCCCACTGACAGGAGATACTGCTGTGCAGCAACTCATCAATTAGTGACATCGCTTTAAAGTGATGTTTCAGTGAGTGATAACGTCTTGTTTGGCAAATATGCAAATATGTTTGTTGATGATTCCTCTATTTGTTGCTTATAATTCTTGTATCTCTTCACTCAGAGGGATGAGTTATGACACAAGGAAGAGAAATAAGGGAAGAAAGCGAGGAAGTGTAATTAAAGCTATGAGAAGAATATTATTACTACTGTACTGTATATGGAATACAAGCATGACGACGATACTTTGAATTAAAAAATTAACTAAAGGCATGTGATTTTAAGTTTCCCATAGACCCTATCTATAGGGTTTGCATTGCAGTTTGCATTAAGGTACACTAAATGAACATCATTCACTGCACTACTTAACATTAAAAAATCATGAATTTTAGCTTTAATACAAAAATAAGTATTGTTGCCAAGGGAAAAAAGTACATTAATACTTACTACTTTTTGTGGAAATGTTAAATGAATATGCCTGTAGTAGGAAACTACTACAGGATAAAAATAAATAAAAGTTAAACAGATTAAATTAAATTACTATTAATTGTTGATAATAAGGCCAGTGGGTGTAAATGTTCAAAATTACAATTCAGCTTCACTTTTAAATTTTGCCAATTGCCAACACAAACAGATTAATAATTATGGTATTAGGTCATGATTTTTTTTTCACAAGTTCATTGTTCAGCGCTGTTGAATTCTAAGTTCTGATTGGTGAAAAAGTGTTGATTTATTTTTCAACTCAAGGCTGCAGCAGGATGAACACAAACACTCAGGAGGCAGGAGTGGATGCAAAACAGGAAGTGTTTTTATTTTAGTATGTGGAGGAAGGGGAAAGGGGAGAGTGTGAGTACTCTGAGTGAAGGCTGTGCATGGCGCTGTCTTCCCATAGTGGGGAGCGGCGAGCTGGCTGGAGCAGGCTCGAGGCGGGACCCAGAGAGCGTGGCACTGGCAGCGGGTGCTGACCAGGGGTGCAGCGGGGCCAGGGAGTATGTTATTTGGCACTGTCTGCATCTGCGTCTGCTTCTGCTTCTGCAAGGCAAGGCAACCGGACAAGAGTGTCAGAATAACCAATACCAGAAACGTTGCTCACTTCTCTGTGCTGCCGCAGCCCTTTTATACTCTCCAGTCATCTGTAGGCTGGTGAGAAACATCCGCTCCACTCATTGGCTGCCAGCTTTGTGTGCTTCTGCCGCCCCGCCTCACAGCCATGTACTTTTAAGCTGTCCAAAACACTCTGGTGCTGAAGCGGAGCTGTCCGTTCAGCACCCGAGCGGCAGTCGTGCAAGAAGTGTGTTGGCTATTGTAAGCACGGGCTGCATGCTTGCCTTCACATTATTAATAACAGCAGTTCTGACAGTAGTTCCAGCTGCAAATCTCAGGTTTATAATATTAATGTGATCATTGTAATACATAATCATTTCTATAGTAATGATTTTGTATTACAATGGATGTTCCAAACATTAAACATAACTATCAGTGGCTAAAATGTATTGTATTGTACAATTATATGTGTTGTTCATTAATCAATAACAACATGTAATTGCTGTTAAATTGTTGTGGAATAAAACACTTTGAGGTGGTAACAGTAACTTGTTCCTGCTGCATCACACCAACACATCATTGATATTTTCCTATAACAGCACACTTCTGAATAGCTTTTATTCCTTAAGTAATGCAGTAAATAATGCTAGCTTAGTTTACTTTAATGTAAACTGTTGAGAATTTTCTTTATATTACTCATTTTTGCCTCACACCTCCGGGTACTTCAGTTTCCTCCCCCAGTCCAAAGACATGTATTGTAGGTTGATTGGCATTTCAGTAGTTTATGAATGGGTGTGTGAATGTGTGTGCGATTGTGCCCTGCGATGGGTTGGCACTCCTCCAGGGTGTTTCCAGGGTGTTTCCGCCTTGTACCACGAGTTCCCTGGGATGTGCTCCAGGCTTCCCACGACCCTGTATAGGATAAGTGGTATTGAAAATAGATGGACGGATGTTCACAGCAGTTCTGTTAGATCTGTAATGAGGAAAGTCTGTGTAAATCTCAAATGATTCTGCAGTCATCATAGGCTCAGGGCAGCAGGTGTGCATCCATATGCTTGATTAATTACATTTATCTGAGTAAAGATTAAAAACACAGCTCTTTAAACATATAACTCTGCCTCTCTCTTCTGCCTCTGCATCTCCCTCTATTTCAGAGGAATAAGCCTGCTGTTTGTGTGTGAAAGTGAGGAAAGTGAAAAATGATGGTGGGAAGCGTCTTGGGAGAGAGAGGCAGAGTGCGCAGGGTTGACTAAATCCAATTGTTCGGGAATTATTTTTGTGTTGAACAGCATCAGAGGCATGCTGAGGAATCACTGTCAGATTTGATTAGTCTCAGTGTGTGTTTGGGAGGCCAAAGGGACGTTCAAATTGCCACCTTTCTCTCCTTCACTACAACAGCAAGCTCCTAACTTTTATTACTGATTATACAATTATTGTCAAGGCTGCAAACTGAGAGAAGGAAATGATTGGAATAAAAGCCTCTTCTCTATCTGTCTCTTAACAGACAAGCATAGGAGAAAAAGGCAGCATAACATGCAGTGTGTGTGTGTGTGTGTGTGTGTGTGAGTGTGTGTGCGTGTGTGTGTATGTGTGTGTGTATGTGTGTGTGTGTATGTGTGTGTGTGTGTATGTGTGTGTGTGTGTGTGTGTGTGTGTGTGTGTGTGTCTTGGATCCCCTGTCTTATTTATGCTGTATCTTTCCACTTTGCTTTGTTATCCAAGGAAAAAATGAAAATCTGTAGTGTTGGTAGTGCAGATAGTGTTGCTACCTCACAGTTCCATGGTCCCTGTTTCCTCCTGAGCTTGGGTTACTGTCTGCCTGTCCAGGTTTTGTGTCTGTGTGGGCTTACTTTGGTTTCTTCATTTTCCTCCCACCTCCCAAAAACCTGCCATTAGGTGAATTGGATACATCAAATTGCCCTAGGTGTTAATAGGTGTTTTCGACTTTGGCTGAGGCTGGATGTAACCGATTGGTGAGAGTTTCCACTTGCAATTGGGGGAGGAGTTGAAAACGAAGCTGTCAAGTTGGACACTTTCTGCTTCCCGTAGTGATGGTCGTGTGGTGTTTGCTTTCTTTATCGCAGACAAAGTGGATTAGATGTAATATTTCCTCATATAAACAGACGTCTGAAATTTACATGTAGCAACCAGAAACACTTTTCACTGAATAGGTTAAGTTAATACAGTGCTTGTATGTACAAGAAGAAAGTTCAACATAAGCCTGTTTTATTGAAAAACCAATACAGTGGGGTTGATATTTTTTTATCAGTTTTATTTTGATTAACATGACACAATATAACATTAAGATTACATGAAAAGAGTTATAAAAACTGTTATACTGTTATAAAACATACATATATGTGAGCCTCAGTAGAACTGAAGGTGTCAGAATAAACATGAAAAGCACGTCATCATTGTTGTTGTTGAGTCTGGCCAATCGTGAAATAGCGGTGTCATCATCAGAGCTCAGGCAGCCGCTCTGGAGAAGCTGCGCTTGCTGAGGGAGCTGCCTGCTCTCATATCACTATCGCGGTACTTTGGTGCCATATGTCACAGTGACGTAGCGTCAGCGCCGTCTCAAGTCAGACAAAAATTCTAACCAGCATGCACTGCATCAAGTTCAGCCGCCGATCGGTCTGCACATCGCCGCATCAAGTCGAACACACCTAATGTGTGTGCCTTCGTTCCTTCAGTACAGTGTTACCAGGATATGCTCCAGATCCACCATGACCCTGACTGAGAAATACATTTTTTCTACATCACCATTTTGGCACCAGCTAAGTGTCATAGTCTTTGATGATTTGAGCCAAACACAGAAAATTCTGATCTCATCTAGAATCTGAACTGCTGGAAGGTTATGTGTAGAAAATAAAGACAGATAACCCTGAGTAACTTTATGATTTAAAAAATAAATAAATAATACTTCTGTGTGTCTGTATCCAGTTAAAAATACATTGTGTATGCTTGTGCTTCCACTTTTTATTGTGCATTTTGGTAATTTATAAGTCTAATTTTGAGTGCTGTTATTCTCCTGGCCTTGATCTTCATTACTGTGTTTCACAATGTCTTTGCTCAGATTTTGTGACTCCATGGTTAATGCTGTTGTGCGGTCATGTGAACTGTGCATAGTGTATCGGTGGGACTGTGAGCAGCTAGGTCATTTCAATTTTATCACAGCAACAGCTTGTGGGGAACCCAAACTGTTATATGTTAACATTTGTTAGTTATTTTTTTGAGCCGTAAAGTGAACTGACCGAGGTTGTGCTGGATCCAGGGTCTATCCCAGGAACACTGGGCTTGAGGTAGGAATACATCCTATATGTGATGCCTGTACATCATCAGGTACCATACACACACACATTTACACATTAGAGGCTATTTAGAGTTACTGTTACCAACCCAAAATTGATTGTTTGTATTACAGCATGGCCGGAAGTGTTTTATTCCTCTTATACCACAGCAATTTGCCTATGCTAAAAAATATTTCATTTATTATAGAATGACACATTGCACTTTTGATTTATTAATAGTTACATTTAATGTTGTTGAATGTCTGTAAAACAAGTTAGTCCCCATAATTATTTACATTATATACTATATTATATATTATATAGTAGCTATCAACAGTTATACCCTCGAAGCATTTCTAAGACAAAAAAGCACCTTGTCATGTAACCTCTGTCCTGAAGACATTTCTGTTTTGGAAAAATTAAAGTTACAACTTTAGCTCTGATTATTACAAAGCACTGACACTGGAGACTCCTTCCAAAACTACAAAATAAACATCTTCTCACAGAAAACATTGCCAAATTAACAAGAACACACATTTTAAAATCCATTTATATGTATTAAACCGAGCATATTAATATTGCTTGCGTTTGTTCTTTGCCTAGTTGTTGCATATCACATCCTCACATTATCTTCTATGATGCATTAACTTCCACAGTGGCTGAGATGGAATGGATGTATTTATGGAGGCATCTGGTGATTTAGCAGCTTCACATTACTGGATGTATCATGAAAAAGTAAGAGAAGATAACACTTTATTGATCCCCAAAGGGAAATTTATAAATTCATTGCATATCATTGCACATACTTTCCTTCTTCAGCATCTACTTTATGCCATGAAAACCATGTATATGAGCAAACAAAACGCTGTGGTCTGTTGATAAAGCCACATGCTAACATTAGATATATCACCAAACTAACAAGCAGAAAATACTATTCATAATGAGAATTTTCCTTCACAGATGAGAGGTGTACCTTTTGTAGAATGTAATGCATAGTATGTTATGTGGCTACTATGTTGTGTTTGTTTGTTTTTTAACAGGAAATTATCATCAAAACTGTTTTGAAATGTAAATCTGCATAACAGCTATGTTTTATCACTGGATTCTTTTGTACTTGTACTCAAAAGCTTTTGGATGACTACTTATACTTTATCCAACTAATTTTTTGGCATGCACTGCCTATTTTCAAGAACAAATAAAATTCTTGCTTTCTCAAAAATTTCAGTCTTTATGTTGAATGAGTTTTCTTTCAATTAAAACTAACAAGGTTTGGTGTCAAACAGGAGCCGTTTGCTAGTGCGAGACTATAATTAAAGAGTATGTACTCATCTGTCAGTCTGCTTCTTCACACCTGCTAGACTGACAGGCTCACAGATCATCGCTGTTATTCTGCAGGGAGTCTAAACATTAATGTACAGCGAAGCTCTCATCTGTTTTTGTAGCTGAACGATCTCTTGCTGAATGAAACATGTGTTCCAGTCTCTGTGTGGATGTATGTATGTATGTATGTATGCGTGACATGGTGAGGCAGGTCAGGTTAGACAGAGAGAGAATCACTCAGCATATCTACATAATCGAGACACATTGTGCAAAGCGGCACTGCGGTGAGATGAAAAGCTTTGTCCCTTTGAACAGATACAGCCATTGTTTCAGTTAGCTAATTCAGCTAGAACAGGGCACAGAAAGGAGTGACGCACCCACACACACCCTCCTCTCAGCACACACACACACACACACACACACAAACACCTCCATCTCATTTCCTCTGTCTTCAGTCTTGTTAGAGCAGAGGAATAAAGAGACCTAAAAATCTCTGGCAGGTGCTTTTCAGAACACCCTGATTTAATCAGAGGCAGAGAAAGCAGGAACATATAAATGGTAATGAGGAAACACTTAGAGTCTTTCAGCTCTTTGCTGCTCCAAACTTCAAAAATGAATCAAATTTGTCCCTTACCTGCTGCTTCTTTAGTCTTTTCAGTATGACATATTTGATTCTTTCTTCTACGGAAAGAAATAATAAACTTCCAATCAAAATATAATCAGACACTGGAAAAGAGTCCATAAAAGTTTTTCACTGATTTCTTCCCCCCTTGTCATATCACTCTATTTTTCACTTAGAGAATCTTAGTACAGTCGAATTAGATGATTTTTTTTTTTGTTTGTTTGCTTGTGAGGCAATTGTTGTCTTTTCTACCCCAATAAGATCCTCTCTTACACCTTTAAAATGTAGGACAGACTTCCTCATACAGTCCATGCCATTCCTGGTACTCTAGAACAGTGGTTCTCCAAGTGTGGGGACCCTAGGGGTCCGTGAAGCATAAACAAGGGCTCGGGAAATTTTTTTTGTTTCAGTGATGAAAATCATAAACCACCATTATTAAAGTTACAGTATTATATTTATGAATGAGGTATTATAGTTATTCATCAGTTGAATTGAATGGCTTTCATTTACACCTCAATGACTCAAAAACAAATAGACTTGGACCTAATGTGTTCTGTGGAACATTCAGGGCTAAAAAGCTCTTTGGCTCCAATAATTAACACAATTGTATTTTGAGATTTTGAGGTCTACATTTAAAGTAGTGTGTGGCTGCAAAAAGTTTGAGAACCACTGTTCTAGAAGCGTAAATGTGTATATAGTATATAATAAACGTTCCATATATAATCATTCATATTTTCTAGTCAAACAACAGGACTATTAATTTCTCCTCCATCAGAAATTATTCTAACAAGAATGATCCCCCCCCCTTAAATTGTGTGTAGGAAAATGATTGACACTACTAAGAAGTATTCTAAATAAGGACTTGCTGCCTTTGACCAAATAAGAAGTTTGAAGTAGACCGTACAAGCTCTTTTATTCCGGCATCACAGAGAAAACTGAACAGCTTTCATCATGAAAGAGACATATGGTTGTTGACTCACACAATTCAGTTCACTGACATTTAGAAAAAAGGCCACTGAGAAGAATCAGAGCCATAATAATATTTTCAAAACTCTGGAACAGTTGAACATTTGCCAGGAATTAGATCCATAAATATAATGTCTCGCCTCACAGAGATAAAGGTAAATAAGAAAGAAAAGATCACAGTTTCATAATTGCAGTATTTAATTGATTCTCAGGGTTGTTGAGTTTCAAAATCAACCATAAGACACCAGTCCGAGAACCTTGAGACTTTACGGTAAGAGGCTGTTATTCTCTACAGAAGCTTTTTTCTGTTTTGCAGAAGAAAAAGATGTATTTAACAATATCACTCATGGCATGTGTTATTCATTATCTAATGTATTAAATTTGTGCTAATTTTTATAAAGGATGCCAACAGACTTTGTCTGTACATATTGTAGGACATATCTGAGGAGTGACTGCGTTGATTTAGAGGATTGAAATAAAGTTTAAATGGATCAGCTACTCTGTGTTCCTCTTGCCTTCAACATCAGAGCAAACATGGGCAACTCTGGATCTTTCTGCTTACAGAGATTTGCAAAAACAAAAAGTTAAATCTGCTAATGCAGAAATATGAGTAAAAGAAAGGATTACGCATTAAACTTAAACTTCCTTTTAAACTAGGATATGTGAAGAAAAATTATGTCATTGTACTGTGTATAAGTAAAGGCTGTGTTTATAGCAGTGTTGGTTTTATTACCTGTATTCATTGATTTGGTATAGCATGAATGACAGGAAATAGTCTGCCTTGCTCTATGCAATGAATAAAACACAATGGGACATGCTGTTACAGGAAAATAAAAATCAGTGACTGGATGGTGTGATGCAGCTCTACGTGAAGCGACTGTTTTTGAATAACAGCACATGTTTTATTCCTCTTATACCACAATAATTTGCCACCACTAACAATTATTTTTTAATTCATTAAAGAATGACCCTTTACTTTTTGTCGATTTATAGTTACGTTTATAGTTACAATCTTGTAGAACATCCGCAAAACAAGTGAGTCCCTGTTATCGCTTTCATTATAGCAGCCATAAACAGTTATTCTCTCAACAGCCTCTCTTTTATCTCACTCTTGTAAATGTAGTGTCATCTTACAGAGAAACTGCAAAGCTGTCAGGCCTGAAGCAGGGGCAGACTGGCAACAAAAAGCAGCCCAGGAATTTGCTGTCGAGCGGCCCCAATTTCATACATCAAATTTGAATTGGCACGGCATGTTTCTCGATCAATGAATCATTAATTTAAAAAAAACAAACAAAAAAAAACCACAATCTGTTCCTTTGTATTGTTTGTGTTAAGCTAATATGTAAAACGATGAAACAATTTTTTTTCTAAAGGATTTCCTGCTCATGTTTGTGTGTACAGAAAGCAAAAATTAAAAAAAAAGTTGATTTAATGTAATGATCACCTGAGACCTAAGATGATCTACTGAATATTTGTATATAGGCTGTATAATGCCAGGGTTGGGGAAAAAAGACCTCACAAGACCGGCCCACTGGGAAAATTCACGAACTTCCCAACGGCCAGTCCACACCTGGCCTGCAGATTTTCCTGTGTTGGAAAACCTAAAGGTATAGTACCTTTACCGCTGACTGTTATAAAGAACTGACACTGGAGACTCCTTCCAAAAAAAGTCTCCAGTCTCACAGAAAACTTCAACATATAAAGAATTACACATGTTTTTAATCTATTCATGTAGAGCATCCCTCATACAGGTTCCTGTGTAAGATGTTAAAAATGATAATGTATTGGAATGAGCACATTAATATTGCATTTGTTCGCTAAAAATTCTGTTGTTTATTTGGCTGTCCATTGCATATCACGTCCTCACATTCCTTTAAAAAAATCTGTTTAAATTTGATATTTTAGTTCTTTATTTTTAATAAATGTACATCCATCCATCTTCTGTATCACTTACCCTGCACAGGATCACAGAAGCCTGGAGCCTACCCCAGGGAACTCGGGGCACAAGGTGGGGGACACCCTGGACAGGGTGCCAGCCAATCACAGGGCACAATCGCACACATATTACAGACAATTTGGAAATGCCAATCAACCTACAGCTCATGTCTTTGACCTTGGGAAGGAAACCGGAGTACCAGGAGGAAACCCCAGAAGCACGGGCAAAACACACAAACTCCACGCACACAGGGGGAGGTGGGATTCGAACCCCCAAACCCAGAGGTGTGAGGCAAACATGCTAACCACTAAGCCACTATTTTTTTTATTTCCTTATGGTATATGATTGCAGACTGATTAAAAAAAGGAAACTAAATACGTTCTGCACGAACTTGAAATGTTATTTTAGACATCTTTTAGTTACTTCTGTGGATTTAGAACTGTATTCCTTTATGTAAAAATCAACTGATCCATTCCCAGTTTTGACACTGTTCACATCAGTTATCTTGAGCTAAATCCCCCAATAACCATCCATCTGTCCATGATCTCAAGACTGTGAGCAAAACCATGTTCCTTGTGACATTCAACACCTCACTAATGCACTCAACATGTAATTAGATATTCTTAGCATAAATGGTTATTGTGCTTTGTTTTATTATTTTTTCTGTTTACTTGCTGAAGTCACGTAATTGTGTTCCAATGCAGCCAAGTTCAGCCAAGAACACACATCGTCATTACGTAAAATGTGAACATAGAAGAAAATGTCTCTTAATGATACCATTTAATGATCAACTAAAGATCAAACACACTTTTACTACACAGACCACCTCTGATATGGACTGAAAAGAACAAAGCATGAGGTAAATTAGTAAATGTTCAAGGTGTTGCGAGCGTGAACACAGCTTTCTGAGGCTCATTAGAGAGTCTAACATTAGCGCTGTTAGCCCATGTTTCCTGAACATTTAGCTCAAATGGGTGAACCAGGAAGGATAGAAAGACTTTTCAGTCTTGAAAGCACTCACACGCTTTACTTGATCATCATTAAGCCAATTATTAATTATTACTGCACAACCTCTGGTCTTTTTAAGGTACTTAAAAAAAATTGATCATTCAAAGAAGTTTTGCTTTAATTTAATTTGTTAGTAAGAAATTAAAGCAAACAGTCACAATTAGCACTGTGTAAATGACATCATGCTAAGTACTGATTAATTCACATTTGTTATCAAGTATGATACTGTTTATTTCCCCTTAACAATCCAGGATCAGATTCAACGGATACAAGAAAACTACAAATGAAACTAAAAATAAATAAATAGATAAAAAAAATGTCTACAGACAAGCTTAGCTGAGTAAAATAACTCTTACCCAGTATGTTGTTCTTGACGATTAGCCACTATCACTCCTTGACCCAGAGAGATTCCAATGTAATACAGACAATAAAATGTACTTTACTTACAGGTCTACAGAAGCACTTTTCCGAACTTCTTATCTACCTGTGTTGCATATTTGTGCTGTTGTGAGGGATTGTATTCAGGGGCTTGAATAATATTCAAACCGGAGAAATCATTATAAGTTGCATTTTCAGTTGAATTTGGGGAAACCACTTGAAGCATTCGTTGTGTTGAACTATTTCAATTGTCTTTGTTTGATTTGTTCATTTGCAACAACTCAAAGTCTGTACATTTTGACTATAAACCGGATTTGCAATGGGGGTTGAAAAATTTTGATTGCAACTGTACATGCCAGTGACTTTTTTTTTCCTGCTTGAAGACTTCCATATATGGACTCAACAACAGACTCACCTATCCATTATCTATGGTCTTAAATGATCTCTTCCAGGATGACTCCGCCCCCACCCACAGTGTACAAGGGCTCACTGATTGGTTTGATGAAGATGAAAATGATATAAGTCCTATCTTACGCCCCTCACAGCCACCGGATCTCAACCCAACTGAATACCTTCAAGAAAAAGTTTGGGGTGACATGTTAGAAACAACTCTTCATCATCATCATAATGAAAACAACAAGTGAAGGATTGTCCTTTTAAAAATTGGTGCGCCATCCCTTGTACAATCAATGCCAAAATACATTGAAGTTGTTCTAGTGGCTCATGGTGGCTCTTTCTGATTTTTTTTGTTAATTTGTAACCCATCTGTATGCCAAATCACTAGTGTGGGTTCCTGATTTTTCCAGTTCTGTGGCTACAAGATTATATTTTGTTATATTTTGGGCAAGTATGTTCAGTAAGCAACTGACATTTAAATGATGTCCCCCCATCCATCCATCCATTTGGCAGTTATCTTTTTTTTTTTAAGCAATGTATACTTAATATGTATCTTCTAATGTAATACTTTAGTTGGTTTATATATAGTTTGTATAAATTTTATAC
>JANDJT010000190.1:24624807-24639037 GCA_024331685.1 Stegophilus panzeri | reverse complement strand
AAGCAACCTGGGCTTCCAGAACACCTCAGCAGTGCCACAGGCTGATTGCCTCCATGCCACACCACACTGATGCAGTATTCATGCAAAAGGATTAAAGCCCTGACCGAGTATTGAGTGTATAAATCAACATACCTTTCAGAAGGTCTACATTTCTGTATTATAAATTCTTTACTCTAATATTTTGAGATACTGGATTTTTGATTTCTGTGAGCTGTAAGCTGTAATCATCAAGATTAAAACAGAGAAAGCTTGAAATATTTCACTTTGTGTGTAATGAATCTAGAATATATGAAAGTTTCACTTTTTGAATTAAATTACAGAAAAAAATATATATTTTCCATGATATTCTAATTTTTTGAGATTCACCTGTGTGTGTGTGTGTGTGTGTGTGTGTGTGTGTGTGTGTCTGTATATGCACAATGTAAACTTTAATCTAATTTAAATTTAAGATGGATTTTGGAATTCTGAGTCCATCAAAGGGACCCTAATTATCTTGGGGAGTTGAAGATGATTTGCTGAGAGGATTGGGCCAAAATTTAACCACAATTCTGCAAAAAGTCAATTATCTCTTACCATAGATGTCTCAAAGTTGGTAATTTGGTGTCTGAATAATTTTTCCATATCAATTTCATTTTTTTTTTTTTTAAATATACCTTTGTCTATGCTTAGTAATCTATTGTTTTTCTGTTTATATTTATACATACAAGTGGATTTATGTACTGGAAATTAATTTTACTTAGGTTATGCCTTAGATAGATGTTTTAGACAAATTTTACAGAAACTTTAAGAGGTTAAATAACAAAAACAAAAGTGTCCAAATACTTATTTCCTCTCACTGTATTTATTGTGTGTGTTGATGGCAATGAACAAGAAGCAGTGTGTATGAAGTAATTTAGACTGGTGTATGTAATATGTTTTTAGAAGGTGACACTGGATTCTTTTTTACCCAATTATTTAGGCTCTACTATCATAGATGATGATCATATAATTCATGCTGGTGATGGGTTCCATGCGCTTCCTCTAAGATTCGAGAAGCTCTAAGATTTATTTTTGAACCGAGATCTGGATTTGTGTAAAACATTCAAGATAAACTTCATGTTATAGTTTATTATAATATTTTCAGAATTTTGGTGAATTGCTTTGCTTTTGGTAACTGTTGAAAGATTAAAAAGATCATTTTGCTTTCTCGTTTTTATTTTCTTTCCAAAAAGGAAAGTCTAGTCTTGTTCGGTTACACGATCACATAACAGTTCTCCAGACCTCGTTTTGAGAACTGTAAACTTGACATCATGCATAATTACTGCTAGAAATGACAGCACTTTGAAATGAAACTAATTTCCTTTTTATGCCATTTATTTTTTTTAATCCTTTTTCTCTCATCTTCTTATCTCTCTGCCTGAGCTGTGCTCATCTGCATGGGAAAGCTCCCTTCATTAAATCCAATTTCGCTGCTTCATGAAAATGTAATAACCTTGTTTTTCAAAACTGGCTATAAAATTGGTTTGGTGAAGAGAAAACCATTTCACTCTGTTCATCACAACTTAATAAAAGATTTAATTGAATTATGTTTGATTTGATGAGTGTAATGGACATTCGGGTGTAATTTTCAAGGGTTAGCTTCATTATGCTACACTGTCAGGGGGAAAGTAGGAAAGAAATACGGCACTTCAATTATAAAGTTTCAAAGTTCACTTCAAAATCTAAACAGTTAATATTGACATTAAAATGTTTCAATGTTTAAAAGGTAAAAACATGAAGCAGGGCCAGAAGCTCTAACTTAGTTTTGCTTTCATAACTTAGTTTTGCTTCGTATCACACTACGCTGGATTTTCAACAGGAATGACTATTTTAAGATGCATTTGTTATTTTTTCTTTATCCACACTTCACACATATATCAAAAGAAGCACACTTAGTATAAATAATTTTGTTGCTCCTGTATTAAAAGTATAATAGAAAAAGGTCTTACAAAACACAATCGATGTAAAGGGGACAAACATGTTTGATGAAATGTGAAGTGGGCAATCAATGCACTCTTCATTTTTGGATTATAAATAAAAAAAATGGACAAAGAGGTTGAGACACTGAGTGATTGAGTGTGGGTGCAAAAATAATGAAAGCAAGATAAAGGCAGAGAGAGAGAGAGAGAGAACTTAAGGCCTACAGCAGTGAAGCTGATGATGAAGCTGGGAGTAAAGCTGGCTGCATTCATGCTCCATATGTTCCCCTGTTCTGCTCGTTAAACCACCACTGCGCGTCTGCTGTTCTACTGCTCACACTATATGTGTGTAAAGGAGAGATAGAGAGAGAGAGAGAGAGAGAGAGAGAGAGAGAGAGAGAGAGAGAGAGAGAGAGAGAGATCTTTTTAACCTCATACTTGCCTCATCTTTTTGAGCAATGAGTCTCTCCCAGTTCCCTTTACTTTCATCCAGACACAGTCTCAGTAACACACCCACACACATACATGCTTCCTGTTCTACTGAGTAGGTTAAAGAGCTATGACACATCACACACAGAAGATGTGTGTTCACAGGCATTGTGATGTTTTTGTTAAAGCTGGTTTGGAAGCTCATTATCTTCTGCTACTGTCACTGAAACAATGATTCCTCAGCCTCAAAAGTTAGAAATTCGCCTTAGAATATAACTACATGGGCTGCAATATACTCACATATGGCACTGGGAAACAATGAAATGCACAAAGAATGAAATTATTAAACTTTTACTTTTTTTTTTTTTGTCAGAAAGGAGAGAGGATAAAGGCTGGAGAGTAGAGGAGAGAAGATACTGAGGAGAAGAAAGGAGAAAGGACAGAAATGTGGAGAGGAAACAAGGAGAGGAGAATATGAGGAGTGGAAAGGGGACAGGACAGAAATGAGGAGAGGAGGAAATGAAGAGGGGAAGGAGATGGAAGAAACAATGAAAGGATATGAAAAAATGAGAAGAGGGGAAAGTAATAGATGAAAATGAGGGCAGGGGAAAGGAGAAAAGAGAGGAGCAACAGAGAGGAGAAAATGAGATGATAAGAGAAGACAAAGTGAGCAGAGGAAAGGAGAGAATGTCTAGAAAAGATTTGAAAATGAAGAGAGGAGAGGAGAAAATAAGGAGGGGAGAGGGGAGGAAAAATGAGAGGGGAGTAGAAATAAAGAGAGCAAAGGGGAGGTGAAAATGAAAAGACAAAAGGAGAAATAAGGAGAGGAGAGGAGAACATTAGGAAAGGAGAGGAGGAAACCAGGAGAGGAGAGAATGAGGAAAGGAGAGGAAGAAACCAGGAGAGGAGCAAATAAGGAGAGAAGAATTAAGGAGATAAGAATTGAAACAGTGAAACAAACAGGAAAAGGGGTCGAGGAGAGGAGAAAGGAATTGAGAGAAATTGTACAGGAAAATGCAGGAAATCAGAACAACAGAGAAGAGAAACTGCATGAGAGAAGATGAGATGAGGATGGAGAGAAAAGAAGAGGAGAGGAGAACCACAAAGAAATGAAGATGATGAGAAGTGAACGACAAAACTGGGTGAAGAAATGAGATGATAATGAAGGGAGGACACAGAGAAAAGAAAAGAGGAGAAAGGAGACGCTATAAGGAGTAGGTGAACAACAGAGTGCCGAGGTGAGCAGAGAGAGAAGAGGAAGAAATGCTGAGTGATGTCACTGTGCTCTTCAGAACTCATTAGCAATAAGAGAGATGCTTCAAGGGCTCCCCCTAGTTATCTACCTAAACACTACATAACCCGAGTCCTGAGCCAGTGATCCTTAACGCACCTCACTAATCCTCAGAGTATCTCTCTGCTCCTCTCATGTGCACTTTAAACAAAGATCTATTGTGTAACATAGCTTTGAGTAAATAAAACAATTGTTGTCACAAAAGAAGCTGTGACCCTGATATCCAGCAGGGGCATTTTAAACCCCCCCACCCTGATGTTAATGATAGCAATCATGCCACTGTTTCTCCATTTAAAGTGATCCTCCTTTAGACCACTTTGTCCAAATTAAACACAAATTCAGTTGCTTCGCCTTGACCTCACACTTTCAGCTCAAAATGGTGTGCTTTCAGAGGCTGATTATGTTTTTTTTTTTTTTTTTTTTTTTTTTTTTTTTTTTAAACCCCTTCACATTGTGACATTTTTGCTATGTACAGTTCTGAGCTGAACGATATTATATTATCTTTTACATGTATCTTAGACAGACGTAAAGTTGTGGTATTTTAAATTCTGGTTATCCCTATAAGTGGGGGAAAAAAGTGGCTTAGGCTTATGTCTAATATGTACAACATCCAACTTATCCTAACTTCATCAAATCGTGAACTTCACTGAGCAAAGAACAGGAAACTACAGTAGAGTCTACAGTGAGTCCAAGTTCATCTAAACTGGATAGTTGATTGAAAAAGCATCGCTTGGTCCTTTTCCAACCTTGTCCTGTTTCTGCGAGCATGTCCCCACTACAGCCTCTGATTCCTGTTCTTGGCTGAAAGACAGTCCCTCCAGGATTTCACAATTTTGCAATTGCAGAAATTAAGGCAAAAACAAGCAAACTCTACAATATACTGCAAAGCAATTTTTCAGATTTTCCGCAGATTCGGGTCAAGACGTGTCATCCAAAGCCTCATACGATTCAAGTGAGGTGAACATGCGTACAGCTAAAAGGTCTCATTTACCAACAAATATCACTGTGAATAACCGTGCAAAACTATTTCATGCAATTGAAATTTCGCCAAGTAGTTCTCAGCAAAAAAGCACAAAAAATTCAGGAAATTACATCACAAACTTTTTAAAAAGTCGCAGAAAAATCGAGCATTTTTGGCCGCAACAATCACAAAAAAACTTGAAATCCTGTACGGACTGGAAACTGATGCAATTTTCTGCTGTTGTAGTCAATCCAGCTCAAGGTTTGACCTGTTGTTCATTCTGAGATGTTTTTCTGCTGACCACGATTGTAAAAAGTGATTATTTGAGTTACTGTAGGCCTTCCTGTCAGCTCAATCAGACATGCTTGGCTGATTTGACATTTGAATGCCACACTTGCTTCTGTTTTTTTTTTTTTTTTTAACTAATCCCTGACAGCAAGCACTCATTTATTTATTTATTTGGTCTGAAAAATGGTCCATTGCTGAAAATGCTACTTTCTTTACTGACATACAAACATTTTTCTGTAACATTTCATTTGTTTGGAAAAGTAATGCTTGGAAATCTTTTTAGAGTGTTTTTTTTAACCCAATAAGAACTATCAGACCATTGAATATTGCTCTATGTGACGTCTATAATTATGTTAGTACAACCAGTGATGATTCTCGGGGGTCTAATGAGATTTCACATTTGCACATTTTCATGAGAGACAACAATCCAATGCTTTGTGTAGTCAAATACTTTTAAGTCAGGGAGAACAAAGCATGATACAGAAACCCAAAAACTATTACAGTATGTACTTTAAAAAAAAAAAAAAAAAAAAAATTGAACCATTTGCCAATACGTGTCTATGTGTCTAACCTTAAGGCAGGGTTCTTGCCTCTTTCTTTGAGAAAACAGCCCTTTTAAATTGATTTAAACAAACTTTCAATGCTGTTTTTTAGACTTTCTATGCTCTGTGTTCTTAATATTTAAATGGTATCATTAAATGAGAAAACATAAAATGTGATATGTATTAGGGGTTAGTGATAATATGAAAATCTACACACAGCAAATTCTCTCTTTATTCAAAATTAAGTTTCACAAGTTTGGTTTTGTGGTATAGGTGCTAAGTGTAATATTGGTCATAATACTAAATCTTTTCTTAGTAACTTACCAACACATCTGAGGAAAATGTTTATATTCTCAGCGTGTTTCCACAGTCACTATGTTTTTCAGTGTTTGTGGAGAAGAATTAACACCTAGGTAAATTCCTGGCTGCAGTCATTAGGTAGCTTTCATGCTTGGCATTCATACTTCACAGTTACCAAGCAAATAGTGTTCTCACAACCGTAAGTGCTTAAATGGTGTGTGTATTCGATGCCAAAAGCATTTCAACATACCAAACAATTGAAATGGGTGCCTCCAATACTTTTCCTGACGTGTGAAAAGCACTGTAAGTTAGCTAACTGATCAAGTAGCAGATTTGTTCTCACACTAAGCAGAACATGTTATCTTGCAAATTAGCCTGTTGTGCCATAACTTAAAAAAAGGCCCTTTCCTTCTAACCTGCGCACAGCCCTCAGGTCAGATTGTCTATATCCACCAATACACTTTTATGTTGGTCTCCATCCACCATTACACTTTTGTGTTGGTCTATATCCACCATTACACTTTTGTGGTTGTCTACATCCACCAGTACACTTTTGTGTTGGTCTGCATCCACCATTACACTTTTGTGGTGGTCTGCATCCACCATTACACTTTTGTGTTGGTCTATATCCACCATTACACTTTTGTGGTTGTCTACATCCACCATTACACTTTTGTGTTGGTCTACATCCACCATTACACTTTTGTGGTGGTCTGCATCCACCATTACACTTTTGTGGTGGTCTACATCCACCATTACACTTTTGTGTTGGTCTATATCCACCATTACACTTTTGTGGTTGTCTACATCCACCATTACACTTTTGTGTTGGTCTACATCCACCATTACACTTTTGTGGTTGTCTGCATCCACCATTACACTTTTGTGTTGGTCTACATCCACCATTACACTTTTGTGTTGGTCTGCATCCACCATTACACTTTTGTGGTGGTCTACATCCACCATTACACTTTTGTGTTGGTCTCCATTCACCATTACACTTTTGTGTTGGTCTGCATCCACCATTACACTTTTGCGGTGGTCTGCATACACCATTACATTTTTGTGGTGGTCTACATCCACCGTTTCACTTTTGCGGTGGTCGACATCCACATTGACACTTTTGTTGTGGTCTAAATCCACCATTACACTTTTGCGGTGGTCTATACCCACCATTACACTTTTGTGGTGGTCCGCATCCACCATTACACTTTTGTGGTGGTCCGCATCCACCATTACACTCTTGTGGTGGTCCGCATCCACCATTACACTCTTGTGGTGGTCTACATCCACCATTACACTCTTGTGGTGGTCTACATCCACCATTACACTCTTCTGGTCGTCTACATCCACCATTACACTTTTGTAGTCGTCTACAGCCACCATTACACTTTTGTGGTGGTCTATACCCACCATTACACTTTTGTATTATTTTATAATTTACCATAATGAGTAATCACAGTGGAAGTAGAAGTAGAAGATTGCATCTAGTAATGCTCAACATCCTACACAGACACAAAACTTTGGTCCACCTTGTGTTCTATTTTATATACCTTGTGTTCCATTCTATTTTAAATTCCAGCAACAACAAAAAAAAATTGTGAATTGCTGCCAGTTCAGCGACTGCTGTCAGATCTGTGCATATTAATGGCTGTAGTGAATCAGGTCCCCAGTTCTCAGAGAGCTTTTCTGAAGCAGGACTCTGGGTGTAGTAGAAAGCTGGAGCAGGAGCTTTGGGAGGACAGTGTCTCTTCTGAGCTATGGTGATAATGACCCACTGTAGGAGGTTCAGCTCAGTGTGAATAGGCATAAAAGTCCACTGCGTCTGCCTCTGTTAAACAGAGAAACTCCCCAAACCCTGTATAGAGCATGCTCAATCTCTGCTAGTAACACCCTCCATCTCAATAGGGATATAGGCAACCCACTGCTGGAGCTGAAGCTAAACACTAAGGCACAATGTGTGCTGCCTGTGTTCTCAACAAACAACATTTATTAGCCTACAAGCCATATGACTATCCATCTATCTATCCCTTTTTAATGTGTGTGTGTGTGTGTGTGTGTGTGGGGGCATCACAGGGTACACTCAAACACACATTCACACAATACAGAAAGCCTGTACAATAAATCAGCCTACAATGCATTTCTATACAGTCTTTGGACTGGGGGAGGAAACCGGAGCACCAGGAGGAAACCACAGAGACAGGATTCGAGACCCCAACCCCAGAGGTGCGAGGCAAATGTGCTAACCACTAAGCCACCATATGTGCAATTATGTGCAATAAAGTGCCCCATTCTTCAGACACGCCCCCTTCAGAATGACATGTACTGTAGGGTTACCGGGGTTGTAACTTGAACTAGTTTTGAAACAACAAATCAGAAATATGTTCATACCACAGTTAACTTGTTTCCAAATAAAGACTTAGGAAAAGAAAAAAATGTGACTACCATTTGTAGAGACACTGCCGCACATGAGCTCTCTTAGCCAGAACGCTAACATTTAATTAGCCATGTTTAAAAGTTACAGTTTAATGTACAGATTTCTTTGGTTATATGCTGCTAAGAGTCTGAATGGATCCCACAAACACTTTGTCATTAGAGACTTTCAGTTATTGTACTTGTGAATTGTTGTAAATTGGAAACTTGCTTATTTATGCTGTATCAAAAATGTATCATAACTGTGTTGTATCGAATTTGAATTTTGTGTATTATTACACCAATAACAACTATAACAGAAATCTACAGACCATTTCAATGAGGTAGACAGTAACATTAACAAACAACAACGTTACTGCGCATGTCCCTTCCCAAAGTATTTTGGTTGGCACCATTGTACCAAATGTAACACTGTCACAACAAAAAGACAAACAAACAAGATACATACAAAACTTAACAATAAATGAATAATTGTCATTACCCATCCTTTAAACAATGATCAGAATTAAAACTTTTACCTGAAGTGACCTGTTCTGATGTGATTCTTTACCTTGTTATTGGTTGGTTAAAGTTTATCACAATTACTTCCTTAAAGGTGGGAAATATTTGCATTTGTATTGTGTATGGTGAAGCTGGAGTATGTCAAATGCTGTCTAAATAGTATTCAGCATGGTTCGTGGCTAAGAAGGGAGAAGATGTTGCGAGTGGTCGCTGTTCATGCAGAGCTGGATGAGTTAGCTAGCTACAGATGGAACATCCAACAACTGAACAACATGGTCCTTATTTTAAATTGGATATCCTGTCATTAAATCAAGCTGCCAGTCACACAAAAAGAGGCGTGCAGAGTATGGTTCTTTGCAACCAGATATGTTCTAGGAACACCGATGTCGCTTCCTGAGCTTATAAATATTCATTTGAAATGCTTTATTGAAAAAAGAAGAAAATAAAAATGCTTGCTCTCAATAGAATCTCAATATGGGAAGTCAGGAAGCTGTTGGGGAAAAAACAAACAAACAAAAAAAACAACAACAACAAGGCTACAGCAGGCACAGAATTTGTGAAGAACAGCCCTTCTGCTTCAGATTTCAATGTTTATTTAGGGTATATACCTATGCTGACGATTTCTATTCCATCTCTTCCTTAGTACATGATCTTCATGCGTGCACAGATCTCAAAGGTGTCATCCATATGCATTTGTGTATAAAAACAAACAAGCAAAAAAAAAAAAAAATCACCCTTCTGCTTGACTTTCATCTGTTTTCCTGTGTTGGATGTTGATTCATACATACAGCTGGTTTGAGGATCAGATGCAACTGATGTGCTTTAAGGAGATCTCTATCACAGTTCTATCAAAGCGGAACTTTCATTACTAAATAGATTATCAGTTCAAAAAGGTTATGTCGATGAAGATGTTGACGCAGTGCAGCTTCATGTGCCAGTTTGTTCGGGTTATCTGTAGACAACTTTGATGCAGTACGTTTCCTCGTTCTTATCCTCCAGGTCATTGATGAAGACGAGGATCTCTTCTGTACCGGCACTCTGACTTGGAGCAAAACGCAACCCGATGTTGTAGCTCGCACCTCCGTCAATCTGCATTCACAAATACAACCACACCCAAACAAACAATTTGATTATGAGGTGAAGCTGAAAAATCACTAGTTTTATACCATGGTCTGTCTGAATACTTGATTCTGATTGGCTGGAAGGTAGTTCCAGTCAGTTTAATCAATGTTCTAAATTAATGTGCTGCCTATAAACAACTGTAACCGTGGTAACATGCAGTTACAGTTGCATACAGAGTAAGTCAGTATTAGTAGAGATGCGGCATAGACACAGGTAATTCACACACATACAATCTCAATCTCTTTCTCTCATAACTATAATTCATTCCAATGAATGTAATCTTATTGCACTAAAGAAGCTCCTCTGTGTAACTAGTGTGTCATGGAGGGGATGCTGTTCATTGTCCAGAATGGCTGAGTTTTTTGAGTGTTCCCTTTTCCACTGCAACCTCAAAACTGTCCAGAGAACATCCCAAGACCGAGCCAGCCTTCTTGATCAGTTCGTTGAGTTTTTTTTTTTGTCTCCAGCTCTAATGCTGCCTCTCCAGCATACTGCTGCAAAGAAGACTGCACTGGTTACCATAGACTGTTGTCAACGTCCTGACCCATGATGGTAATGGGGTTGGCTGTGGTCCTCTTCCTCCTGTAGCCCACCACCATTTCCTTGGTCTTGGACACATTAAGGAGCAGATGGTTCTTCCCACACCACTCAACAAAATTGTTGACCAGGTCCCTGTACTCCTCTTCCTGTCCATCCCCTTATGCACCTGACCACCACCGAGTCATCAGAAAATTAATGAAGATGGCAGAGATCTGACCTGTAATGAAAGTCTGCGGTGTACAGAGTGAAGAGGAATGGGGAGAGCAAAGTTCCCTGTGGTGCTCCTTCAGCAGACGCTCAGACAGGCAGGTTCCCAACCACACATACTGGGGTCTTTCTGATAGGTAGTCAGTGACCCAGGAGATGAGTGTCCACCTGCATTCTTCTCATCTTCTCTCTCAGCAGAAGAGGTTGGATGGTGTTAAATACACTTGATAAATCAAAGAAGGTGATTCTCACTATGGTGGTGTTGTAGTCCAGATGGGAGTGGGGCCTTTGAAGTAGACATATGACCACATCATCCACGCCTACCTGTGCCTAGTAAACAAACTGCAGGGGGTCCAGAAAAGAGCCGGGGATGGAACAGTCCCAGTCTCTCCAGGACCTTCACTACATGTGATGTGAGGGCTAATAGTCTATAATCGTTTTAGGTGAAGGAAGTTGTCTTCTTTGGAACAGGAACCAGGCAGGATGTTTCATGACATGAAGCAAGAAACAAAATATAACTACAGGTCTTATTTATAGACATGAAGTCATCATTAATGGTTAAGCATTAAAAGGTAAGTGTTTCTTTCCCATTCAGTCACGTTAGCTACTTATTCAGACCTTTGTAATTAAGAAATTTACTGGACCTTCACTTATTTTAGTTGTTTTAGAGATTTCTATAAGACATCCCCCCCCCCGTCTGTCTCTCTCTCTCTCTCTCTCTCTCTCTCTCTGTATTATATCTAATGGCTGGCTGAGACATATTGCCCTGTACTCTGGATTTATACAGTAATCTCCTCAAAACACAGCAATATCGATTTTTTGTTTTTTTCAGCTCAGCAACTAGTTTATGATGACACAGTTATTCGCTGTTGAAAATAAATAAATAAAAAAGTAAAAAAAAAAAAAACACCACAACAAATCCACCTAAAAATGCCATACATTTTTTGGAAGGGAATAAAACTGAAGCAGCGTTGACCAGTTGGAGAAATGGCTCCAGCTATTTCTTTTCTTTATGAGTTTCACCATTTTTATTTGATGCATAAGCATGATTAATTTGTTTTGTTGAGCACTGTCTGCACAGTATTCCACACTGCCCAGGTGTTTACACTCGGATACGGAGAACATACACAGTCATGAGACTCGGTGAGCGCCTGAGCAAATCAGCGGAAGCACTCAGTGATGAAATTAACATTTTCCCATTTGCAATATCCCTCCTGGAAGAAAGTAATGAGTTATCATATCCTGACCCTATAGGCGTTAGGAGTTATGAAAGCTGTTCGGGTGACTTCTGTGAGAACAGTAAAGGGTGACTGTAGTGCATGCTGCCTGTAAACGATGCTAAAACAATTCATCAACAGTGTCTAATTAAAGTCCGGCATATAGGAGTTCATGCTAGAGGTGTCATCCTTTTCTCTGGTTGGAGCAGGTATTCAGGTAATGGCCTGTTTTTTGTTTGTTTTTTTCCTCCATGGTTCACGCCATCTCTCAGAATAAAAAACTATGTAGTATATATCACTGCAGGAAAGGTATGGGCCACACACAATCTTAAATAACATTCAACGTAATCTCTAAAGCTTTCAAAGATAACAGAATGGCTCAGTGGAGAAAAAACTGATAAGAGTTTAAACTTCAGCAATAAAGTGACTTTCCCCAAGTCATTTGTCTGATCTACGTCCCCTGCTCCCTCCCTCGCACATCCTTTATGAAAGGTAGGTCCATTTTGTGCTGCTGGAAAGAGAGCCACATATTTTCCCATTTCCTTTCTTTATGAGATTCAGCAGTTTTATTTGACCCATAACATTGCTTGGGGACTTAATGTTTACTGTAGTGATAGTGCTGATATGCTACATATTATGTGCACTTTTCTAAACTTGTAATACTGATATACAAATACCAATAAAAGCAACTATAGTAGACTATATACTTTTTTCCTCGCACCCTCTTCTTCCAACATCTTTTGCCACACCAACCAATGGACTACTAGACATACTCACTGGAAGGTAAACCACAAAAATACATTCTCAAATACAGTTCTTATTTAATGATAGAAGAGAGAGATGTGAATATTGGGTATTATAGCAGTTCTTGTACTCCTAGGCCCATAAACTTAATAGCATGTGAGACATTTCAGTGTGTAGCTGAAACTCTGTGAAAAGTTCTCCCTGGGAAAATCAAATGAATCATCAGTAACAGCATTATCCTGGTCAGGGCCAGGGGGATACCCTATTCTGGGACCCCTAGGAGCAAGGATGGAATACACCCTGGATAGGATGCCAGACAATCACAGGCTAGCATGCACACAACATTCTTGTAGAGGCAATTTCACTTAGCCAATCTACCTACAAGTAAGATTTTGTTAGTTGGGAGGAAACCAAGAACCCAGAGGATGCTCACATGGACATGGAGAGAACATGCAAAATTCCACACAAACAGTTATATGAGCTCAGGATCAAACAGGGAACCCTAGAGCTGTGAGGCGGCAATGCATGAGTTTTACTGATCTCTCAGACAAATGAGCACAACGATGCACCTTGATAACCTGTCAATCAAGTAAGCCTAAGCCCTTTGCTCAAGATGACATCCTGATCTTTGACTCTTGACTAATACAAAGACAATTTTCCTGGGAAATACACTAGCAATAAACAAGTGGAACTCGATGTCAACAGCATCGAAACGGATTCCTCCACTGCCAACAAGTCTACACTGCAAAAAAAATGACATCTTAGCATGTTTATCTAGTACTTTTTTATTATGAGATCACAATAAACTAAATATAAGATTATTAAACCTATTACAAGCCACTTGTACTAATTTCACCTTGAAATGGTCTCGTTCTATTGGCAGATAATTTTGCTCATTTTAAGCATTTATCCAGAATGCTAATCTTATAATAAAAAAATAATAGATACATTTTACTATATTCAAGATATCATGTTGCTAAGATGACTTTTTTTTTTTGCAGTGTAATGCTTCTTGGTATTAATTTGTATGCCTGAAATAACCTGAACATATACTTCAAACAGGAAGGAAGTTATTGAAGAAAAACTATTTCAGACGTTTGACCTTGACCATGTTTGGATGAATTCCAAAATCTAACCTGCTGGTTACATTGATAGTTCCATATAAATCTTACAAACATTCACCCACACTATCTTGTGAAATTATGCTAATCAGGATCGTGGATGGACACATGTATTGATAGAAAAAAAAAACAGATAACCTGAAAACATAATCACTCCACCATCAAGTGGCAGAGACATAAAAACGAGTTCTGTTTAAAATTAAACATATCTTATCAAGTAAATTCAATAAACATTTATTTTTATAAGATTATTTTTAAATAAATATAAGATCATGAAGTCCGTTACTTGAAATGTTCTTATTCTGTTGTTACAAAATTTTGCTTACTTCAAGTGTTTATTTCAAGAAAGAAGCTATATTATCTACAATGCCCTCCACTAATATTGGCACCCTTGGTAAATATGAGCAAAGAAGGCTGTGAAAAATTGTCTTCAATGTTTAACCTTTTGATCGTTTGTTAAAAATAATTCACAAAAATACTCTGCTTTCATGGATATCAAACAATTGCAAAGAAAACACATGTTTATAAAAAAAATCTTTGTTAAATATAGGTGTGCAACAATTATTGGCACCCTTTTAGTCAATACTTTGTGCTACC
>JANDJT010000190.1:24588845-24602874 GCA_024331685.1 Stegophilus panzeri | reverse complement strand
CATTTTTTTCAGTAAATATATTTCCAGTGAGGTTATTCACATGAAATTTTCACCAGACATCAGTATTAACTCAAGAATTCCACAAATATAAAGAATCCACAACATTAAAGTCCATAAATAAAGTTGTATGTGCAATAAAGTGGAACGACACAGGAAATAAGTAATGAACACGCTAACTGAAATTTATTTAATTCTTAGTGGAGAAGCCTTTGTTTGTTCAATACTTATTTCCCCCACTGTAATTTGTCCACTGAGAGTCTGGATAATACCACAAAATGGCTGCACCCCAAATAGTGAACTATATAGTAAATAGGGAAGAAATTCAGACACGGCAACAGACTCAACATCTGTAGACCAAAATCACGACAGAAAGAATTTCAGTACAATATCTGCAGAATAAACAGTGCCATGTATTGTATAAAAAAGAAGGATCGGGGCATTTGGGTGAAAGTTCCAAGAAAACTGTCCATGCTTCATGTTCATCTTACAGAAAGACTGCCTGAGAAAAAGAGTGTACCTGACAAGACGTTTACCTGACAAAGCAGGACATGCCCAGAGACAAAGCTCTGGTACTTCAGAGGGATGTGGACGTTCTCTCTGGGCCGCAAGTACACCTGAGGTGTTGAGCTGTCCTCCTTCATGTGAAACATCTCCACCTCCAAAGGAGTGCACATCTTTGTCAAGTCTTTAAAATACCTCCATTCCTCAGCGTTCACTATAACACTACAGACAGAAATTGAGAAGTGAAGAACAGCTTCGGGCTTTTCTTTCGCTTTCCAATATTTTATGCTGCTGGTTAAGTAAGCAGTGTGGATTTGGTTTACTGTTAGACAAAGAAGAAAAAGTCTCGATTTCTAAAGGTATTGCCTGTTACAAAAAAAAAAAAAAAAAAAAAAAAAAAAAAAGAAGAAGATAACATGGGCTGAGAATAAAATATTATTTCCACACTAGAAATTTCATCCACAAATATATGAAGGAAAAGGTTGCTTGAGACATCAAAGGCTGAACCTCGGGCCATGTGAAAGTGAATATTCGTAAAAGATGATCAAAAGAATTCCAGGGTTTCAAAACTCCATCTTGCACACAAAGGACAGAGACTTGAAATTGAGTCTCATCATGTTTTATCATATTCTGTTCCATAATACCCAGCACTAAAGGCGGCATGTCTTTCTGAGACTCGCACACACTACCAAGGAGGGGAAAAGTTGAAAGCGACAATAAGACATTTCATGGTTTAGAAATAGGAAAAGAGCTGTAGGCAGACAGCTCTCAGAGATAAACATGTTCAGCTCTTCTATCCAAAATTCGGCATCCAAACAGGTGGTAAATAAGATCTGTAGAAACTGTAGAAAAGACAGACACAGTGTAATCACAAAGAACTAATATAATTTGTCTGACTATTTTATGATGGTTTGACATTTTCACAGTATGATAACCCGGTCAAAAAATATCAAGGTTTCAAGTCATTTTCACATATGAATTTAATTAAATATATTTAATTGGGATGATTCTTGAACAATTGTTATCGATACTTGGTAGAACCACCTTTGCCTACAATTACAGCTGCAATCCAGCTTAAATATATCTTTTTATATAAATTATATCAGATTTGCACAGCTGGATCCTGATATTTTTGCCCATTCTTCTTGGGAAAATTATCAAATAAAAGGAGGCTACCACTACCATGCTTCACTGTGGATGTGGATGGTGAACACTGTTGGGTTTCTGCCAAAAGTATTGCATTGTGCTGAGAGCAAAAGGTTACGTTTTGGTCTAATGAAACCCAAGAACCTTTTAAAACATTTTTTGTTGAGTTTTCAACACAGGATTTAATAGGGCTTTTTTCAATAATGGCTTTCTTCTCACATTTTAAAAATTTTTTTTTTTATCATTTACACAACCTTTTCACATTCTGTTGTTATTTTATGTAGTTGGAGATTGGCAAAAAAAATCTACATTGCTAGGTATCTTTGTACATCCCTAGGAATAAAATTTTCAAACACAGCTGCCTGGTTTGTTTTGGAGGTGGATTTAAAATTTTGCTACTTTGCTAATGTAATTATCATGGGAAGCCATGCAAGCCATTGGAAACAATCCAGGTCATTAACAGCCACAATTAAATCACCATCAAATCATCAAAACAACTGCTGATTGACCAAAAATTATAGGCTTGGGTTAATTCATACCAAGTTATAAACATATTAAAATGTTTTTTTTCTTGAACAACAACATTAATAGAATTTTTTTTTTAATCAACAGTGATGTGAAGTGCCATGTTACATATAAGACCCTTGACCAAAAACATAAAGATTCATTCCCTCACCTGCCTCTTTTTCCCCCTCTTTTTAATAACACAAATATTTTTGCCTAATTCTGGAAACTCCTTCCATATACGTCTTCATACACAAAGTTTCAACATCTCAATGATTATATATATATATATATATTATTTTAAATGACCACATTTTAATCTGTTCATTATTAGATGCAAATTATTCAATTATTTACAGAAAGTTTAAAATGTTTATTTGGTAATCTAATTGCTGTTTTGGTGAAGCTCGGCTTTTAATGCCTAGCATTCCTAAGCACTAGCATGTGTAATCTTTCTTTGAGTGCATATGTTTGTGCGTATATGTGTATTTATTGGTGAAACTTTGTACTCCATTTGGCTTTTGAGCAGCTATATGCTTGGATTTGATCCTTTATGCGCTTTATGGTTTCTCTGTAATAAGCTAATTTTTTTTTGTTGTATTAACTTCAAGAGAAAGTGAGGGAGCAACTGTTTATAGCCGCTACAACTTAACTGATAGCAGGAACTAATTTATTTTGCGGATGTTCCACAACATTAAATGTAACTATAAACAGATAAAAAGAATGACACCGTTCTTTAATAAATAAACATTGCAATCATTGTAAATCAAGAGGAATAAGACACTTCCTAAGCACTAGCGTGTGTAATCTTTCTTTGAGTGCATATGTTTGTGTGTATATGTGTGTTTAGTGGTGAAACCTAGTACTCTGTTGGCTTTTTAGCAGCTATATGCTTGGATTTTATCCTGCCTCATTTGTAAATCACTTTGATTAAAAGCCTCTGTCAGATGAAGAAACTGGAAATATGTATATATTTGCAGTAAATGCCAGAGGAGTGCATACATTCCCCTCTGAAACTATTGGAACGGCAAGGTCAATTAATTTGTGTTTGCTGTAAACTGAAGACATTTGGGTTTGAGATCAAAAGATGGATATGCAATAGAGCTTCTTGTTTTTTTTTTTTTTTTTTTAAAACACTAGATGTGTTAAACAACATAAAACAGAGAACCTTATGTATCAATTAATAGTAGAGCAAAAGTATAGGAACAGATAAGTCTCGATGTAAATTGAAGTAAATAATACTTTGCTGATGAGTGGTTTGCATCTTGTGGTATGATCTCTGTATTTCTGTTATCAAAGCCTTCTTCAAATGATTGATTGTGATACCATCAACCCTGCCCTGTGGAGGTTGTTGATGATGCCACTGACTGTTGTTTTGGGGTTTATTCACAGCTCTCACAATGTTTCTATCATCAGCTGCTGTTGCTTTCCTTCGCCGACCCTTTCAGTGTCTGTTGCTCAGTACACCAGCGGTTTCTTTCTTTTACAGAACATTCCCAATTATTATATTGGCTATGCCCAATGTCTGTGCGATGCTTCTGATTGATTTTCTGTCTTTTCTCAGCTTCACAAAGGCTTGCTTTTCTCCCATAGACAGCACTCTGATCTTCATGTTGGCTTATCCTTTTGTAACAACAAGTGCAGTCTTCACAGGTGAAACCGAAGGCTAAAACCAGTAGAGGTTCAGAACTATTTAATGTTTAAACAATCAATCTAACAGAACACACTTGGGTAACAAGAAACACCTGTCAGTCCCATGTTCCAATATTTTTTGCTCGCCTACAAATTGGGTGGTCATATACAAAATGTACTATCTTCTATGATGTTTCACACATCTACATATAAATACCAGGGAATAAAAGTAGAAATTCTAAACTCTCTTCTCATGTTCATCTTTTGATCTCAAACTCAACTGTCTTCAGTCTACATCGAAAAATATGAATTGGCCTTGCCGTTCCAATAATTTCAGAGGGGACTGAATATGATAGCACAGTAACGTACGTGCCACATATAGAACTGTTTGATAACCAGCATCAAAGTCTAAACACAACACAGTGTCTGCTCAACCCAGAAGGACATGACCGATTCACAGGTTGTGCAGATTCAAAGAAAGGATTTCACTCATATTACAGGTATTGCAGCAACATGTCAGAGTGTGCTCCTCACACCCCATAGTGATGTCAGTGTAGATCTGTTACCCTAACTACTGCTTCTACGTCACTACACTCAGAAACCAGACACACAAAGCTTTTTTTCTAATTTTGCACGTCTGGAGAACTAAGCACTCTAATGCTATCAACAGATTACACGATCTTTGTTGTAATTATTTACACAACAATTTGCAGAAATGATGACGGCTTTTGTTCTTTACTGCTAATTTCTCTCTTGTTTTGAACTGATTGCTTTGATTCCAATTCATTTGCAGCCTCAGTTTCCTGGCCTTTGAGGTTTTATGCTGCATTCCTGATTTCCAAAATGTAACTGTGCCCATGTTTTGTACGGGGAAAAAAAAATCAGATTGGTCCGAACGTACTGATTAATTTTCTATAACAGCAGCTTTGACAATAGTAGCAGATGCAGTTCAAATCACAGGTTTATATTAATGCACTCATTAGAATATTTTAGCGTTGACATGGACTTGTATGGCTGATGCAAACAGACCTGGATTGTTGCATGGTTTCCTGCAATTATAGCATTAGCACATTAGTAGCAAAATGGCACATGGTGACCATTTTAAATCTCCCTTTAAAATGAACAATAAGAGTGTTCTAATGTGTCTTCATAACTCATTCACACAGTACAATTCCCTGTTCAGGACCTGCCACATAATCTATGGCTAATAATAACATAAAATTAAATAATAAAAAAGTCTAAGGCTGGAGAACTTTGCGCTTTATGGTTTCTCTGTAATAAGCTAAATTTTTTTTTGTTGTATTAACTTCAAGAGAAAGTGAGGGAGCAACTGTTTATAGCCGCTACAACTTAACTGATAGCAGGAACTAATTTATTTTGCGGATGTTCCACAACATTAAATGTAACTATAAACAGATAAAAAGAATGACGCTGTTCTTTAATAAATAAGCATTATAATCATTGTAAATCAAGAGGAATAAGACACTTCAGGCTATGTTATAACTGGAAAAGATTTTCCAAGAACTTCAGGGTGGTAACAGTATAGTAACTCCACTTCTCACTGATGTAACACACTACCCCAACATTGACTGTTTTCCTATAATAGCATGCTCTGTCATGTTTTATCCCTTACTAATCAAACATTTCTTTTGTGCCAAATCTTCACATTAACATTTACACATTCAGTGCATTAGCAATCAGTTTTAATGCACAAACATTTTTATGGAAAAAATGAACAGAAAGTCTAACCACTCAAATATTGTAGGGGTGGGGCTTAACTCCATTCAGGTGAAATGAGCATACTAGCAGCATTAGTGTTTGACTTAAAAAAATATATATATTATGCCTAACTACAAACCACTGCTATCCACATTCTCAATTATCATCCCAGCTTCAACATACAAAGTGTTCCTCCACTCAAAGCCAAATTACACTCTGCGGCTTAGGGTATAAACAACAACTTAATGTCGATTGTGTAGGTTTGGACATCATTGCTAGGCTTCGGTTCAGATTCCAAGCCAAGACTGCCATATTATATTGCACCAAAATGTGATCTTGAGCATTGTTAATTAAAGGCCTGGAGACTGATGACTCCTCTGGCTCTCCTCTTTGTGAAATGTTTTCTCCTTCCTTATGTTTATTATAGTCATTTAGCAGGATTCAGAACAAGGCTTAGGGAAGTTATGACATAATAGGTTCTATTTTCATGTAGGCGGATAGGTAATTTGCTGGTAGCACACTGGAAAATTGCTAAATTGTTTGGGCGTAAGCCATTTCTCTTTTATACAACCAGGTTATCCTCGATTGATCCTAGAACCCTGGACTTGCATTGTATACACTAAAATAAACACATCGTGAACACGTTAGTGGCTTAACCATTCAGAAAAGAGTGGGTATGTGTATGTAAAAAGTCCCACCTAAGCTCAGGGTCTTCACACTCGATGGTAACAGTCTGAGGAATGTTGAAAGGGTTCCTAAGCACAAATTCAAAGAACTCAGCGGTACCGAGCGTTGCATAGATTGTGTGCGTGGTGGTGATGGCTTGGCTCAGCATGTTAATGATGGTTTCCACTTTGCAGCGCTCTCGATAAGCCTCTATCAAACGCAGGTCTTGAGAGTGCTGTGTCCGATCCTCCTTTCTCCTCTGGAACAGAAGCAGATAAACATAGAAGAAACAAAGTCATTGAAGAGATTAGAGTATACAAAAAAAATAAAGAAATAAAAATTATAAAACCCTGACTATTTAAACAACTTGTTCAGATTCAAAAGATAAAAAATGTGCTTAACTATAAGGAAATGATCAATCAAACATCTAAAACACCTTCTTTTATCATTCTTAAAAAGTAGTAAAGAGGATATGTGCAGAGCAGAGTGGATTTTAGGACAGTGCGTAGTGAAGTGGAGATGAAGAGGGAGGCAACGATCCAGAGTGCTTTATCTCATATATCATTCATAGATGTAAGTGCCAAGCTCAGTTACTGCTGAAGAGCAAGTGATGCTCTGGAATATGATGTGAATGCAATAAAAACAACCTTGTGAGCAGATTAAAAAGATAGTATTTTCATTTTCACAATATACTGGGAGTACCAGCAGTCCAAAAGTTTGCGTCCACTAGCAAGATCTTCTTAATGATATTTTTCAAAAACCATTAAAACATTTACAACAGGTTGGTGTTATGCAGGCCGATGCAAAGTGGAGTTACCTTGGAATGGAGTATTTTCCTATAACAGCATGTCCCAAAGTGTTTTATTCCTCTCATACCACAGATTAACATTTTTTATTTATTAATGAAAAAAGTCATACTTTTCATCTTTTTATAATTTCAATATCTGTGGAACATCTGCAAGATAAGTTCCTGTTTTAACATAATCATTTATGTTATAGCAGCTATTAATCCCTTTAGCAGACTTTCTTTTTCTCTCTCTCTTTAAGTTAATAAGACAAAAAAAATGCAGCTTGTCATGTTCCACAGAAACTGGAAAGCACAAAGTCTTTGTTCTGAAGTCTCTTCGATTGCAGAAACCCTACTGTTACAAGGAACTAACACTGGAGACTCCTTCCCTATATGTTAAAGAAACATTTCTTTCCAGAAAGCTTTGCAGTATCAATGATTATACATTTTTCTTTGTTAAATAACAACACATTTTTAATCTGTTTATTATTATTCTCAGATGGTGTGGAGTATCGTCTATACAAGTCCCTATGAACAAACTGTTACTATAGCACCTATAACAGTAATGATTAACAATAATTAAAATGAGTGCATTTATTTTTAAACCTATATTTTGCTGGAACTACTGTCAGAGCTGCTGTTATAGAAAACACCTTCTGACCAATCAGATTCGAGAATTTGTTTTTAGCCATTAAGATAAACCTTGCAAGAAGCTGAAATGCATCAAGAAATGCTTGGGTTGATAAAGCTTGTTTGAATCATCCATAATAACTGATGAAACACAAATAGTTCTCAGTAGTAGGGTGAGGCTTTTGGCCATTAATGTTCACTGAGTGTTCTTTCTCTTACCATATAGCTGGCTTTCTCATGTGTGTTGGATGTGGTGTTTTCTTCATGTTGACGGACAGCTGCCATCCTGTCACTCTTCCTCTGACGCACTTCCTCTGTCTCACCTCGACTATGCAGCCAGGTATCATCCACTCCTCTCATCCGACTCTGCAGAAGACTAGCCAACTCGCCATCAATATCTGGCAGACGCTGGGCCCGCCTCGCATTCCGTGCTACAACACACACACACACACACACACACACACACACACTCATATTCAGTCTATATAGACTGAGTGTACTGCATATACTATACAACATACTTGTGCCCGTGTCCCAGTACTTACTGTTCAACAATAGTCTTTTGACTGACAGGTGAAAGCATTTAGAAGAGCCAAACTTTTAGTAAAGCCTAAAAAGCCAGAGGCAGTGTAAAGACTGTGGTGTTATTTTTTAGTGACAGAGCTTGATCTGCCTTCTATAAAATAAATATGCCAGACTTGTTCCAAAAGGAAGTCTGTTTTCTTCATGTTCTCTCTTTAAATCAGTATCTTCACTACAGGTTCTCTGCAAAATCAGTATCTTCACTACAGGTTCTTTCGTCAGATTATGTTAAATCATAATTAAAGGCTCTTGCCTGTAAAATAATTACCTTAAGTACATTTTTCTCTCTTCAGTATATTCAGGTATATCCAGTTAAGGTTCTCTGTACAAAACCAGAATGTTCCCTAAGGTGTTCTCTTCAAAATTAGCATGTTCAGTAATTATTCTCTTTTCAGAATCAGTATCTTTACATCATCACATGAGGGATAGTTACAAGCAGTTATAACCAACTGAATGCTTAAAATCAGTCATTAATATAAGTGTTGTGTATTTATTAAAGCCTTTAATATCCTTTAATATTATGCTTGCTATTGAGTGCATTTGTGAACTGTAGAATAATTCTTTATTACTACAACTCACAAACAAATGGGAGAAATCCAGTACCGTTGAGGTTGAGGACAGTGTTTGAGGACAGACTGCCTCCTTGAAAGCCTGTGGGAGTCTGGCTGGGCTGAATGACATGAGAGCGAGATGGAGGGAGAAGAACAGACGAGTTCGGGTTTTTCTGCACCACACCACCTGTTAAAGACAAGAGCCAGGCCTGATTCAATTTGGTTTTGACCCTATTCCTTCTCATTTCATTTTGTCAGGTCAATTTGAGATATCCTCATGAAGAATTTAATTTGAATGGATGGCTTGAGACAAATAAACAACTAAAATATCATAACTAGTTTAGATCTTGTAGGTTATTTAATACCATTCTCAACAAAATGGCTACAAGACCCAATAACATGGGTGAAGCATTTTTTTCTTCCAATACCATTTTATTTTATTTTTTTATTTTATTTGTTGTTGTTATTGCACTGATCAGAGCTTCAGAGACTATTCAGTGGTCAAAATAAAATAAGATGTGATGCCATTAACAATGAAGCGAGCATGTAAAGGACAGGAGTTACCTGACGTGATTTTCAGTTGAACAAAAGAAAAACGTCTGCCACACGTGTTTCAAACCTTGTCACAATTCAGGTCCTGTTTTCTCTCTGTCAGCTCGGAGCAAATTCTAAATGACCACATTAACTGCATTAATACCCTATTCTCATGGGTACGAATATAAACAGCTCCAAATGTCCCATTGGCTTTATGCTTGATTACGGCTATTCGAGGGCTATAATTGGAGCGTATAAGGAGAACAAGGTCAGATCTCAGAGAAAGGTGTGTTGGCATGCTGCTTTTGATTGAGTAGCCTCTATTAAAAAAAAAATACCAGCAGCGTGTACATGCTTTCTACAAAGTCCCGAGGCTTTGGCCTGTCAACGCAGCGCAGATCTGGCAGGGAGCACCAGCTCTTTTTCTAACCTAAGGGATGATGGAGAGCCAAGCATGCTGAAACATTGCTCACAATCAGTTCGACCCTGAAGCTTGTTTCTTTCACAAGGATTTTCAGAGAAATGTCTTGCCTTAACATACAACAAGCCACACAGAATTGCCTTGTGTCCTTGTGAAACATCTAACAACAGGCATCTATCATCTACATGTGTGCAGAGAGCTTTCACTTTCATTCCCTCCGTTCAGAGAGGGGTTATAAGCATTTAATACTGAAATATGTCTCCCATATTCTATAGGAAATACATCTGCTAGACATAACTACTTGAGACTGAGATTCTAAATCATTCTTCAAAATTCAATTTCAATATCATTAATAGGAAAAAAACAAACAAACAAAAAAACAATTACTGGGAGCTTTACAATTGTCCTTCAGTTTTTCCATTCAAATACATTTTCATGTTGCACATCAAGTCATGGAAAGTAAAAAAGCAAATCCATCTGTGACTACCACCGTAATACTAGAACATATACATCTTACAGACTTACAATATTTTCTTATACCATAGTGCTGATTGGTCAAAAGGTATTGAGTAATTAAGTGCATAAGTCATAAGCATAAGTTAAGAGACATAAGTTCTGGTAGAAAATACCATGTGGAAAGAACTTTTCTTGTCTTGATTTGTGCCTAATGAAGAAAGAATTTTAGGTCATTAGCCTTAACAACAATATATAATCTTTTAGGATACAGAGAACTGACATCTGATTGCAGTGAAGATGCAACTTGGCTAGAAGGCTATTATTCATGCATCTAGCGAATACAAAGCAATAAAAATAATTCTTAGCATTATGACTGAACCCCTGGTATGAACTTTTGTTCACTGTATCACACACTTGCATTAGTTGTAACTAAACATTGTACTCCAATAACACCGATTTACAAAAAAGGGTCCTAAACACAGACAACTTCTTTCCTTGTTGCCATGGTGGGACCTTTATCGGTACCTTTAATAAGTATATTACATCTGGAAATGTGGATACAGTGTACCTTTAAAAAGATTTAAGATACATAATTGGACCATAATTTACTAAAGAGAAAAAATTAAAAGGTACACCATATTCACATTTCTAAGAAATAAAGGAGAAGAAAAGTGTATGCCTGGTGATACCACCTCAGAGAATTTATGCTTTAGCATTCTAAATGGAAACAAGGAAAGTCATCTAAACCTGAACCCAACCCCAAAGTAGTTTTCTAAAAACCAAATATGCTGATGTTTACATTTTCACTACATTATCAAAAGTGCAGAGAATAGCCAGGCTCCATTAGAAGCAACATGCTTTATCTTACAAATAAAACTGCATTGCTTTTTTTTGTAAAGACATCTTCTCGCATCTTCCTCACTTCAAATGCATGCTATTGTACTCTAATTTTCCCCATCAAAACAGAAATAGGGCACGTTGAAGGAAAAATTAGTGCGCAAAGACAATTTTATATATCAAGCTTTCCTTCAAGCTCAATCTCACTCTATTGCTATTTCTCCCTCAACTCTCTCAGCTTAGAGTCTGCCATGCTTATCAAGCTTTTGCAGCCGAGTGGTGGAGGAGCCAGAGGCGGGCAGAAGAACGAAATCCTAATCTTCATTCGCTCCATCTGCCTCCGTTCATCTTCTCAAAGCTGGAAAGAACAGTCTGCTGAACGCAGGTGAAACAGCCAGTTGCTACAGCGATGGCTCATTAAACTTCTCAACACTCGAAATCCATCCACGATGCATTTTGTTTACTCCATTATACTTTAATTAATTCATCCTAAGGATTCGAAGTTATTTTAATTATCAGCTTGTCTGTTTGCTTTGAGCTGGAATTAAAGAAAGAAGATTCGATTAGGCTTTTCTTCGTTTCGTTTTCATAAATGCCAGTATGTGGTTTTAGCATGGGGACAGAACCTGAAGTAATTGCCAAAGAGAATGGTCCATTAGCCATCTGATCCAAAGTAAAAGCACCAAAAAGGTATATTTGTGTGGCCATCTGGAAAACCCATCAGCTGTCATTGTAGCTGAAATCTAACAGCCAAAAAACAGACAAAAATAAAAAAACAGGTTTTGGCAAAAATGTATTTTTCTACCTAACATACTTTGATACATCTACTGTAAGCAACTATTAATATTTCATATTTATTAATATTAAGAACTTTAAAAAAAAAAAAAATTATCTTGCCCTGGCAATATTCCTGCAAAGATATTGTGTATGGTGCCAGTTTAACAAACATGCTATTAAAAACAGTCTGTCTAAAGATGTCTAAAACCTCGCTATGTATTGGCTCATACAGTAACTGTCACGATTTGATAAAGTTGTTGGATAGTTAGGTGCCACAGCGAAATTGAAATGAACCTAATCAACTTGCTTTGCAATCAGATACCATCTATCTAAAGTAAAATCTTTAAATGTGATTTTCTCCCTTTTGTGGGTGACTTGAAAACTTGACTACACAACTATATCTACTAGAAAACGTCACAATTTTATTTCATATGAAGGGTTTTCCCAGGCCAACACTCATTTGCCAAAGAGCATTACCAAGCAGAAGAGACTCATATCATTTCACCCAATCAAAACCTAACTCAAAATAATCAGGACTCTGATTGATGCATTACTACATGGCAATCAGATGGAGGCCCACAAATGTGTGAACAACTGACCTACTGCTTTCTTTTACTTGTCATTCTTTATTATTTGTCTGGTAATTACCTTAGCTTTAACCTCACGGAGTCTGGGACGTGCCTGATAAAAATCGCTATCACTCTTTGAGCTGATAAATTCCAAATCGAGTTCTCAAACAGACTAATGACCATTTCTCATTAAGAAACAAATACTGCAGACAAAACCACTAATCCTGGATAAAGAGGCCTGAGCTCTTTATTCAAGAGTCTTGGATGAATTAATTGATTGCGGCTGGAAAGAGCTGTGACTTGCCTTTAGTGAGCTATAAAAATAAATGCTGTGGAGCATACCTACAAAAAGAGCTACACTGATAAATGTCACCCTGTGATTCTAGTGATAGTTTGAGTCTTTTATACTAAGACATCCTGCACATGCACCTTTTCTATAAATTAGTGACAGCAAACATAACTTCATCCATACTAATTAGCAGAAATATTCTAATGCATATCTATACGGCTTTATGGAGCTTGCCTAGGGTTAAGTATACTTTGCCTGAATTGATTGTATGATTTAGTAATCAGCTATCGGTCTCTATAATCACAGCAATAAAAACTGAAACTGCTCAATGTATTGTGAGAGACATGAGACTTTCAAAAATAAACTAATAAACTCATCTTAGTTTATATACAATCAAAAATCCATTAAGACTCAATAAACTTCATTGTCACAGTTTACAAATTCACCAGATAAAAGAGGATGTCATGACAATATTGGTAATTCCTAATCTCGGAATAATCTCAGCTCACAACTAGTTGATACCCAGACAGCACCACTGGCACCAGAGGTGTACATCAGAACTGACATCCCAAGGGACCCAACAAAAGAAGTCGTGGCTGGTTTAGTCTCAAGTGCGTGGGAGAGGGAAGCTTGCAGAGTAAAGAATGGCCAGGTTCATTAGCATGAAAGCACACTTGATGTGACACTTCACTCTTGTGGTGGTGCATGATGCATTTACTACATTCAGACATTCATCTTCAGTAACTGCTTTATCCTGATCAGGGTCACTGTGGTTTGAATTAATAGTTTGGTTTATTTTGGAACCAACAATGGGGACAGAAACAATGACTGCGGAAGGGGGCAAAATTGGTCTAGAGAATTTGTAGGAGCGGGTGATATTGGCCAAAAGTGTATGTAGGAGTAAGGAGATGGTTGAAAGTCTGTAGAAGTTCTATGTCTGGTTGTTAGTACACCAGTGATTTCTATTTTTTTTTTTTTCAGGACATTCCAAATTGTTGTATTGGCTATGCCCAATGCTTGTGTAATGGCTCTGATCATTTTCCCTATTTTCTCAGCTTCAAAATGCTTTTCTCCAATAGACAGCTTTCAGGTCTTCATGTTGCTTTATCCATTTAAACAACAAATGCAGTCTTCATAGTCAAAATCCAGAGCTCAAACCAAGAGTAGATATTCAGAGCTATTAATTGCTTAAACAATCAATCTAACTGGGCACACCTGGGCAACAAGAAACACCTGTCAGTCACATGCACCAGTATTTTTGATCACTTGAAAGATGGGTGGGTTCAAACAAAAGGTGCAGTGTTCTAAGTTGTTTAACACATCTAGATGTAAATATTGCCTGGTATTCAGCTATGCTAAAGCCATATCTCCCTGGAGTTTGTGCCGGGGTTTCCCACTGAAGCTAAGCAGGATTAAGCCTGGCCAGAA
>JANDJT010000190.1:24576307-24588745 GCA_024331685.1 Stegophilus panzeri | reverse complement strand
TATGCTAAAGCCATATCTCCCTGGAGTTTGTGCCGGGGTTTCCCACTGAAGCTAAGCAGGATTAAGCCTGGCCAGAATCTGGATGGGAGACCTCCTGGGGAAAACTAAGGTTGTTGCTGGCAGTGGTATTAGTGAGGCCAGCAGGGGCCGGGGTGCTCACCATGTGGTCTGTGTGTGGCCTAATGCCCCAGTATAGTGACTGTAAAAACAGCATGACCTTTTGGATGAGACATGAAACAAGGTCCTGACTCTCTGTGGTCATTAAAAATCCCAGGACACTTAGGGTAAAAGAGTAGCGGTATACCCAGATTCCCCCACTGGCCCCCTAATAATCCCCATCCCTGAATTGGCTACATCCTCTCCACGAATAGCTGGTGTGTTGCGGGCGTTCTGGGGCACTATGGCTATGTAAAGCACTTTCAATGTCTAGAAAAGCGCTATATAAATGTATGTGTATTTATCTTTTGATCCCAAACCCAAATGTCAGTCTATAGCAAAAACAAAAGTATTGACCTTGGCATTCCAATACTTTTGGGAAGGGACTGTACATGTACCTACATCAGCTGAAAAAAACATCACCTTTGTACTGTTATGAAAATAAAAGAATATAGAGTAATAGCATAAGCACATATGGAAAAAATGAAAAGACCAAACCGAAAGCACATAGCTTACCGATGTTGCCGAGTCGGATATGCAGCCTGCCTTTGACAATGGTATAGACACTCATGGCTGGCATGGCCCTCTGCCCACCTGCATGCTCTCTTGCCAGACTGGCATCCTGCAGATACTCAGTGCTAATGACCTCCAGCTCATGAATCACCTGTACAGCGGCTCGACCCTGACGCAACAGATGCTGCACACACACAGAACACACAAGTCAGCATATTTTCAGATTTTTCTTCCCCTCACTGGTTTAACTAATGCATTCAACTACTTTTTAATTTAATTTTTATCTTTTATAATTTACTCCTTCACTGATTCTATCTAATGCATGCACACAAATGTTTGTTTTGCATCTTTTTTTCAATGACATTTTACAGCTTATCGGACACTTCACTAGTTTTTATATTACCTTTGTGTTTTGCATTTGTAATATTTTATGTAGCACTAAAATTTAATAAAGATGATTATTACTGATAAAGGCACAACTCACAACCAGGGACTATATTCATTAAGCATCTCAGAGAAGTAGGGCTGAATAGCAGACCAGCCATCTGGAAAAAAAAACTCCCAGTGGGCAGAGAGGTCTGTACGCTGGCCATGCATGGCCAGAGAGAGGGAGAGAGAGAGAGAGAGAGAGAGAGAGAGAGAGAGAATGAGTGAGAGAAAACACTGTCTGGCTTCTTATCCACAGCCTTAAGACAGTCTAGACCTGTGAAGCACTGGAATAATCAATAAGTGTGGATAGTGTGACTGTATAGAATTACGCACACTTCAGCATTGTACCTTTACAGTATACTGGCAGATGCTAAATGAAGTGCCAGTTGAAGGCATTAACATAATTATGGTTGGGAGTTGGTTCATTACTTGTTAAATGCAAAAGACAATTTTGCTGATTTAGAGTGCTTTTACATTTGCAGTGTTTAGTCAGTTTGAATCCAATCCTGGTGCTCACCCCCCCACTTGTGTAGTTCGTTTAGGCAGATAAGATCATAAAAATCGCACTTGGGTGTGGACCAGAACACCCTTTCTGAGACTGACACAAAAGAGTATCTTGGCACGATTCCAAGCAAACTCCATCGTTGTTTGATTCGGGTGAGAAAGCAATTCGACCATAAATTGACCTGACTGTGAGAATGTATTTTTTGTAGATGTGAGCTGCAAACCTGAGCTGTGATGCGCAAACTGAGCCAAAGGACAGAGCTGTACAGTAGTATTGCAGAAACCCGATGTGCTCTGGATATTTGGATTGACAAACAATAAGAGGGAAAAAAAGCTGGAGGTGATTTACAAAATGTACTGTAGCTACACTATATGGCCAAAAGTTTGTGAACACCTGATAATCACATCCATATGTGAGCCCTCCCCAAACTTTTGCCACAAAGTTGGATGCTAAGAATTGTCTAGAATGTCGTTATATGCTGTAACATTAACATTTTCCTACAACGGCAACTAAGAGGCCCAAACCTGTTCCATCATGACAATGCCCCAGCGCACAAAGCGAGGTCCATGAAGACATATGTCCCATATGGACAAGAGAAAGGGCAGATTCTATACAGTGTGGCATATTGTGAAGAGATTAGACTGGCTCTGAATAAAATAAATCACCCAAAAGCTCTCCTCATACAAGAGGGAGAAGAAGGTTTTTAAAATTCTCTAATTTTCCCTCGCTGCCAGATTTTTTTCTCCTTGTGGGCAAATATGCAGTAAAGTGTCTTGTGGTTTCTCACAGGGTTACTAAATTATCCTTTCAGCCAAGTAAAGCTTACCTGAAGATACCGTAAAGTCAAATGCTAATTGAGCAGATTATCATGCTAATTCTTGCCCAATTGTTCCAATAACTCAAACGACTGTACAGCAGGGATGGGCAAATTGGTAGCCCAGGGAAGAACATGTAAAGCTCAACACAGACATTAACCAGAGCATGAGAAGCCCTGTGAGGCAGCAATGCTACCTACTGCACTACCATTCCATGCTGAGATATTACCAGGAGAGGATAAAGACTGAAGGTGCATAAAGTCACATCCTCCCAGGTCTTTATTAATGCACATAATTACCTCATCATACTTTTGCATTAAATTACTTTAGTCACCTTTTAGTCTAGTTAATTGGACTTCTGGGTAGGAACAGCATTGGACTGGGTTGCATATTGAAGCTTTGAGTTGCCCAGTGAGCTAGTCAATGATTTCCCCACCCCTGGGATTTTAAGTGCTTAATCATGATTACAACATATACTTCAGAATTCGTCCACTTTATGTTCTCATATCCTGATTTTCACCGCTGGACATTTCTTAATTCAGCTGCTTCATGACATGCCTTCAGACTACATTTCTGGGCAAAAAAATAAAATAAAATGGGCCAATCCCAAAATGGCAAAAATATTAAGCTTTTAATAGTCTTAACATCAAATCATTGGTCAGGAAATTAGCAAGAATTAAGCAAATAGATAAAGTAACCTAGTTTGGGATAGCTTTTCCCTTTGATTTCGTGAAGTATTTAAGCTTTGTGGGGAAACCCTGCGGATAGCTTTTTATTTTATTTTATTTTTACTTTATTTGAATTTCACACCCAGACATGTGTTAGTTTAAATTTTACATCAAACATTTTAACCATTATCATGATTTTACCGTTTCATACAGAAAGACTATAGAAGTGAATTTCCCTGTTTCTAGCTTTTCCCCCCAAACAGTTCACTGCAGCCAAAGTAAACGAGCAAATGTTGGCACAGGTCTCAGGAGTGCATTTGTTTAATTCTTGCCAATTTGTTGTTAAGACCATTTTGGGATTGACCTATTTTTTTTGCCCAGGAGTGTAGATCACTGAACATTTGACAATCATGTCTGAAGAAATGTTTGATAGAATTGGATCCAGGTTCTACATGCACTGCTTTTTTGCAATTGAGAAGATGATCCTCTTGCACACACTGTTCAGTTCTGGGTACTAAATGAGAACATGTAGAGTTGGTTGGAGTGTTTACAATGTTTATATTCACATTACATGTAATTTTAAGTAATTAAAAGAATCAGATTTTTTTTTTTTTCCCCTAAAGAATCAGAATATGTTTTTTTAAGGATTCTTCCAGCAGTCTTTGTGGCTAACGTAGCTGTTGACTAGACACTTGACACACACCAGACAAACAAACCAAGACAAGTGCAATTGCAACAAGCATGTAGTCCACAGCTGGGTGACAAATGCCACAATCTGATGACAAGAGGCTAAAGGCTTATCAGAAGTCTGATCTGCTCCTGTGTGTTTCCTGAAAAGGTCACCGTTTCTGTTTGGTGCTGTCATTTTGATGACGTTGATACAGAGGTCCCTGCACGTGTTTTACTTTTGTTGTGGTATTCAGCATCTGCTGTTTAACATGTGCCTACTGAACAGGATGCCAGCACTGGGCACGCAGTCAAGCAGAGTAGTCATGGACTAAAAGTCTGGGAGTGTTACCTAAGAGAGCTGTTTAAATCCATTATCCAGAGCACTCAAATCCATATCTCATTAATTCTGCAGCAGTTTGCTGTCCCTGCTCACCTCGACAAAGGTCAGGTATAAAACATTCATAGCACTGAGGGACTGGGAAGAAGGGGGTGTTCTGGACAGTTTAACACCCAGTTGCAGTCAAATCAGGATGGGAATGGATGGTAGTCTCTCTTAGACACTAGGTTAGCCTAATGTTAGACTCAGCTTTTAGTGATGTGCCATGAGACACAATTGGAGACAACAAGTCTTGGGTAAATTTTGGTGACTGGAGTGGCATCTAAAACCATGCTCACATTAGATGGCAAAAAAATACTGATACACCAATGATTTAACTTTATAAAATAACACATTTAACAACACATGTATTAACAGTCTAATAACTGTTTATTATTAGACTTAAGGACGTTCCCCCCAGCGCTAATGCTGAGGAGTCGCTCTGTGAACTGTATGGGGCTATTAGCGAACTGCAGAACACAAACCCCAATGGACTGTTCATCATCGCCGGAGATTTCAACCATGTGGATCTCAAATCAGTGCTCCCTAAATTCCAGGGGCGAACACACTGGATCTTTCTTGTCTACACAAACATCCCTGCCCCCACCTAGGGTACTCAGACCACATCTCTGTTATGCTAATCCCAGCATACAGACCACTCGTCAGATGCTCCAAAATGGTTTTGAAGCAGTTGAAAACCTGGCCAGCAAGAGCCATCTCTGCTCTTCAGGACTGTTTTGAGCACACTGACTGGCACATGTTCAGGGAGGCTGCAACCGACAGCAACTCCACCATCTTGGAGGAATACATGGCATCCGTTACCAGCTACATCAGCAAGCGCATTGATGATGTCACTTTCTCCAAGACCATCACCACACGCTCCCACCAGAAGCCGTGAATGACTGCAGAGGTGCGTGCGCTGCTGAGGACCCAAGACTCCGCCTTCAGGGCAGGTGACAAGGCGGCCCTAAGAAAAGCAAGGGCCAAACTGTCTTGGGCCATCAGAGAAGCAAAGTGCACACACGCCCAGAAAATCCACAGTCACTTCACTGATAGCGGCAACAAGCAGTGCATGTGGAACGGCATTCAGGCCATCAGCAACTACAGGACAACATCACCCACCTGTGACAGTTACACCTCCCTTCCAGATGCGACGAACAACTTCTACGGTTGGTTTGAGGCGCAAAATGATGTGACTGCGAGGAAGACCACCCCTCCTCCCAACGACCAGGTGTTGTGTCTAACCACGGCTGACGTGAGGAAAACTCAATGTAGAGTCAACCCACAGAAAGCTGCTGGACCAGACAACATTCCTGGCAGAGTGCTCAGAGGATGTGCAAACCAACTGACAGATGTTCTCACTGACATCTTCAACATCTCCCTGAGCAGCACCAATGTTCCAACGAACTTCAAGGCCACCAACATTTTCCCCATGCCAAAGAATTCTTCAGAGTCCTACATCAATGACTACCGTCCCGTTGCACTCACACCCAGCATCATGAAGTGCTTCGAGAGGCTAACATGAGGCACATCAAGACCCTGCAGTTCACATATTGACCCAACCGCTCACCAGATGGTGCCATCACTACCACCCTACATCTGGCTCTAACCCACCTGGACAAAAAGGACACCTATGTTCAAATGCTGTTCATAGACTTCAGTTCATGATTCAACACAATCATTCCTCAGCACCTGATTGGTAAGCTGAACCCGCTGGCACCTCCCTCTGCAACTGGATCATGGACTTCCTGACTGGGAGACCTCAGTCAGTCTGGATTGGGAACAGCATCTCCAGCACCACCACACTGAGCATGGGGGTCCCCAAGGTCTGTTTGCTCAGTCCACTGCTGTTCACTCTGCTGACTCATGACTGTGCAGCAATGCACAGCTCCAATCACATCATCAAGTTCACTGATGACATGACTGTGGTGGGTCTCATCAGCAAGAACGACGAGTCTGCATACAGTGAGGAGGTGTAGCAGCTAATGGACTGGTGCAGAGCCAACAACCTGTCTCTGAATGTGGATAAAACAAAAGAGATGGTTGTTCATTTCAGGAGAGCACAGAGCGACCACTCTCCGCTGAACATAGACAGCTCCTCCATGGAGACTGTCAAGAGCACCAAATTCCTTGGTGTTCACCTGGTGGAGAACCTCACCTGGTCCCTTAACACTGGCTCCATAAGTAAGAAAGCCCAGAGGCCTCTCTACTTTCTGTGAAGGCTGAAAAGAACCCATCTCCCACCCCTCATCCTCACCATGTTCTACAGAGGAGCCATTGAGAGCATCCCGAGCAGCTGCATTGCTGTCTGGTTCGGAAGTTGCACCGTATCGGATCGCAAGACCCTGCAGAGGATAGTGAGGACAGCTGAGAAGATCATCGGGTTCTCTCTTCCTTAAATCATAGACATTTACACCACACTCTGCATCTGGAAAGCCACCAGCATTGTGGATGACCCCACACACCCCTCACACAAACTCTTGGCATCCAGAAAAAGGTACAGAAGCATTCGGGCCCTCATGGTCAGACTGTGAAACAGTTTCTTCCCTCAAGCCATTAATACTCAGAGACTGACTGACACACACACGTGTGCTCACACACACACACACACACACACACTGAACTGAACACCATCCCACTCCCTTAACAATGTTTTACACATTGCTGTACTGACTACCTGTACTTTTGCTGCTACTGTACTCATAAAAATTATTATGTTTAATGTTTAATATCTTGTTACTATTATAATCTTTACCTGCCTGGTACCACAATAACTGTTAGGTCCACATATGGTATAAGCTAATCTGCTGAATACTATGTCATACTATATTATGCTTATATTCACCACATTTTTTTATTATATTGTTATTCCTTTTGCACTACCTGTTATATCTGACACTTTCACACTAGAACTGTGTACTTCTCAGCACTACACTGTCACTTACTGTCCCTATTGTCCTGTTTTAGTAGTTACTGTTTAGTAGTCCTATGTTGTTGCACACATTTGCATGTGCACTTTATGTAGATTGTGTAGGTCTTATTTAGTTCTGTGTCATCTCATGTGGTTAGTGTGTTGTTTTATGTAGCACCATGGTCCTGGAGGAATGTTGTTTGTTTCACTGTGTACTATTACCAGCTGTATATGGTTGAAATGACAATAAAAGCCACTTGACTTGTTGTACTATAAAAACAGTATTATATTTGTACAAACATATTAATATAAGCCTGTGTTTGTTATGCGGCATTAATCAACACCTTTTGATAAATCAGATTTAAGAATTCAGCAATGTTGTGGTATAATTATCTGTTTAACTGTCAGAAGAGTAACTGAGGTGACATTGTGTAGGTATTATAGAAATATTATATATAGAAATCCGTTTTTGTAGTTTTGTTATGCCTGATTAAGGCTTCATCAGAGGTGCTTCAGAGAGCCTGTAACATCCATGGTTTTTCAAAAAGTTGGAGGAAGTACAACTTGTCAGTACAAGTTTGTCTCATGCAGCCATATTTTATGCTAAATTAAATTTGAAACATATCACTGTTACTCTAGCCCTTAGGTCCACTCATTTGTTCAGCTCCATGCTTGATAGTAACTCACTTGTATGTCACTTTGAATAAAAGCACCTGCCAAATGAATAAATGTAAATGATGTCGGAAAAGGCGCGCTGAGTCATGCACCCTCAGAGGAAATGACTGGCCACCTGTCGCTCACTAATGTGAACATGGTTGAAGCTGTATTAGTGTAATTCGAAACAGTGGTTTAGCGTGTCTCAGGTGTGTACGTGGTGAACCTTCAGCTGAACGGCGGCAGATCCGATGAGCAGTAACGAGTCGCTGTCCCACACGTCTATGTGCAGGGTGTGCAGTGCCAGGTAGCGGAGAAACCATGTACGCTCGCCAGGCTTTAGGAAGGCAGGATCGACACGGTACTGCAACTGCAGCCCAGGAGGACCTGAAACACATACACACATACGAAACAGTTAGATGAGAGGATATAGTGAAGAAATTAATATACATATATATAGTATCACAGAAGATCAATACACCGATCAGTCATAACATGAAAATCACTGATAAGTGACGTGAATGACATTTATTATCTCACTACAGTGGCACCTGTCAAGGGGTGGGATATATTAGGCAGTAAGTGAACAGTTAGTTCTCAAAGTAGATGTGTTGGAAGCAGGGAAAATGGGCAAGTGTAAGGATCTGAGCAACTTTAACAAGCCAAATGTGATGGCTACACAACTAGGTCTCAGAATCTCCAAAATGGCAGGTCTTGTGGGGTGTTCCCAGTATGCAGTGATTAGTACCTACTAAAAGTGGTCCAAGGAAGGATGACCAGTGACAGGGTCATGGTGCCCAAGACTCACTGACACGAATCGGGAGAGAAGGCTAGCCCATCTGGTCCGATCACACAGAAGAGCTACTGTAGTACAAATTGCTGAAAAAGTTAATTCTGGCTATGATAGAAAGGTGTCAGAACACACAGTGCATCACAGCTTGCTGCGTAAGGTGATATGTATCTGCAGTCCTACGCTAACCCCTGTCCACTGCCGAAAGCACTTACTATGGGTACACGAGTATCAGAACTGGACCATGGAGCAATGGAAGAAAGTTCTTGGGATCTGGCATTCATGTGGATGTTACTTTGACACATACCATCTACCTAAACATTGTTGCATACAAATACACCACTTAACGGCAAAGGTATATCCTAATGGCAGTGGCCTTTTTCAGCAGGATAATGCGCCCTACCAAACTGCAAAAATTGTTCAAGAATGCTTTGAGGAACATGACAAAGAGTTTAAGGTGTATTACTTGGCCTCCAAATTCCCCAGATCTCAATTCAATCAAGCGTCTTGGTGCCAGTTACCACAGCACACCTTCAGAGGTCTTCTGAACTCCATGATTCGATGGGTTAGAGCTATTTTGGTGGCACAAGTGGGAGCTACAGAATATAAGGCAGGTATTTTTAAAGTTATAGCTGATCGTTGTATATTCTTAGAAAAATGAATGCAATTATTCTGCATGCATTATATTGTTATATCAAATCCCTACAGCTTGCTTATGAATGCATAATGATATAGCGGACAGAGTTTAAGATTAGGGGTGTCATGGTAACTGCAACACTGTAAATGCATCGGTTATAAGGATTTATTCATTAACGCTTCCATAGTTATTTTTGTCTCTAATAACCATATTTGACTGTTCAAACAATAGCAAATATAGCATTCATTAAAAGACAATAAGCTACAATAACTGAAGAATAACACTGACTCCAAAGTCTGTCAGCTGAAACTGCAGCAATTAAAAGTTTTTTGTTTTTTTTCCCTGGACATTGTGGTACAGCACAGTGTGGTTATTCATTTTAATCCAGAACTATCTGTTCCTTGGTTGAATTTCTTTGTCATTTTCAAATGCATAACATCACCCATGACATTGGAAAGAGTTCTCCTAAAGTCGCACTGCAAGTGAAAATCTTAATCCTATATTTAGAGATTTACTTAATTGTCTTGTTCTATTGGCAGATAACTTTCTTCATATCAAGCATTTGTTTTTAGAATGAAGTAAAATCACATGTTAAAAGAATAGGACAATTTCAAGCTTCAACTATAGTCAATATATTTTCAACTGATAACATACCATAGTTCAGTGGTGGAGTGGTGAATGAATTTCGAACAAAAAGCCGTGTCTTATTTGACATGAAAATATGCATAGACACTGTCACTTGCCTATTTAAAAATAAGACACACAGTGGTGTATTGTAATGGTGTCTACTGGGGCTGCATATCAATTGGTGTTTTTCTGGGAATGTAGAGCAGAACACACCTTCTACATCACCATTATAATATACTTTATGGGACATATTCAATGACTAACATTTAAATGTTACATTAATATTTACCCTGGGGAAAGTTCTTGACTTTGGGAATGATACAGAATACAGAGGAATTAAAACCTAGTCTTTCACTTCTACAATCAAATTTGGCCTATGTGAACTTGGAAAAAAATAATAATACTGAAACATTACAATACTGTGCAACGTTTTCAGACTATTCAGAATTCAAAGAAGATCCGTAGTGTAACCATCCAAAGGGCATTTACTGCAAACCACCATATATACATGCACTCCGATTTCTACCATGGCTGGTTTGACTGTGTGTTTGAGACGCAGCTGTCAACACCTGAAATCAACACCTGTGTGCTGCGCTTCATGCAAGTCACACTTGCATCTAAAAATGATTTAGAAGCACATTGTGTGTTCATTTTGGTGGAATGAGGAAAAATACAAAATGAAATCATGATTGTTTTCCTCATCTGTAGAGTTAAATTGTTAAGTGTGATACAGTCTTGCATTTCAGGTGGATGTCAGACAGCAATAGGAGTGCTAACGACATGAATTTGTTGCTTAGCCTAATCATTTAAAGCACAATCTACCACCCAACAATCTTTTCATAATAAAAATGTGGCCGTGATATATATTTATGACACTGAAAAGCGATCAAAACAAGGGGCAGATACACCTTATAATATAAATCCCAACCTACTTTTCGTACAATACAATAGTATTGATATTGCAGTGATTCAATTTGTCATTATAAATGAAATGTATTAAAATGTAATATTCTATTTGTCTATCTTTTCATGAAGCCTGTATCGGGATATGTCTCATATCATGGCTTTAGTGCATTGTCTCATGTGTGATGTCTATATAACCTGGTGTCAGTCAGGCACACTTAAACATGACTCACACATGACATCTGACCCATAACAGTAAATTCACTTCTGAGTAAGCACTCAAATGAGGAACAAAGAGGTCTCTGAAAGCTAGAATCAAATCCTCCAGGCCTCACGTGTAACCCGGTCTAGCTCGAAAAATGGCCTCCTACACACACACTCACATCTTTTACATTCCCCTGTCTTGACTAATCTACAGCTGAGTATTTCAACTGGCTGTGTGGGAGGAAGTTATCCTCACTGCTGCTGCCACCAATAACATGCAATCTATAGCAGGAATATGTATTTTTATAGCCTGTATCCAATCCACACAAACAGGGCAAGTGAGAGAATGGGGAACAAATGACACCCCATATGAAGCTCCAAAATTTTCAATTGCAGTACATCTGCAGTACTTTTTTTCCCCTCACTCTCTCTTGCTCTCCATTTTTCTCTCTCACTGTCCTCCATGTTCTTTCCCTGCTCCTGCTGCCTATCTCGGCTTCTCCATTCCCCCTCACTGTTCGCACCATTAACTCTCTCAGCAGGCAGGCAGAGGGCTGCTGGGATGACAACGCAGAGCTGCACACAGTCTCAGCAAGACACTGAGTCAGAGATGAGGACAGAGCGAGAGGAGGAGAAGTGAAGAAATGGTCAGATGTACTGTACACACGGGATTGTAAATAGACACAGAGGCTGTTGTTTAAGGGCTTCTGGTCAACAAATGTTCACAAGAACATTTTGATAGTCAGGAAATACACCTTTTGCCAATGATTTGAGTGAGAAGAATGCCAGCACAAGGTTATGGCTGAAAACTGTGGTTAAGAAGCGGACAATTCAGTAGCCCAGGTGCCTCAGGAAGAGCAGATTTTGTGTTTTTGGGTTTTTTTTTTTTTTTTTAAATAAATAAATAAATAAAATAAAATTATTCATAGTTGGCCAGCAAGCAAGTAGCTTCAGTAGGCTGCTGATATAGCAGTCGACAGCAATGTTCATGTGAAACATGAAGCCAGCCAATGGCATCTTTTCAAATGGCTGCTCATGCTGCAACAAAGAGAAGTGTATAAGCACTATCTGCCCTCTTCCGCATACACAAGCTGACAGATGCCAGTGACTGGCTAGTGCTGCCATGATTGACAGGGGAGAGAGAGTATGCCACGCCTCCCACCCAGAGATGAACTTTGCTGGCTTGGCATCCAGCCACAGATCGTCGGGACACAAACTACTGTATATCAGCTTTTACTAGATGTGCACCGATGACCAAGATGATTTTCAGAATCAGGAACAGGCAAGTACACGAGTTTGGTGCAAAGCCGTCATATAACTATACCACGTATCGAGAGAAACACATTGAGAGACTCTATCCAGAATTGAGGAACATCTCGAAAGTGCAATGCAAGGACAGAATATCAAAATCCCAAAGTCCAATTTTGTTTTACTAATAAAACTTACTGACTTTATTACTGACTTTAATGACTTACTGACGTTAATGACTTACTGACTTTATTATTGACTTTAATGACTTACTGACGTTAATGACTTACTGACTTTATTACTGACTTTAATGACTTACTGACGTTAATGACT
>JANDJT010000190.1:24551794-24576207 GCA_024331685.1 Stegophilus panzeri | reverse complement strand
GACTTTAATGACTTACTGACGTTAATGACTTACTGACTTTATTACTGACTTTAATGACTTACTGACGTTAATGACTTACTGACTTTATTACTGACTTTAATGACTTACTGACTTTAATATCAGTGTGCTGCATTAGTAGGTTTTTCAGACGATCCCCATCCCTGAGAACTCAAATACACCCACTACATGCCCATTAACAGCACAGACAATTTATCAAAATGTGGGATCTCAGTAAATCAGGGCCTGTCAGTGTATACACAGAAATACACATATTTTACTTTGAGGAGGCAGATGTGTGGCTGGCATAATAACAGCACTTGAGCTATGATGAAATACAAAGAAATCTTCTATCTAAAATAAAGCAATACAGATATTATAGGTATTATAGGAATATTATAGGTAGGCAGAATTGATAAATATAGCTTCGGATTCTGAATGAATTCTTGAATACACATCCCGCCATTGGGTGCTTGTCTGAAAATGTGAGAAATAATATCTAGAGGATAAAACAGCATTTATATTTCTGAAAAAGAAAAGTCTGTCTGAAACACGCCTACAACAAACCAGCCATGCATACTAATGTGTTTTCTAACTGATGCCAAAAATGTCCTTGTGAAAGAAGCCTAACCACACACGCGCACATGCACACACACACACACACACACACACACACACACACAGTGTATGTGTTTCCTGCTTACCACTGCCCATTCATTATTGCAAAAGGCTGAAGTACCAAATACATGTGTGGAAGGTGGGCAAACACACATCATGGCTCCTAATGACTAAAAAAAAAGAAAAAACAAAGGTAGAGTTTTATTTCAGCCTCGTTGAGTTGTGGGTCACAGTTAGTGCTAATAAATGGCGGACACAAGAAGAGAGGCTAATGAGTGCTCCTGGAAGGAGAACAAGCCCACTGTGCCAGCTTGGGTGTCTCACTAACAACAAGAGCATCACTGAGTCATTCTGCTTTAGTTCTTTTCACACTATTCAGCAGGTCCTGTGTGTTTGACAAGCTATCTTTAAAAATAAAAGTACAGACACATCGACTGCTTGCGTGGGAAACCCTTGAAGTGAACTAGTGTGGGTTTCAGGTGGTTTGAGAGACCTGTGATGATATTAAGAACCAGGCGGTTGTTTTCTGATACCCAGTAACTGCCGACAGGACTGCCAGGAAGTACAGTGACCATACATTCATCACCTCATGCTTCATGTTCTATTCCACGAAATGAATATATACATACACTCACTGTTCACTTTAATAGGAACACCTGTACCTCTGCTAATTTTTGCAGTTATCAAATCGGCCAATCACATGGTGTTTTTTTTTTTATTTAATTAACCTTTATATTTTAGTTTTTAATTAACCACCTGCAAAGGCTGTACATATTAAGCAAATCAAAATCAAAATCTCAGCTAAGTCCATTTTAATTCCTGGTTGTAACACAAATTGTTCATAAATTCAGGGTGAATACTTATGCAAGGCACGGTATATTGATTATATATAAAAACAGCTCCACCACCACCATATGTGTTCATTTTGCTGCACAGTGCACCAGTTACCTGCCAGCTGCTCAAATCTCCATCCAATTTTGCAAAACCTGATATGTTCGGAAAGCATGCCATCTTTGTCAGAGACATAACTTCAGTTTGTTCAGCTGTGAATGTTCTCCAACATTTTTATTGTTCTAGCACAAGCCTTGAAGATTTTATATAAAACCCCAAAATAGAGTGTTTTTTTTTTGTTGTTGTTGAAGCTAAGAGCCCATAATTATCCAGTGAAGAATGTACATTAGTATAGATTATGTCCTGGAATCAATATAACTTCTGCTATAAAATCAGAACAGATTATATGGGTAAATGCACACCCTTTGCTAAGTACTGAGCAGAAAATAAGGGTTAAATAATGCCAAGCAGATGTAGCATGATGAGGTTGATCTCACCTGATCCAATGCTGCCATCCCTGTTAGTAACAGACAGAATGCAGGGGTAATCAGGCCTCGAACTGGCCTCAGATGCCACAAGCTTGAGGCGCTGTGTGGTGACAGGAGGGAAGCGGTACAGCTGAAAAGTAAAATGTACCATGCTCGGCCATTCCATATCCACACCTGCCTGATGGACCCTGGGAAACAAAGAATTCTGGGTAAGCAAATATGCCATTTAGTGCTGAATGCAGAAACAACTGAAGCCATACAAAATGATTACTTATCGTTCCACAGCTACCCAGTGGACACCTGACCATCAAACCTATATGCGAGCCTTCCCAAAACTGTTACCACAATGTTGTAAGAACATCATTGTCTACAATGTCTTTGTATGCTGTAGATTTATAATTTCCCTTCACTGGAACTAAGAGGCCCAAACCTGTTCCAGCATGACAATGCCCCTATGCACAAAGCGAGCTCCATGAAGACATGGTGTGTTAAGATTGGTGTAGAAGAACTCGAGTGACCTGCACAGAGCCCTGACCTCAACCCCAATGAACACCTTTGAGATGAACTGGAATGCTGACTGTGCTAAAGCCCTCCTCACCTGACATCAGTGCCAAACCTCACTGAATTAGCACTAATCCCCAGAGCCATGCTCCAAAATCTAGTGTAAAGCCTTCCCAGAAGAGTGAAGGTGGACTAAATCTGGAATGAAATGTTCAACAAGCACATACAGTATAGGTATGATAGTCAGGTGTCCACATACTTTTGGCCATACTATATAGTGTACTTTATCTACTTGAAGATTTTTCTAATGTGAAAAAGGTCTGGAGAATCAATATCTTGGGTGCCTAGGACAATCCTTCATACTTACTCAGCGGACAAGTAGGTTCAACAACCAGAAACAGAAAAGAACCCATACTTCCTATTGACTTTGCAAAATAAACGTTTTCAAGGTACGCACCTCAATGATGCAACTATAGCACACTTTTCCAAATTAGCATCACCTGCTGTACTACACACATCTACCAAAGCAGCAGAAGTATTTTTACTAAGCTGATTAATAAAGTGCAGCACAAAGCCATTAAATAACTCCCCGGCTAGCATAATACTTAAACATATATAGAAAAAATAAAGATTCTATCTAGACTGTAATAATAATTTTACTTTTGATATACGGACTAAATATTCACCAAAGGTTCAATGTGGTGATTTTTTTGTTGTGGCCGTAACACTGTTTTCCTTAGTCTACACTTAACTAGCTAACTGGCTGTAATTTAAATAACAGGTTTATATTACAGAAAGTTTCACCTATTTTTTATACTTGTTTTAATATGCTACCGTTTCGATAGTAACACCTCATTCCCAGAGACTTGTTTGGCTAATGTTTCACATAATTCAAGGATAATAACAAACAGATTAAAAAAAAAAAACCCAAAAAACACCAGTTGTTCTGTAAGGAGACATTTAACAATATTTAACATTTTTGGACATGTTTCCAAACTATGGACACGGCCAGTAGGTTTTCCCCCACTGGAGTCTCCACTGGTTTTCTCTGTAACACTTTTCTGTCTTAACAACCTTAAAGCTGGTTGAGGGACCAACTGTTTATAATAAGTGATCACTATTGCAATGTAACAATAAGCGGTTAAAAAGCACAACGTGACATTCATTAATAAATTAAAAATGGTACTTGTTAGCAAATCACTGTGGTACATGTGGAGTAAAACACTTTGGGGTGTGCTGTTATACGAAAATAATCTACTTTGCGATGGTAACAGTAGCTCCACTTGGCATCAGGCCACAGCACACCACCTAGTCCTTGATTCATTTTCTATAGCATTTAAATCCCTTGAAGTGTTTTATTCCATACTTATTGGAAAACAAACAAAACAAAAAAAGAATATGAAACTGGAATGGTAAATGAAAGGCACAGAAGCTAAAAGTATTAATAGTCAATGACTTCAACAGAGGCTGTGATGATTTATGTAACTGTAAGTGCAGAGGCTTTCATCACAAATAAAAATTCCATCCTTTATGGAGGTCACTAAAATTCCCACATTCCAGTGTGACATTATATTTATGATCTCATAATTCTGTCAGAATGAGTGAGTAAATTATAACGGAAGTTTAAACCATGCAGTGCCTCAGCAATTCCTGGACACAAGATGGATTGTTTTCTTGCAAATGCACTGCTCCTTGGCCTTTAGCTGTCCTGGGAAAGAAAAATCAATATAAATACAGTTAGGTGTGATTTGTTGAAGTGTGCTTTTCCCTCCTGGATCTGTTACCCAAAACATGACTCAACATAATGAAAATTAATTATGTCCATTATGATCCAGCAGCACTTTATACAGTATAACTAATGTTCACTCAGCCTTGCGTTCTTTTCATCGCCATATGGCCTTGCAGCCCTGAACCTTCCACCTTCCAAGACCAAATAAATATATAAATAAAAGAAGTGGGGGGAAAAAAAAATAATTAATCAATGACTCCAGTGACATTTCTGAGCTGAGAGGCCTAAAGAGCATCTCTCTATTAGACAGGATAAATTAGAACAAAGAGGCAGATTAAGGAAGGATGATTGCTTTCTTTGCCTTCTGTGGGAAGATTAGCAATCTATCACTTACCATTAGATAAAGCCAAAATTGAACGAGCACACACACACACACACACACACACACACACACATTTATGTGTATACACAAACGGTCTCAGAACACAGAAATTTACATATTATTCACTCCGAATGCGAGTTGACCTCTGAGCCAATCAACCAGATTGGATTCATCCATTATAGCAAAATCCCTTACAACAAGCTCCTCTTATTCTTAATTATATCGTCGTAATTGTGACGTCGGATTCTCGAATCTGGTGTTGATTAATTTTCTATATCAGCAGATCTGACAGAAGTTCCAGCTGCAAGACAAATCACAGGTTTATATTAACATGCTCATTATAATACATGATATAACAGCATGGTTGAATTCTTGAAACTGATTGGTCAGATTGGTTTTGTACAACCACACAGCTCAGACACTAGCTTTGGCTGTAGGGTAACAGGTTAATATTTAATGAGCTCGCTCTAATGGTTATAGCTTCTATCGCAACATGGACTTGTATGGCAGAAGCTCCACAAAATATAAGACTTGTACATATTTATAAAAAAAAACAAAAAAACAAAAAAACAATGCATGTAATTCTTTACTTATCATTTCTATAGTATAATAATTCACAGTGACATGTATGGTGGACCCTCCACGTAACCTATGCATTTGTGTGAAAAAAAAAGTGCATGAAGGCCTGAGGGTATAGAAAAGCTTATTGAAATAAACCAACAGTAAAAATCACTTTCAAATATAATTAGGTAATGAGAGTGTACGTGTGAAGGCGAGGGTGTCATTTTCCCCCCTCACAGAATGCATGCTGCAGTAGGAAAAACACTGGATTTATGTTTTAGCTGGTATAATGTCCGTTCTAGGAAATATATCCAGGAAATATAGCCATATACGATCCTGATTTATTACTCTCTGTGTGTGTGTGTGTGTGTGTGTGTGTGTGTGTGTGTATATATACACACGATCTAACCATCAAACCATAGCCAATTTGTGTTGTCTATTACAGATGGCTAACAAAAGAAAGAAAAAGAAGAAAAATTGTGAAAAACTCTACCCCAGGCTTATCTGTTACCCCAGGCTTATCTGTCACAATGCACAGAGAAGAGCAATAAAACCAAATATTACCCCTGTCTTTCCTTTCACATACTGTTGAAAAAAAGGCTAAAGACATGATAACATAAGAGTAAAATGGCCATAAGCTCATACATCACTTTCTCATTTCTCTGATATCAGGGAAGTACTGTGCATTTGTGATATTTTAGCAGTTTTAAAAACAGAACAAACCAAAAAGTCGGTGCTGTGGGTTACAGAAACACAAACTCTGCTTATGTCCCTTTTACTGTACAAGCTGACAGGATGATGTGTTTGTTAATAAGAGAAAGACAATCAACGGCTAAAAACAGCCTGACATGCCAGATAAGTGCTGAGAGCTTCAGATTTACACAGTGAGTGTTAGGGAATGGAAAACGCTTGTTATACTCTCTGAATTTTGAAGCTGTGAATATTTTATTTCTCTAGGAGACACAGTTGAGACTAGTCCTATTTTGGAGCTATAAAAGTAAAGCTCCAGCATGCCCTAGCTATAGTCTCAGCCCAAGTAATGTAATAACAATGTAATAAATAGGTAATAACAACACAATACATATTCATTGACACATAGAATGGCAGAATGTCTTTTGAAACACCAGTTCTGGCCTAAAAGTGATTCTGGTTGGTAAATGAAGTGGCATCAGACTAGAGGACATAGAATTAAAAAAAAAAAAAAAAAAAAAAAGCTGTTCTAGAGCTCTGTGTATGAGTCACCTGATGATGTAGACACACACACACACACACACACACACACACACACACACACACACGTAGACAGATATAGTGGGGTCTGAGAATGCAACTCTTGAACTCGTCCAAATTCTCTATAGAATTTGTCCGGCCCCTGTAAATAAGCTGTGTCTGAAAAATCCCTCTGGAGTAGCAGGTTAGCATCAAAAACATGGGTCAGTTGTGTAGTTGTGCAGCTGTACAGCTTCGTCCATGTTGTTCCTGCATTTCAGGGATTCTTTAAGGATAAAAATAGCTTAAGCTTCAAGATAAAAACAAACAAACAAACAAAAAAAAAACCCACAGATTCACATTCATTGATTGTGAAATAAAACTGTGCACAAATATTGCTTGTACTGCACTGTCCTGCTCTCTGCTGTAAACACTAATATCAGTAATCAGGGATGTACAGTGCAGCAGTATTGCCTTGTGTAGAGAAATTGATCCTATACTAATGCAAAAAAGATCAGCCATGTGAAAGAACATTCTGTGTGTGTGTGTGTGTGTGTATGTGTGTGTGTGTGATAGTACATATTTTCCTTCAAATATATATTTTTAAATCATTTCTGTAAACTAGTCTTACTATTCTGCACAAGGATAGTCACACAGAACGCGACAAAGACTAAGATGTTAATTTAAAATTGCTGGTGATAACGCAAGAATAGGGCCCTGAGAAGAAAGAACAGACTTGAGTCTTGTCCAGACCAATAAGCCTGTTAATGAGGATGCATCGATACCATTTATATCAGACCGAGTACAAGCACGGGTGTTTGGTACTTGTTGATAACGGTACTGATAGTAAGACCCTGTGCTGGTAATATTAGATGGGAGGGCTAAAAGCTATCGATAGCTTGGCAATTAAAATTAGTAGGGTCGACCATTATATCCCTAATGAATAATAATAATAATAATAATAATGATAATAACAATAATAATAATAATAATATGTAAGTCTCTCTGGATAAGTATGTTTGTTAAATGCTGTAAAAAACAAAACAAAAATACAAACACAAACGCACACACACTTAAAGACAGATATGGAGCTACTGCTATTACTGATTTAGACTGATTTAACCTCATGCTACATGCTCATAATGCTCTACTGGGGTCATGCTATATTTCCCCTGAATAGCAAACACAGTAAACAGAAAAGACGTAACCCTTTCCATCGAACCTAAAAACGATAAATTCATGCTTCTGACATCTGTCCTTTTTGTGTCATTTCTTCTTTGATTAGATAATATGTGCTCAGTCTATCAACTTTTAGTTTCTCCCCCAAGCACATTTTAGAGTCCTGGAGTCCTATTCCTACACAAGACATACTGTATAATGGAAACGTCACTGAAATGGCTGAAAGATACATTAGACACATACAGTATACCACCATTACATTGTATTAGCCCATTGGAGATTGGAACTAGAGGTTGTGTCACTGTGTAGTCACGTGACATGCCTCTCACTGTTGGCTGTGTGAATCTACAGCGCTGGGTTTGTTACAGTTAGCCCGCAGCCTCGTTTCATACCGTTCTGTTTGGTTTTTACGAATGCTGGTGGTGCTGTTGCACTCAGTTTGACAAATATCCCTAAATAAATAAATAAATAAATAAATAAATAAATAAAATCTTAGTTAACCACAAATAGAATGATTTAGATACCAAAAATGAAATCGTATGTTGATTTTTTTTTTATCCTTGAAAGACCCATTGAGCTGCCCCTGCTGAGACCGAAGTTAGTGTTAAATCAATCATGGATGTCAAATAACCTTTTATTTAGCTTTGTTTTCTCTGGTTTAAACAGTTAGAAATGCTGTTAGGCTCACTCTATATAACATTCGCTAGTTAAAAGCTAGTTTAATTGAATGGGATTAGCTACCTACATTAGTTACTTTAGAAGGAGCAGGGTTGCAGTGGAGAAGCGTGAGTTTTGCTTCACTTCATAAAGTCAGAATCAGAATCAGATTTATTGGTCAAGTACCCCAAAAGGAATTTGTTTCCGGTTTATAGTCATTTAAAAGTGCTTCTTAACAGCTAAACATAAAGTATGATTAATTTTTTCATTGTGTAAGGATCCCTCACTGTCAATAACCAATAGTGACTGATTGTCAAGAACAACATACTGGGTAAGAGCTGTTATATTAAATTTTCTTTTCTGATGTTATGTCTTTGCCATGAATTGCACCTTGACTCATGAGCAAATGTCTCAGTGCTCGTAGAATTGAAGTTCTCTCATGTGTTCTGCCTCGCTGCTCCATGCTCATGTAATTCACGGCAACTCCCACACATTTTGCTCAAACTTGCTGATACTGCTCTGCGCTCTCAGGTCAGCCATCATCGCAATCTGAATGGAAGATTCTCTTAAAAATCCTTAAAGATGTTTTAATAGCTTACTTGCATTGTAGAAAGATGCTGTAGTTCCTCCACTAGATATTATTTTTCAGTGCATAGTTTGCAGTCTGATTTTCTTGGCTTGCTATCATCAGTTGTGAAAAACACCCAGATCGCTGCCCTTTCATCTCGTCTATTCATTAGTGTGACGCGTACACTAGTATCATGTGGTATTGGATGTTGGTATTGGAGCATTCTGAGTAATTGGCCACGATATCCGACCAATACCTAATATCAATTTTGAGATCAATGCATCTCTTTTGTAATGTTAGCAATAAAAAAATAAAAAAACAAGGGTTTGCAATAATATTAGAATCATGTCCTAAATATATAAGCCCGAGGGGATTTTTTCCTGGTTGGCATTTTGGTTGTGGCTTCAGCAGGCAGGTGAGTGATGAATCTGTATCTGTATGTCAAAGGGACAACTTAATCAAAGTGTCACACGCTTCCTAGGAAGAGACAGAGACTCTGTTTCTGTCTTTTTTCACAGGTAAAATGGCAGCTCATACCAAGGATGTGAAATAAGACATTTACAAAGAATTATTATTGCTTTCTATTTCCAATATTTTACTTTGCGACTAATATTACCAATGTTACCTGCTGAAAATGTTCACATTCTTAGTATACTTCTGAAACATTTTAAAATATAATTTTCACAAGACCATGTAGATTTCATGTAGTTTAAATACATGAACACATAAATACCTGGTAAAAGCCAGGAACTGAAGGAGGAGTCTATTGACTTGCAGTGGATCTGCCTCTTCTCTGTGGGGGTCAAAGTTCACAGGCTCATCAGGGTCGAGAAGTTCGGCCACTTGGTTGAGGTCATCACGGATTTCAGGGAAGCGGGAGGAGAAGAGATGAGCGAGGAATCCTCGAGAACTCGTCCTACTGGACCTGAGGGGGGGAGGAGAGCGACTGTGACCACTTTTATGCATGTCTTATACACACAAGGCTGGATTTTTGTTTTCATTGGCTTTCATATATGAATGGAGTTGTAGGAAAAGGTATTAGCTCCAATGCGTGCCATATGGTCAATGTAACTGTACATACAGTATAGTCTCCTTCAAAAGTATTGGAGCAGAAAGGCCAATTATTTTGTTTTCGCTACTGTATATAGTGACAAAGACATTTGGGTTTGAAATCAAAAGATGAATGTCTTCAGTGTATAGCAAGAACAAAAGAATTGGTCTTGCTGTTCAAATACTTTCAGAGGGGACTGTTTTTTTTTTTAATGCTCTGGTAATTCTGGTGATGTTCTAATCAGATCACAAACTCAAGTTCCCTGTGTATCCCAGCCATTTTTTTAAAAATACATAATTCATATAAATCAATAAGCATCCATAAGTCTCCCTTGATATGGTGAAACACCACCACACTGAGAATTAAATATGCATGCACTCAAACTCGCAGGCCAGTTGCTAGAACATTTTTACAGTACATTCTACATTTCCACACTGCAATCCGAGCACAAGTCCAAGTGCTAACAGCTCCTCAGAAACTCCAGCACAGCACTTAAGTGAGCATGAAGAAGCCCAAGAGAGGCACATGAGAGTAAAGAAAACAGCCCGGGGGCTAGAACATCTTTCTGCTTCTAATACGTCTCCATTCAAACAATGATCAGACTCTTCCTGCATGTCAGAGCTTTGATTTCCACGAGTCAGATGTATGTGTCAGATATGCATGGAAAACTCCTATGCAGGAAAGCTAAGTGGTTCAGAAAAGAAAAGAAAAGAAAAGAAAAAAAAACAGAGCAGGCTTGGATTCTGAATTACCCCCATCTGTCTCACTGCACATAATTTCAAAGTAAAACTGTATCCCACTCAGTACGCAAGATGACTGGATATGAATAGTCATCATTTTAAAATAATAATGTGTTTTGTCAAGCAAAGTGATTGATAGCCAATGCCATCACACCACCTACAAGCCTGCTATGCCGCTGGCCGTTACACCATGCTGTGGAGCTAGAACTACATGATGCATCATAAACAAGCAAGCACAATATACTGCGAAGACCCAAAGGACCAAAACAGTATAAACTTACACCATCAACAGCAGCGATGAAGCATTCAGAGCTGAAACAGAGCCCTGAGAACAATAATAATGTGGACTACTAATGAAACAAAAAACAATGGTACACATTATAGAACAAACTGCAACTGAATACTATTTTCCTCCACAAATTTGACCAATGCTCCTAAGCCTTGAAAGGTATCAGTAAATCAGTCAGGAAGATCTTCTAGTCTGTTTACATGTGCAGTTTACAATGCTTAAAGGAGTTTATAGTAGACGGTTGCTACTATGGCCTTGGGACTGCAATTACCAGATGCAGTTTTGCACTCAGGTCTCCTTTCGTGAGCAGTGGACTAGTTCAACAAAGACTTCATGTAAAAACCATAATGAACTTCCTTTTACTTTCACACTATCCATCATTACCCAGATGAGGATGGGTTCCCTTCTGAGTCTGGTTCCTCACAAGGTTTCTTCCTCATGTCATCTTAGGGAGTTTTTCCTTGCCACCGGCTCACTCAATAGGGATAAATTGACACACTTAAAATCCGTATCCTGTGTTTATATGTTTCTGTAAAGCGCTATACAAATAAAATTGAACTGAATTGAATTTATAGACCTGTAATAACACTACAATTTCAAAGACAACTTAAAAACAGGTGACAAGGAGGAGGGAGAAGTTTGAGTTTCGTTTATTATTAAACATTATATTTAGGTTTGGCCAGTTCCCGCCTCATCCTTGCCCATCGTTTAAAGTTTGTTACAGTCACAAAATTGGCATGGAGTGGATTTGATTAGTTTCCTCTTTCCAGGCTTTCTTGACCCTTTTTCTGGCCCAGAAACTGGCTCCACCCCCCAGCAACAAATCAAAACTATGAGCTCGAATTATTCCTTGGACCAATCTTATGGCGTGTATGGTCTGACCTTTCTACAAATCCAAAACCACAGCTTTAATTCTTCCCTGCAATTAGTTCCCTTTTAGTGTTTGATGTAGAAAAAAGGAAGAAAAACCATACAACCATGGTGTCATCTGTTCCTGTTACATACAACATCTCTGTAAATATGTATAGAGACATTACAAAGAAAAAAAAAAAAAAAAGCTTTGAAGGAAGAGATCATTGGTGACTCTGGTGAGTGTGTATAGCTAGTACAGTTAGTCTAGTTTGCTGTCCAACAAATCTATGAGGTCTAGCACGTAACGTGCAAAACAAACAACCAATTTTCTCTGATTGGTGAATAATTTATTTCGTTTTAGAAACGATATGTAGCTAGTACTGTTTTTCCATTAGAACTAGAAAACAACAAAAGACATGGTCAACAGTGCATACCCAGAAATGACAACTTTAGCAGCTGCTACATGCCCACAAGAGATAAACACCATGTACTGTAACACACCATGCCATGCTAGTGTGAACCTAGGGTAAGTAGTTTCAACACAAGTCTTGTCAATGTTTTCATTACTAATTGCAATTCAAACAGCACCAAATCATACCAGCAGAAGTAGAATACAACAAAGCATGTAGAGGTCCTTTTCAGAAACATGACTGAAGTGATAAGATGAAGTGGGCTGGGCCACACAAAAAAAGTCATGGAGTTTTAATTTGTTTATTTGTTAATTGTTATTTGTTTCCAGTCACAAATATTGAACAGCCACTTATACTTGTGTGACGAGGAGGAGGGAGGGGCCAAGCTGTGAGGACGCACGCCTGGCACTGAGTTGTATAATCAGTAGGAGAGAGTGACAAAGGAGCGGCTGGATGCGTGATACGGAGGGAGAGAGAGAGAGAGAGAGAGAGAGAGAGAGAGAGAGAGTGAGAGAGAGAAAGAGAGAGAGATAGAGAGACACATGTGTGCTTTATGTTTGAGTTCTGTTTGTGTGTTTCTGTTGTGTTTTATGTTCTGTTTATGATTAAATATTACGTTTAGGTTCAGCCGGTTCCTGCCTCCTCCTCGCCGTCGTTGAAGTGTTACAGTGGTGCCAAAGCCTGGGAAGGAGGAGGTATGCGTTGTCAGAGAGCCCTTGCCACTGTGGGAGGATCGCGGCGCCGAGGAGACGGTGGTGCTGAAGCGGTTGCCGCGATCCTCCCACAGTGGCGAGGGCTCTCTGTTAGCGTGTCACTCCTCCTTCCTGGGTTTCACGTGCATCACTCTCTCTCTGCCTCTGGTGCTTCCAGCTGCTCCTTTATCACTCTCTCCCATCGAGTACCAGGCGTGTGTCCTCACAGCCTGGTCCCTCCCTCCTTCTTGTTTTTACTGCCAATTGAGGCCAATAGAGGCCAATAGAGGCCGATTTCGAAAAGCAAATGTTGCTTTGGCTCAATATGAAACTAGTAGCCAGTGAGGCAAAGCAAAGATTCAGTTTATACCTAAAGACTTCCCTCCAGAATTAAAAAAAAAAATAGTGGGAAGACATCTGTTTTGTAGTAAAATGCATGACTTTGCATAGGTTCTGCTGCTATCTTTGTAGTTTGTGCAGCCATATCCAGGCATTAATAGAGAAATCATGGCAATCAGGAGAAACTCAAGAAAGGAATAACCAATAGCAACAAACAAGCAAGAGCAAGAGGAAAAAAAACCCTGCTGGTGTAAAAATTATAAACATAGTGAATATATTAAAACATAATAATAACAGCAGCAATAGCATTGTTACATACTTCACATTGTTACATACTTCACATTAGTCAAGCAGTTGTGCAGCAGTACACGCAGCCATAAGAGCTTAAAGTTAAGCGATTATGGTTTGGTATGTCAGTATGTAGAAATTCAGCATTTACTATATAGGATCTCGGACGATATTCTTCTGAAACTCTGTTAGAATTGCATTAAGAAACGATTATTTCGTGCTCAGTTAAAATCGAATCCACACAAGCAAATGACTGCCTTTTTTTTCCTATTAAAAAAAAAAAAAAAAAGATGATCCACAGAGCCGGAGAAAGAGTAAAACGCCGCCTTTGGCTGCAGTGATGGTGTGCAATAAGCTCTATATGAGATTTATGACAGTGAATTTTTTATAGAAGCAAGCTTCGTTTGCCAGTGGAGTCGCTGAATACAGATGAATGTGCCGTGCTTGCATACAGCAGCAGTGTGAATAGCATGCACAGCCTCCAGCAGTAATCTAAGTATCGCTACAGCACGAAACACCCCCACGCACACACACACACACACACACACGCACACACACACACACAGACGCACACATGCACACATGCACACACACACTATGACTTTCAGCTCAATAGCAGTGCATTAGTGTAAGAGCTCGAGTGAGTTCGTGTCAACAGTATAATAAGCATGCAATGATCAATAGCATCATTTCCTGGACTCGCTGTATATAATTATTGGTTTGAAGCCATTATACCAACTCTTCCATCAGTGGTTTTTAATTTGCTATATACAAAGCAGGAAATAATACAACATGTAGATCACTACAATTTTCTGCAAAGTTAAGCATTAATAACTCAGACTACTTATTAGCGTCAAATTTCCCCACGCCTTGCTTTCAACACAGTGCTTCTATAGAAAGTAATGTATGTCTAGTAATATGTGACCTTTAAGGAACTGCATGAAAAGCTACAGAAAAGAACACAACGTTAGTTTTGCATGCTTGCTCAGAGATGCAGTGACGTTTAGATTTTATATATAAGCCAGTGATGAAGTAGACGTGCAGGAATATCCTCAGGAAGACAAACTATATTCAACTTCTTTCACAATAAAATGAAATAAAATAAAATAAATCCTACTGGATTTATAAAACTCAGCACACTTCTCCGTAAGATGCAAGTTACTGTCCTGAGTAATGTGAGCTATGTTAAGAGCTCATGTGTTGTGAACAACAGAAGTATTTGAGTCTATATAGAGCAAAAATGTTTCACACAAACACACATTCATATATACAGTTGGAAGTGTCGAATACTGTATATGTATACAATGCAGAAAAAATGTAAATAATGTGTGTTACATATCCCACTTCACACAGCAGTTCTCTAGGCAATGAACACTGTGGCCATGTCTGAAATCGCTTTTTACTAAATTACAAATTACTATCCTACTACACAGTAGGCGAAAAGCAGTATGCCAGAAGGGTAGTACATCCGAATTCTCAGTCGGTGAGAAACATTAGGTGAGAAATACCCGGATGGCGTACTGCTTCCGGCGAGATTTTGCAGTGTGCAACCGATGGACACTACGCGAGTCAAAAATCCCATAATGCAACAGGACTGGTGCAGACGAGCCATCATGCCTTATGGCTAACAGCAACGAATTTACCTCAGCCTGTTAACCCCGCCCACATTAAATTGCTAATTCAGTTAACTTTCCTAATGTGCATTTTGCCGTTTGTGGATGCTTTAATCTGGTGGTCCCTCTAAGATTTTTGTGTTTATGATGACTTCGAAGGTCACATGACAATGCCAATATGGCAGATGTAGTACGTCCGGGATTGTATTCATACTACACACACATACTGATTAGTACGTACTGCTTCAACGGCCGTGCAGTAGGAACTGCATCGAATGCAGTACGTACTGTTACAGTATGCGATTTCGGACGCAGCCTGTGTGTTTGCTTTGGGTTTTGTTTTAGTCCTGTCTCCGCCCCTATCCTGTCATTGCTTTGTAGCCTGATTGTGTTCAACTGTTCTGTGTCTAATGTTAACTAGTTTGTGCATCTGCACTCTGTGCATCATCCTCCGAGCCTTGATTTCCATGTTTTCTAGTTCTGGTTATGACCTTTGCCTATTTTTCTAGTTTTTGATTGTACACAGATCAGCCATAACATTAAACCCACCTGCCTAATATCGTGTAGGTCTCCCTTGTGCTGCCAAAACAGCTCTGACCCGTCGAAGGCATGGACTCCACGAGACCTCTGAGCTGTGTTATCTGGCACCAAGACGTTAGCAGCAGATCCTTTAAGTCCTGTAAGTTGTTAGGTGGGGCCTCTATGGATCAGACTGGTTTGTCCAGCACATTTGGAGACCAAGTCAACACCTTGAACTCTTTGTCAAAATCCTTAAACCATTCTTGAAAAATTTCTGCAGTATGGCAGGGCACAGTATCCATGAAGGGATGTATTTGGTCTGCAAGAATGTTTAGCTAGGTGGTACGTGTCAAAGTAACATCCACAATAATGCCTGGATCCAAGGATTCCCAGCATAACATTGCCCAGAGCATTGCCCAGAGCATCATACTTCCTCCACTGGCTTGCCTTCTTCCCATATTGCATCTTGGTGCCATTTCTTCCCCAGCTAAGTGACGCACACACATCTGGCCGTCCACATGATGCTGAACTTTTTCAGCAATTTGTTCTACAGTAGCTCTTCTGTGGAATCGCACTAAACGAGCAAGCCTTCGCTCCCAATGCACATCAATGAGCCTTTGGTGCCCAGGACCCTGTTACCGGTTGTCCTTCCTTGGACCACTTTTAGTAGGTACTAACCGCTGCATACTGGAAACACCCCACAAGACCTGCCCTTTTGGAGATGCACTGACCCAGTTGTTTAGCCATCACAATTTGGCCCTTACAGTCGAGCAGATCCTTACGTTTGCCCATTTTTCTTGCTTCCAACACATAAACTTTGAGAACTGACTGTTCACTTGCTGCCTGATATATCCCACTCTATGACAGGTGCTACTGTAATGAGATAATCAATGATATTCACTTCACCTGTCTGTGGTTTTAATGTTATAGCTGATCGGTGTATATTATCCTAGTTTAACTTCATCTGCACGTGTTTTGACGCCCCCTATGGACTTGTATTATGATTCTTGGATTTGACCCAAAAAAAAATCAAATACATTTACAGAGTTGTGTCCAGTCTCTCACCACACAGAACAACAAGTAACACACTTTATTTAGTATTTTTCAAGCATTCTGGAAAATTAAAGTTCTTAACAATGAAATGCAATTATCTATGTGTAGTCATTTCTCAGTAAAATATGTGCCTTGGGATTTTAAAATCACTTTTCAAATGAATGTTATTGCTGTGCAGCTTTCTGAAGCATTTTGGACTCACTGAAAGTGCCGTACCTCATTCAGAACAAATCAAAATGACTTTTGTTTTCCTACAAATAATATGAAATATATTAAGCTGCACAACACTGGCATGGTATTAGAATAATTCTCTGTATGGAACTACAGCAAAATGGATTTTGCATTATTAAATGCATTGATTTGAAAGTTTCGAACTATAAACAGAGAGAAAGACAGAGTAAACATCAGCAGTAGTGTGTGTGTGTGTGTGTGTGCGAGAGAGAGATACGAACCCTGTTGTGTGTGTTCCCAGCATGATGACAGGAGCATGGACAGGGGTGAAGGTCAGTTCATGTAGATCACACTCTTCCTCTGGGGCATCCCTCATTCCCTCTCTCTCCATCGCGCTGACTTCTAGGTGTGCTATGCCTACAGCAGGATGTACCTGACACACACACATACACACAACACACACATACACAGTTCATAACATGTACATTAAAACCACATCAGATTGTGTAGAGTAAGTAATAATATTAATGTAAGAAGGTATTCTTGAAAATTGCAGAGCAACACACATTTTGTTTCAGATATGTAAAAACAGTGATTATTATAAAGGTCGGCATCGTTTCCAGCAGGGAGTTCAGAAGTACAAAGGTCAGCGGAAAAATGTTCTAGAAGTGCAGAAGTAAACAGAAGAGCTCCTATAATAAGTCTTTATTGGTCACATATACAGTAGAAAGTGAAATTGTTTTCTTCGCATACCCCAGCCGGTCAGGAAGCTGGGGTCAGAGTGTAGGGTCAGCCATGATACGGCGCCCCTGGAGCAGAGAGGGTTAAGGGCCTTGCTCAAAGGCCCAACACTGGCAGCTTGACAGTGCTGGGGCTTGAACCCCCGACCTTCCGATCAGTAACCCAAAGCCTTAACCGCTAAGCCACCACTGCCCTGCTCCTATACCTTGAGAGTAGAGGTCTGAAACCATCTGCTCTACCTCTACCAACAACAGCAGCAGCATCCTATATGAGTGTGTGTAAGTGAGTAAGTAATTTATTTATAAAGCACAAGCATCAATGGGCGGAAGGTCTTTTTCTGTTGTTGCACCTATGCTATGGAACTCACTCACACTGGCACTACCTCTAGCTTAGAATTAAAAACTCAGCTCAAAACCCATTTGTTCACCCAATATTATCAGTCATAATTTGTGTCTCCTTTATGCAATACTAATTGTGTTTGTCTGTTTACACTTTCTGTGCTGTCTACACGACACTAAGTGTCTGTCCCTTGTTCTAGTTTTGAATATTGTATGATTTCTTATAACTATGCAACTGTATTGTTTCTGTACTGTATTGTATTGTACTGTATTGTTCTGGAGTGGGAAAATGTCCATTGTCCATAAGACCCATATGTTCTACTGTTGTACTGAACAGTTATTGTCTTTTACTGTGAAGCGTACTTGAGCTCTGGAAAGGCGCTATACAAATAAAGCATATTATTATTATTATTATTAACCAGAAGTGTGTTTGTGTACGGACTTCTTCAAAACCCCAAAGTGCATCCAGCTAAGAGTGTGTAGAAGTTTGTGATTTACATGGAACTACAGACATTCCCTATTGCTTTCACTGCACTGCATAATTCATTGTAACTGAATAATAAACCAGGTGTGTAAGGGGTTAAAAACCTGCAACTTCTTCACACAGGTACAAACATGGACTCACATGCTATGATTAGCATTTATACGTTTGTTAACATCATATCTATTTCTGTGCTGCCACCTGACAGGCAAAAATATCACATCATAATACTTGCTGATGTGAAAATATTTTTACACCACATACATCAGAATATTACAATATTTAGTTCTGACGAGGTCTCCATGCAAAGTTTTTTGGAAAAACTGGAGTAGTATTTTTTTTTTCTTTTTTTTAAAGCCTGTAACACATTTCAGTATGCAAATATATTGGGAAATAGTATCAATAGAAAAAAAATGCTTTTAAAAAAAAAAAAAAGAGAGAGAGAGAGAGAAGAAAATGTAATTCAGCTTCCATTCAGCTTCTTTATTGTTTTCCTGCATTTGTTTCACCATTTGTTTAGACAGCTAAGACAGCTGTGAACTAAGCTACAGTTATTGTCTTTGTTTGGTTTACAATCATTTCCACACAGTAAAAAACTACACAATGTAGGATATTTTCATTAAATATAAAAACAAAAAAATATTGAGTCGGGTGAGGAAAATACACTCTAAGGGCCATCACACAGGAACGTTTTTCGCAGCGCGTTAAATGGTCCGTCGTTGCTGGGGTTTTTTTGTGCTCACACCCAGCCATTAAACACGGGCGACGCGCTGAATGAAAGTGCAAATTCACTCCTTGACAGTAGGTGGCGCTGATTGAAACACAGAAACACCCTGGTACACAAGGTGGCGCTGCACAACTTTCCGTTTCTGACACCCACTTATCACTAAGAAGAAGAAGAGAGCCAGTATTCACTTTTTTTCACAGTATTCACTTTTTGCGAACTGGCTAAAGCACATATTTGGTGATTTGGCCACTGCAAGAAATACTTCTTAAACTGTTTAAATTTTAAACAGTATACTGTTTTTAAATAAGTAATGCTTTAAATTATATCAAAGTTCACATACTTATGGGAAGACCCTTTTTTTTTTTTTTTTTTTTTTTTTATAATTTATTTTTTTTGGGAGGGGGTGGGTATAAGGCAACTATTGTTGTGCCCAAAAAAATGTTAATGTTCCTGCTAATTGATGAAATGTTGACTATGAATAGTCTTTTCTGTGGACAGAGTGTTCTTTCTTCATTCATCTTCCTCCAGACATACCGCTGATCCATTGTGTCATGCCGTGTTTCATCGCACCACAGAACAGAATCACAAAACTTCTGTGGCTTATTTATATGATTTTGAGCTGACTTTTCTTGTGCTTTTGGGTCAGTAGTGGTGTAAGTCTTGGAGTTCTGGCATGGAAACCTTCTGCGTTTAGTACGCGCCTTACTGTGCTCACTGAAACCTCAGTGCCTGCTGCCACCAAGTCTCGCTGCAGGTCTTTTGCAGTCACTTGCGTTTTTCACAACCTGCCTTCTCAGAAATCTGGTTGCAGCCGCTTCCTTTTTCTGCCCTATCCAGATATTTCATACATTTTCTAACCAGTTCAACTCAAGACAACTGGTGAAGCCCTTGATTGGTTGTATCAGGTGTGCTTGAGGCAACACCTGTTTTGCATATTTGTGCTGTTGTGAGGGATTCTATTCAGGGGGTTGAATCATTTTGCGGGATAATCCATGGCTGGGTGTGCATTAGATGATTTTAATGTACTCCGCTTCACGTCAGGTGGTTCTCTGCCTCCACATTGTGCATTAAAATAGTGTAATGCACACCTAGCCGTGGAGTATCCCTTGTTGAATGGTTGCCTTAAGAATCCAAATCGTATCATACGTTAGCAGATACAGCGGTATCAAAGATTCATCAAATATCAAATTGTTGCCTTAAAAATCAAAATCATATTGTACCATGTGAAGCCTGATCTTTCTACCCCTATCAGATACATCCTACATTATCATGCCAGAAAGTAGTACAGCCAAAGCCCAGCCTCAAATTTCGGACTTAACATGGCACTGCAAGCATCATAACTGAGAATCCTTTTCCCCTATACTGTCTTTGATCCAGACAGCTTACGGTAATTGGTCTCAATGACACACAGAGCCAAGCAGACAGCCTGTAAACTCACTTCATGGACCTGCATGAGCAATGCACTGACCATTATAACAGTGAGCATTTCTCTTTCCTATAAATGTCCATCACCATTAAAGGTAATTGAGGGAGTTTTGTAATGTTACCTGCTGCAAATTAAGCTCCTTAAATCAATGAGAGTAAAATGGTGGATGGAAAGAAATGAAGAGCGAACTGGACACACACACACACAAAGAGAGAGCTAGAGAGAGGGGGGGTCAGAATTGCAGTAGAGTAAGAAAAATAGAAAAATACAGAGTGTAAAAGATCACGTAAAGGACTATCACATGACTTGGCAGAATCTAAAAAAAGGTCAGCTACAGGGTTACAGATCGTTGGAGTGTATAGCACTCAATGTGTGGCAGCAGCTTGGTAAAGTAAGTTAAAGTTACACAAGTCAAACAGAGTAAAAACTTCATATGTATAATGCTCGGAAACATACACTGAGTCTTTTGAAGGTTGAAGCTTGGCTGTTAAAAAGACATGCAGCATTCTATAACCATGTCCTCGGCGTGTGTGCATAAGTTTTACGTTGATCATATCAAAGAAAACTTTCAATAAAAGCATATTTATACCACAGCACAGTTGAATTCTCGAATCTATTTGGTCAGAAAATGGTGATTAATGTTCTATAAATTAAGAGCCTGACAGCAAGGCAAATTAAAATGCTGATACGTTATTGTTGCTGTTTGTGCGTTCAAGTCTTCCTGGGAAGAGCAAGATGGCAGCGTACCTTCTCTTAATTAACTAAAAAAAAAAAAAAAACAATACAGCAAGGTTTTTTACTTCTAGAAAATGAACAAAGAATGTGCATCAGGTGTGTTCAGCTTTTTATGTTTTTAATCCATTTATGAAGACACTCTAAACTTTTTTTTTTACATTGTTACATATTACATCCTAATTGTACATAACTATAATAACTAAAATGAGCTTCTGAGACAGGTAAACATTCACATTTACCGTCAACTACAGACATTGCATCCATTGATTCCACCATGTTTTCTTACTGACACGCCCCCCAACTCGGAAACTCAGAGCGCAAAGAAAATCCCAGGTTTCCAACTCGTAATTACGACTTTATGGCGGCGTTCATGTGTGTTTAACTGGTAAATACGATCTTTCCAACATGACTTGAACGCAGCATGTAGTAACACAGGGACGTGAATGGCAGATGATCCACATCAATGGATTTAAAAGAAAATGCTGTTCCTTTACATTTTCTGCATGGGAAAACGGTGGCTCAGTGGTCAAAGGTTTACTGATCAGAAGGTCTGGAGTTCAAACCCCAGCAATGCCAAGCTACCACTGTTGGGCCCTTGGGCAAGGCCCTTAACCTCAATTGCTCAGTTGTATAAATGAGATAAATGTAAGTCGGTCTGGATAAGGGTGTCTGCCAAAAATGCCATAAATGTAAAATGTAAATGAAAATCTTCAGGATAAGGGTTATGAGCTTGACATGACATGAGGTGACATGACAAGCTGCAGGTTTTATCTGATTAACTTCAAGAGAGTGAAACAAAGAGGATGGTGAGGGAACAAGTGTTTATTATAAGAAAGATTAGCAGGAATTTGCTTGTTTCACCAACATTTCACATGAAATGCAACAACAAAGGAATAAAATGTATGATGAAAAAAAAGTTGCTGTGGTATAAGACAAATAAAACATTTCAGAATGTGTAGTTACTGGTTAATAATCAACCTCAGGGTTATAACAATAGCTCTGTGTCCCTTCAAGCCACATCACATCCCCCCATCCCTGATTATCGCCCTATAACATTATTCCCCATTTACTTAATTCTAGTAAATAAAAGTGATATCCATCCATCTTCCCATTTTCTGTCTTGCTTATACTACACAGGGTCGCAGGGGAGCCTGAAGCTTTCCCAGATAACTCGGAGCACAAGGCGAGGGACAACCTGGATGGGGTGCCAGTCCATCACAGGGCACAATCGCACACAGGTTCACACACCCATTCACACGCTATGGACAATTTGGAAATGCCGATCAGCCTACAACGTATGTCTTTGGACTGGTTGAGGAAACCGAAGTACCAGGAGGAAACCCCTGAAACATGGGCAGAACATGCAAACTACGAGCAAACAGGGTGGAGGTGGAACCCCCAACCCTGGAAGTGCGAGGCAAATGTGTTAATGACTAAGCCACCGTGCCCTCCATAATAGTGATATAGGGTGAAAAAGTTTTTCAGTTTGAATTGAAATAACATACCCAGCACAGCCCCTAGTGTTTAACACCTGCTGTCTTAGATGAAGACCTATTGTACAGTGGTCATAAATCTAGCTGGACCCAAATATAATTGCATTACTATCAGAGGTAATACAGCACTGCAGAGCATGAATTAAACACTGCAGGGATGAATTTAGCACTCTAGGTGTTGTTTGAAAACTAGGGACTTTGCTGTGCAGGTTTTAACAATTTTCTGAGTGAAAACGTGGTGATAATAAATGCAGGCTTACGTGCTGGCATTACTTTTGTTTTGCATTTTAGCATCAACCTCAGATTTTTTTTTTTTTTTTTTTTTTTACTCGATTTTAGTCATTGCCAACTCTCAGCTGCAAGCTGAGTCTCACCAATCACACAACCGTTATGTTTATGTCTGCAGTTGGCACCATTCCCTCGCAAGGAACCTTGTACATCCAACATCCCCTAATCAATAGGTGCTGCTTCTTATACATTCTATGTATCATCCAAAGACTTAAAAGCCTCAGTTCCTTTTAATCCTGATAATGAAAGGTTTAGGTTTTGGACTTAACTAAAAAGTTTCTCTTCATGGCATCTCAGGGACTTTTGCCTTGTCTTCACCACCTTCGGTTTGCTCATTAGAGGTCTCATTAGCCCAAGGTTTCTGTAAAGCGGCTGTCTGACAGTCCCACGATCTACATTAAACGTGGGTGAAGACAGCCTCCTCTCTCCATAAAAGGGGAGACAGAGAGCGAAGAAAAGAAAGAGCCAACAGAAAATAATAATGAAGACAATCTACTCTGGTATAGATCTGCCTATAGATCTGAGCTCTGTGTGTGAGTGTGTGTGAAACAGAAAGAATATGAATGAAGTATTGTTCTATGCCAAAATATGTGCTTGCATATACTAATGTGGGTGTGTAAACACTTTCATCCTTTTAGTACTTGTATGTAGTGATATGGTGTAACAAATCACCTTTGTTTGTGTATGAGTGTTAGTGTATACTTTGTACTTTTTATGTACAGTTGCAATCAAAATGATTCAACCCCCATTGCAAATCAGGTTTATTGTCAAAATTTACAGACTTTCAGCTGTTTGCAATGAACCAATCAATCCAAAGCAACTGAAATAGTTAAACACAACAAATGCTTCAAGTGGTTTCCCCAAATTCAACTGAAAATGCAACTTGTAATGACTACTCGATTTTCAAAATTATTCAACCCGCTGAATAGAACCACTCACAACAGCACAGATATGCAAAACACTTCTTGTCACAAGCACACCTGATGCAACAAATCAAGGGCTTCATTAGTTGCACCAGGTGTGCTTGAGTTGGAACACATGAAATACCTGAACTGGCTAGGGGTTTGTTGAGTGTACACTACCTGGATCGGGTAGAAAAAGGAAGCTATCAACGGCTGCAACCAGATTTCTGAGAAGGCAGATTGTGAAAAACCCTGCAGCGAGACTTGGTGGCAACAGGCACTGTAAGGCGTGTACTAAACGCAGAAGATTTTCATGCCAGAACTCCAAGACGTACACCACTACTGACCCAAAAGCACAAGAAAAGCCAGCTCAAAATCATATAAACTTATGGAACTTTTTGACACGTGTGATCAGCGGTATGTTTGGAGGAAGAAGAATGAAGAAAGAACTGTCAGAAATGGTCAGAAATGTCCACAGTCAAGCATGGTGGTGGCTCGGTGATGCTCTGGGGCTGCTTTGCATCCTCTGGCACTGGAAACCTGCA
>JANDJT010000190.1:24514038-24532060 GCA_024331685.1 Stegophilus panzeri | reverse complement strand
ACAAAGATTCATTATAAAAAAAAAAAAATAAAAAAAAATTAAGGTGGAAAGATTTCCATCAACAAGTATCAATCACTGTGAAGGTGAAGGAGCTGCCTAATGTTCTCAGGGACAATATTAAGCAACGCCTGAATGGAAAAGGTATAGCGGCATAGCCAACATCCCCATCAGTAGAACTGGTTCAATGATATGCAGGTGTCCTGGAACTACAACTAATTACAACTACAACTAATTACAACTAATTACAGGGGACCAGTACGCCATGCTGGATTTCTAATGATAAGGAATGTGAGAGAGAGACCAGCAGTCACTTTAAAAGAGTGGCAGGATGGCCTGAAAGCAGCAGGAACAACAGTTACACAGAGAACAATAAGCAATGAACTGCACTGCAATCTCCAATCCTACACCTCAGGCGAAACTCCCATCGATCCATGCATTTTCTGTACATCTTATCCTACACAGGGTTGCAGGGAGCCTGAAGCCTATCCCAGGGAACTCGGGGCACAAGGTGGGGGATACTCTAGATGGGGGACCAACCCATCACAGGACACAATCGCACACCCGTTCACACACCCATTCACACAATACAGACAATTTGGAAATGCCAGTCAGCCCATGTCTTTGGACTGGGGGAGGAAACCCCCAAAGCACAGGAAGAACTTTTCTATTTAAAAGAGAAGCACAGAGATGCAGCTCTAAAAGCCTTTAAACAAATTAGAGGAACAATATACTCAGGTCAGATGAAACAAAAATAGAACTCTTTGGCAATAATTAAGCTCACCGTGTTTGGAGAATAATAATAAAAAAAAAGGTTGTGTGTATTATCCCAAGAACACTATACCTACAGTAGAGTACAGAAGTGGAAGCATCATGATATGGGGCTGTGTAAATGGCACTGGGGCATTAGATGGACGTTTCAACAATACAATGACCCCAAACATACAGCCAAAAGAAGTCAGGAACGCCATGCTCGGCCTAAGCCAGTCTTTAATTTCAATCCCATTGAAAATGCATGGAGGATTTTGAAATTGCGAGAGGGACCCGCATAACCTTGGGGCATTGAAGATAATTTGCTGAGAGGATTGGTCCAAAATTGAACCACAATGCAACAAAATGCTAATTGCATCTTACCGTAGAAAAAAAAAAAACCCCAAAAAAACCAGCTTTGCACCAAAATACTAATGTTGCTTATTTGTGGTGTCTGATGTGGTGGTTTTCCCTATCAATTTCATTTTAAATATAACTTTTTATGCATATGAATACATACATGTAGTTCATGTTTATATGTATAAAGTCCAACGACATTATGTGTAAGTCTGTAAATATGTTTGTAAAAGGTTTAACTCTGACTGTTACAAAGTGCTGACACTGGAGACTCCTTACAAAAATGTCACATCACCATATCAATGATTCAGTGTTTAATGATTATACTTCTTTCTTTGTTAAACAACAAATTTTATTATTAATCTTATGTAATCATATTACCATCATGCATGTCCCTGTGAATGAGTTGTTACTATAGAAACGCATCTGAATGAGCACACTAATATAAACCTGTGACTTGAATTACAGCTAACGATAGCTGACTAATGTCAGGCTAAGCATTATATCACGCAGTTATCACACAGTTAAACCAAATCTATAGGTAGCTACCTAATGTTAGGTTACTATAATCTGCAAACCAATAGCCAAGTTCATGATCAAGCGTTAGACCTAAAAAACTATTTTCACCCAGGTGCAAATAGCCTTTGTTTAAAAATAATTCAGCTAGGAGTATTTAGTTAGCAGTTGGGTGAAGCAGCCTATGTATTTTTGAAATTAGAGTGCCTTTCATGCCTTCACTAGAACAGGTTGGAAGAAATGGGACATGGCTTTTAAGGCCTTGGCTTAAGTAAGAAAAATAGCGTTTCATCCTTGTGTCTGTGAGAAGAGAGAGTCCCGAGAGGTTACAATGTTAGCACAGTTTTGGATAAAAGTAGAGCAAGTGAACACAAGAGAAAAAGCCAAAAAAAAGCAATATGTCGCTGTACTTATATCTGCATGAAAATAGAGCCCACATACTGAAATGTCTAAAGTGCTGGGTTTACATATGTTAGTTTAGCATAAACTCTTCAGACAAAACACATCACTGCATAATCACTACTACCAGAAAAACTGAAAGAAACTGGGAGAGAGAAAGAATGCCTGAATGTGAAGGTGCGTATGTATGTTGATAGAAGGCAAGGCACTTGTGAGAGCGACAGATTAACAGGCCTCTCTTGACACTGTGTTGCATATAGATGTATCCATTCATAATGAACTGCCTGAGCAGTTACAGTATATAATCATCATCAGGAGGAGAGAGACGGAGCTGAAGCACTTTCATCTCAGTTACACTGGGACCAGTAACTGACAGTCACAAAATACAAATAAAAAAGTGAACAATTAAACCAATAAACAGATACACCAACAAGCAAACAAACAAGCAAAAAAAGGAAAAAAGAAAATAAAAATGAATAGAAAAAAAATGAAATCAATGAAAATAAAATAAAATAAAATAAAATAAAATAAACCACTTTAGTCAAAATAAACCACCGGGGTCAATAACTGAGATTAGTAAGAAAATATGAATAAATACAAGACTAATTAAATGAAATAAAAATAAAAAAAAAAGAATTAAATGAACAAACAAAAATTTTTAGTAACATCAAAAAATAAATAAACAACAGATAAACAAATAAACAAATGAAAAATGTAATTGACACAAATAAATGAATGAATGAATACATTAACAATAAAATAAAAATGCAAACAAACAAACAGATAAACAGATAGATAGATAGATAGATATAGATAAACAGAGATAGATAGATCGATAGATAGATAGATAAACAGGTAGATAGATAGATAGATAGATAGATAGATAGATAAGCAGGTAGATAGATAAAAAGATAGATAAACAGAAAGATAGAAAGATAAATAGATAGTCACTTTAATCTCTTTCTTGCTGGGGCCAGTAACTGAGTTTAGTCAGGAAACTTTATTTGCACTAGCATGCACAGAAAACAGAACAGCATGGCAAAAGAAGGAAAAAAACAACAGCTGTTCACTCTCTCCTGATTTAACAGCCATTTTATGGGATAAAACATTACGGCCAACCCTTTACAAGCTGGTCAGACTCGATACGAGGTAATCAATCAAGAACAAAAAAGAGAGAGAAAAGAAGAACAACAAGTCGGCCCTCATTCTTCCTTCTCTCTCATGTTTTCCTCATCTACACCTCCATCTACCTTGCTCTTAATGTCACTCTATTGCTCAATCTCTCTCTCTCCTCACGTTCCCTTCTCTCTAACACATCCTCACACAGACGCCTCGCAGTGTGATATAAGGATGGCGTTGTGATGTATCTGGTCTGAGATATATCTGTTGTGTGATAAATACTCTGCACTTCAGCAAAGAGCACTAATGTAAGAGATGCATCTTCGGCACAAAGATCCATCAGGCGGCCGAAGAAAGTGCTCGGAAATAAAACATCCCGCACTGGCTTAACGTGTACGACACCTGCCAAGACCACTGCGCATTTCACTGAACACGTGCTCGCTATCTTAACTAATGTACCACCACTAATGGCTTTCGCAGCATGTTCTACACGTCTCATGCCTAAATATGTACACGGAGAGAGTGGTGAGACACAATATAGCACCAGAAAAGACACTGCTGTGCTCAGATGTTCACCAATCTTTTCTATGAATACCAGGGTGTCTTCTGACTGTTTTTAAAAAATACATTTGGTCACTAATAGTAAGCAGCTCAAAAGTCTGATGTCTGATAATACTGAGTGATATAATTTAATTTGGTTAAAAAAAAAAAAAGTTTTACTTAAGCAGTACACTTGGAGTGTTAATATACAGTTGAGGTCATAAATTTACATAAGTCTGCAAAATGTTAATAATAAAATATAAATAAAAATAAAAAACGAGGGATCATAAAAATTGTATTTTGTTTTTTTCATTTAGTACTGCCCTGAATAAGCTATTTCACATAACATAACACAATAAGAACTGAATTTACACAAATGAACCCGCTCAAAAGTTTACATACCCTTGATTCTTAATACTGTGTATTGTTACCTGGATGATCTATGACTGTGGTTATGTTTTGTCATAGTTGTTCATGAGTCCCTTGTTTGTCCTGAGCAGTTATATTGCACACTGTTCTTCAGAATAATCCTCCAGGTCCTGCACATTCTTCACTTTTCCAGCATCTTCTGCATATTTGACCCCTTTCCAGCAGCGGCTATATGATGTTGAGATCCATCTTTTCACACTGAGGACAACTGAGGGACTCGTACACAACTATTACAAAAGGTACAAATATTCACTGATGCTCAAGAAGGCAACACGATACATTAAGAGGCAGGGAGGTGTAAACTTTTGAACAGGATGATCGGTGTAAATTGTTATTATTTCATCTTCTAGGAAACATCTTATGTAGCTTCTGAAAGGCAGTATTAAATGAAAAAAAAATCAGATATTTAAACAAAACAATAACAATTTACACCGATCGTCCTGTTCAAAATGACGTGCAATAGCTTATTCAGGGCAGTACTAAATAAAAAAAATTAAGAAGACAAAATGTAATTTTTATGAGCGCTCCTATTTATTTATTTATTTTTAATTATTAACATTTTGCAGATTCTGCAAGGCGTATATAAACTTATGACATCAACTGCACTTCTATACTTAACACATGGTTCCAGATCTTTCCTCATGCTGCCCATCTCCTCTATTAAACGCTAGCCAATGATAAAAGCGACAGTATGTAGTCTGTTTGATCAACTTTTCGACCTTGAAAAATGAGTCATTTTCTTTGTGATCCAAATGGGTGCTTTCATTGCCGGGTGCAGACCTGCTCCTCGAGCCAATGTAGGCGACACACATTTCATTTTGGAGCTTTTCCCGCAGGAGCGTAAGCTAATGAAGATGATCAAGCTCGCACCCCTCTCTAGAGGGGCTGCGGAACGGAGGACACACTTTATACACACTAACACAAATGATTTCCAGATTTTATGGGTTAGGGCTCAGATGGCGCGAGGCAGGGACACAGGTGATAACTGCTTGGAGGGCTTGGAAGGGCTCAGGCGCATAATCTGTTGAAAATGAGATATCATAAGCACGCTGCGTTTCAGCTGAGAGCATCTTCGTGGCACGCCGACACAAATAAGGCCAAATACTCGGGTCACATGCAGACGGGTCACATTTCAAATGACTTTGAATAATGCTTTGCGATTTCACTACTAACAATCATTAATAATAGATTTCGTAGTACGACTATTACTACAATTTATTTATTATTGTCCCAACATAACAGCTTTGATATAGTTAAAGGTCAACTCTCCATCTGTGTTTATCATGACACAAAGTTCAAAATTGGGCCACAGATCATAGAGAGTCATTCGGAAAGCGTTTCTCAGGAAAGACTATGTAGATACATGTTCTATGACTGCTGGTTACCCTCAAACAGAAAATTTTCAAAAGCCTTTTAGATAGCAATGGACAAATAAGGACAACACAACTTCGAATAACTTGCATATAGGTCTACACAATGCTGCGTTGTGCATATTCATACATCCAGTGGTGTTATTGGGTGCTTTTGACCGCTAGGGGTATTGTGCAAGATATTTTACAACTAGGGAAGTGCACTGCCATTATTATTATTTTTTTTTGCTTTGGAACTTTATTTGATAGCTTTGCTTTATAATAATAATAAGAAGAATAAGAAGAATTTAATGATACAATTATCTAATTGGGTGGAGGTGGGGTGGGGTTCAAATCTCCGCCCTGCGTGTGCAGGGTTTGCATGTTCTCCCTGTGCGTCGGGGGTTTCCTCCGCATACTCTGGTTTCCTCCCCAGTCTAAGACATGTGTTGTAGGCTGATTGGTATATTCAAATTGCCTTTAGTGTGTGAATGGGTGTGTGAATGTGTGTGTGATTGTGCCCTGCAATGGGTTGGCACCCTGTCCAGGGTGTCCCCTGCCTTGTGCCCCAAGGTCCCTGGGATAGACTCCAGGCTCCCAAATGACGCTGTGTAGAATAAGCAGTACATAAAATCAGTGGTTGGATGGATGGATTATCATCTAATGTTCCTAAGCGGCGCAACAAAAAACATTCACACAATAATCTGGAGATCCCGAAATCGAATCCCAATGATGCCACAACTATCCCTGGCCAAGAGAGTAAGCGTAATAATAATAATACTAATAATAATAATTATAATAATAATAATAATAATAATAGTTGTTGTTGTTTTGGATATGGTTTTCTGAAGCGATCAAATGAAATTTGATTCAAACTCAGGATTCGGTAGTAAGGTACCAGGCAAACCAAGCTAGGACATATGGGAGGAGCTGAAAACAGTGCAGAACATTCATTGGTCAAATTTATCCATCACAGAAATATCTTTATTATGTCTCTGGTTGATTGTCACTTCTTTACTGACTCACAAATATCCAGTAGTGTTAGTGACTGTCTACCATAGCTACTTTTTCCACCACAAGATTTGGGATCCAAAATCAACAAATGATTGTTTCAAGAACCCTAGTTTTTATTTATTTACCCACAGTGATGTTTTCTTATGGCTTGATTTACAGTTCTTGGCTTGTCTTGGAATTTAGGCCAAACCCCAGAAGGATTCTTATCCACTCTATTTTTCACTCAATTGCTTTGAATTTGAATTTTCAATAAAGATTAACTTGGAACACTTGACTGCATTTAGATGTGCTTGTAGCAATGAAGCGTATTTTCACTGAAGGCTGAGCAATTGAGTTCGGCTTGCACGCTGCCATTTAAACAAATTTACTCTTCTCAAAAGCTCACCCTGGGAAAACGATAACACAATACCACACACACTTCATCATCAAATAAGATAAACCAGGTCCAACAAGATAAAGGTACTTGGCCATAATGTGGACACGTAGGAGTTCGGATTTGCTGGTGAGCTGGAGCCAGTATTTGAGTTCATATTTATACCACAGTGTTAATGAATTCTTAATTCTGATTGGTCAGAAGGTATTTCTATATTAATACAAACTTGGCTGTAAGGCAAAGCACGGGTAATATACACAAGTGCCTTGTATAGTGGACGCGGCACATAAATGGATTAAAAACGTGTTAGAAAATGTAAAAAATTGTTGATATGGTGAAGACATTAATTTAGCATTTATGGAAGGAGTCACCAGTGTCAGTGCTTTGTAACAATCAGATGTAAAGCTGTTCCTTTGAGTTTTCCTTTACAAAGTCTTTACGATGGAGGGCTTTACTGTTTATCTAACAAGTTACTTTTTTAAGTAGGCTTAAGTAGGGCTGGGGGTGATAAAACAATATAGTATTGGTATTGTAACAAATTATTTCAAAGTATGCTTCTCTGAAATAGTATGGGATATTGTGATGTCTTTTTTAATTAAAATTTGTTAGATATTTTTAAAATGTATTTTTTAATAATCACAAACAAGCTGATTTGTGTTTAAGATTTAATGAATCTATAAAATGTTACAATTTCCCTTTTCAACGTTAAATGTTTTCTATTTATTTTGACCAAAAATCAAAAATGTTTGAAATATTTTTGAAATATTTGAAATATTATTTTTAAAATATGAAAAATTACATTTTGTTAACAAAATGTAACATTTGTTCTGTTGGTTTCGCAGGCAAACTCTTTTGTATTGCTGGAAAATTGTTAGCCAGCCTATATTTTGGTTTGTGATATCAAACTGTGATATCCCCTAACTTCGAGATCGAGAAAAACACTGGTCATAAGAAGTGATAACAGGAACTAACTTGTTTCTCAGATGTTCCAGAACATTAAACATAATTATTAATGGATAAAATGCATGATGTGGTTCTTTAATAAATAATCTATCCATCCATCTTCCATATCACTTATCCTACACAGGGTCGTGGGGGATGAGGTGGGGAACACCTTGGGCAGGGTGTAAACCCATCGCAGGGCACAATCACACAAACTCTCACACTCTAAGGACAATCTGGAAATGCCAATCAGTCTACAGAGCATGTCTCTGGAATGGAGGAAGAAACCAGAGTTCCCGGAGGAAACCCCTGAAGCATTGGGGAGAAAATGCAAACTCCATGCACACAGGGTGGAGGTGGGATTCGAAACTCCCAACCCTGGAGGTGCGAGGCAAACGTGCTAACCACTAAGCCACCGTGCCTCCTTAAACAATAATAATAAAACAAAATCTGTAATCATTGTGGAATTTCTGCGGTATAAGAGGAAGAAAACACTTCAGGACGTGTTGCTATGGGAATATAATCACATTGGGTTGCATAAAATCACCTCATCACTGATTATCTTCCTATAACAGCACATTCAGTCATGTTTTCTTCCTTACACAGCAAAGGTAAAATGAAAGATATAGAGAATATTTCTTCATTTTAGCTGAATGTTTATTTGGGGTGACTAATGATTTGTGAACAAATGGAAACTGACTTAGATAAACTAACGATTGAGTTGTAAAAGGATTCTTATCATTCTAATTAAAGTGCACCTATTATGTTTTTTTCAAATATTACCTTTCATATAGTGTATTATAGAGCTGTTTGTGAATGTAAAAATACCTGCAAAGTTTCAAAAATCTAAGTGCACGACAAACGGGGTTATTGTCTCCCAAAAGAAGGAAGCGATTCTGAACAGCTGAAACGAGTCGTTAGTGATTCCAGACTTTACTTCCTGTACTAATCTACGTAGGTTTGTAATAATAAAGCCACGCCTCTGATCTTCATCGGCTGCTCACAAACAGACGGAGCTGAAAGTCGTTATGGTAGTGGGCGTTTCCTTTTCGACATACGCTGACAGCGGTAGACCAATCACAACAGACTGGGACATCTGACCAATCAGAGCAGAGTATGCTCTCTGAAAGGACGAGTTTAGAAGGAATGCTTTAGAACGGATCATTGAACGAGTCGTTTGTGACACTGGGGAAAAAAAGTTCATGCTGCAGTTTAAATTATGAGCACTTGAAAGTGTTTTTTGACCTTGGATGCTTGTAAATTTACTGTATGAGACCTTTAAAACAAAATTAGGCACGTTTCAAAACCATCGTAGGTGCGCTTTAATATCAATATGAATCAATAAATTTGTCACGATTTATAGATTCTTCCATTTTTGCTTATCTGCAGGGTATGACTGACATTTTTGACATCAGAGCTTCATTACTGCAAATATATTGAATTCAAATCAACTGTATTTATATACTGTAGCACTTTTAACAATGGACATTGTCACAAAGCAGCTTTGCAGATATCCGGATAAAGAGTTCCTTTTTTTTTTTTTTTTCTTTTACTTCCATAGACATTCATTTCAAAGCAGGGAGAATGAGCACCACAGCAGCCAAGTATTTCACTTAATGGCGCAATGTACAGAATGATGTCATCACTTATGATGAAACAATCTGCTATCCAATACATACTTACAGTACTCTGCAAAAGTCTTAGGCACATGCAAAGAAATGCTGTACAGCAAAGATGCCTACAAAAATAATTAAATTAAATGTTTTCCATTTAAAAAAATACTATGAAGAGCAGTAAACAGTAATAAATGTAACAAAGGCAATATTTGGTGTGACGACCCTTTGCTTTAAAAAAATAAAAGTAGTCACAGGTAGAATTAGTGCAGTTTTATAAGGAAATGAGCTGTACGTTTTATTGAGCATCTTGCAGAACCAGCCACGGTTCTTCTGGAGACTTTCACTGTTGCACTTGCTACAAATTTTTGCAGCAAAACCTAGCAGCCTTCATTATGTTTTTTTGTCTGAAAAGTGTTTCTTACCACTCAATATGCTGCTTTCTTTACTGACATCCAAACATTTTTCTGTAACTTTTAATTCTGTGCTGGAAAACTAATGTTTGGAAATCTAAAATGATTTTGTACTGACTTCATAGTGTAGAAGTCATAAAATAAAAATCTATAACAAAGTTCGAATACACTTAAAAAAAAAAAAAAGAAAAAAAAGAGAAAAAAAGAAAAAATAGGGTGCCTAAAACTTTTGCACAGAACTGTATGTCCAAAATCTTAAAAGTATTATACTTTTAACACTGTTCTAAACACATGAAAACAGAACGCAATCAGAAAAAGAGAGAACAGCTGCGTTAAGAAAATGAAAGACACTTTCCGTATAAACAGGAGGCTTGTGCTTGGGTTCGGCTTTGCAGTGCCAATGCGTGGTGATGTATACTGAATGAAGGGCTGTCATCAGCTTGACAGAAGCAAGCTATGCAGTGCTATGCTACATGCTACGCTACTTGGAGCTGCCAGCATGACTGATGGGTAAAAAAATAAATAAATAAAAAATAAAACAACTCACTAGAATACGAATGATCCACAAGTCCACTGCAACATAAAAAGACTTGATAATACTGTAAGGTTTCACAATGTACAGAATGTGAACGAGAGTGTGCAAATCATTGGCTGAATCTCATGCCATTCACAGCAAGAGGGGATGATGCAGGCTAATAGCGTGTTGTAGGGAGGACGTATTGTTGTACGTCAACCTGGAAGTTAACATCACACTGGTTCCCTCCACAAAAATCCAATAGGATTTTTCCCATTGGTTTTTGGATTATTGCAGAAAATAAGCTCTGTGACCAACAATGACTCTTACACATTTTGTTCATCAATTTAATCTTCACAAATGAACACAAGTTTTATGTATTTTAAAGCCTAAATACAATCGCCAGAAGTAAAAAGCTATTGTTAGGCTATAAATAAACTACACCATGGTCGCATGCCTTCAACGTCACCACCACTAAGCTTCCGACAACTCTTTCGATTTTTATTTAACAAACACTACAATTGGAAATTACTATAAATTGGTAAATCTTTAGGTTGGAAAGTTTGAGTTGGAATAGTTTGCAAGAGCACAAGTATAAACACAACGAGGCTATAGTACATGAGTTTTCCTGTTCACCATGATGACCTTTAATGTCCCCGAGAACCTCTGTAGTCCCATTTAGCCACTGGTTAGCAGCAGTCTTTTTCAAGACATGCAAAAGCTTTAAAAAAAAAAAATCACAAGTTGGGTATTACTGATGTATTTTATGTTGTAGAATAAAATGTGAAAATATCTTGAGCTTGTGTTAACCAGAGACCTTATTTCAGGCATTTAACCAAAAACCCATTCAAACAAACTATTGACTTTGGGACGATGGAACCGGTAGTGCTAAAATGCTAACTAATTTCTGGGTTTTAGGACTCATACCAGCACTATTCAGTGTTCACATAACCCTTTCTAGCAGTAAACTGGCATTCTATTCTGCTGGCGGAATGGAAATCCTCTTATCGGATTTCAATCAGTATAAACAAATAAATTCAACTCAATTCAATTTTACTTGTATAACGCTTTTTACAATGAACATTGTCTCTAAGCAGCTTTACAGAAACATATAAACATGGTATACAGATTTTAAATGTGCAAATTTATCCCAATTGAGCAAGCCGGTGGCGACGGTGGCAAGGAAAAACTCCCTAAGATGTTAAGAGGAAGAAACCTTGAGAGGAACCAGACTCAGAAGGGAACCCATCCTCATCTGGGTAAAAACGATGAATTGTACAAAACAAACAAACAAACATGAATAAATAAAATATGTAGAAACTAAATAAAGTACTAGAAGGTAAATGAGCGCACGGTCCAAAAAAAAAAAAAAAGATATTGCTGATTTAAGCACGGGCCGAGTAATAACACCAATACTGTAATTCCACAAGAGAGGTGGCTTATTATTACAGGAGAGGAAATCTATCATCTGTGTGGCTGATTACAACGCTTACACAAACAAATGCTAAAAACATTTGATTGCATCCCACAACGACATTTCAATACAGACCAACTTAACCGTCTACAACAATACGAAAAGAAAATGCACAAAACTGTGTATTTCCATTTTTTTTTTCCATTTACACAAAGGATATGTTCAGTATGACAGCATAAAATCTCACAATGCATAAAGGCATTCAAGAGTGTAATAAACATTTTCGAAGAAACTGAGTGAGGCGGCAATAGAAAGGAACCTGTGCTCAGTGAGCTCAACCCGAACCTAACCCGAGCACAAACACAACCGATGTTATTCTACAAGAGAAATGCATTGCCCGAGTAAAAATAAAACAGTGCTTTATACTGTATGTGACTCTCTGTTACAACCCTGACGAACCAGAGGCACAAGCACATGTGCAAGAAGTTAGGTCTGTTAACAAAAGCAATAAATATAAGGAATAAATCTATCTTAAAGATTATACACAGAATCAATCTAATACTGCTGCTAACTGAAAAAGGAATTCGAAATGACAACAAATAATCAACATGATGGACAGGAAGCATTGTTTTTGTGTGGATTTACGTGATTATCCAGAGCCACTTACATTTATCTCATGTATACAACTGATGAGTTGTGCGTTAAGGGCCTATTTCCTATTTCCAACTTCCAACAATAATAATGTAACCGAAGTTATATTTTTCACTGTTTTGAAAATGTGCATGAGTTTATACTAAATTAATGCATGTGTATATTTATTTGTCAAACTTGACAATTATTTGACAACATTTTCTGAATCAAAATGAATTTTTAATAAGTAGTATTTCTACATAAATAACTTGTTTAATCAAAAAAGTACTTTTATTTAGAATTTAGTGTCACGAATTTCCCTAATGCTATTTTGTTTTTGGCCTCAATGTGCATATTTGTTACATTATCGTGTCTCTTTGTTACATTATCATGTGTCTTGTGATTGGTGTTGTTCACTATTGTAGCCACCTGTTACCTGTCTAGTTACTGATTTGTTTATCTATTTAAGCCCTTGTGTTTCACTGTTTCAGTGCATCCATATTAATGTGTTTCTGAGCCTTGATTCACCGTGTTTCTGTGGTCCCTGGAAGATAACTTCCCAGTTTTGATCTGTTTCCCTGCTCTCGATTATGATTATGGATACTCTTACAATAATTCTGCCTGCCTGTGATTTGGCCCATGCCTTGGACTGTGATTACAGTTGCTGGCTTTGCCCTCGTGTCCTGCTTCATCAATCTGCATGTTACATTTAGAAACAGCAAACAAAAATGCTTGGAGTTGAGGACTTTAAGAAAAGCCTCTTGAGTGAAACTCATGAAACTGGTTTAGAAGATGCCAAGAGTGGGCAAAGCTTCATCAGAGATGCTGTTAAGAATTTAAAATGTTAAATATATTGAATATTGGTGTGTCCAAATATTGGCGAATCATGACTTTCCTACCACTGAACTGAACTATGACGTGTTAAACCAGTAAGTTGGAATTTTGTATATCAAAACTATTAAAGCTACCACTGCAGAAACAATGACTTCAACCCGTCTATAATTTCAATCTACCATGTAAATGTAGTCTTGCTCTGATTTGCTGTCTAGAAAAGTTTCTTTATTACCATCCCATCTAGCACTGTTGCTAAACAGAACATTATTTTTTCATAAAACATGGCGAGAATGCACTGACACCGACTTCCTAACCCTATCAGCCATGAGCCCAGCTTCATGTGAAGCCATCTTGGCTCTGGCACTGATCCAGCACAGCAGATTGCTTCACATCCTCTTCATGTATCCCTCCTGGTCAAAAATTCACAAAGGCATAAAAATATGCAGCAGCAGGAGTGTGGTTGGGGATGCCAGAGGCACTCGAGCATCACTAAAGATGGGAGAGGTGTTTGAGGAGCGCACGACTCAGCCACAGTGCCTTTTAATGTGTCAATGACGATCGGGTGAGGAGTAGAGGCAAGCTAAACACACAATCCCACTGCATTACCCTTCAAAAGGGAAATATTAACCATCTGTTTTGTAACATTTAGAACTGTTTGGGATTTCTAATTTATCTTTAAAAGGTAGGATGCTGACACTGGGCTGTAATGTGTTCAGACCTGCTAACTCGACAGGGATTACTGACTGAGAAACATAACATGGAACATTTTCAGCAGAGCAACCCCAAAACATCAGTGAGCCTCACCATTTCACAGTAGGGATAGTGTTATTTTCTTTAAAAGCTTCAATTTTCTTTCTGTCAACATAGACAGAGTTGTTTTTTAACAAACAACTCAATTTTTTCTCATCCTTCCAAAGGAAATTCTGCCAGAAGAGCTTTTCAACATGCAGGCTGGCAATCTCCAGTCTGGCATTTTTTGTGTGTTTCTCAGTAAGAAGTTCTCTGCATCTTCTAATACACAGCTTATTTTCATTCAGACAGCAACGACTGGTTCCACTTGAAACCAATACACCTTAAGCGTGAAGGTCAGCTTGGATCCGTCTTGAAGTTTTCCTGGGCTCTTTCCCCACCATTCAAACAATCCTTCTCTTCAATCTTGAGTCAATTTTCCTCTTGAGGCCACATCCAGGCTTCAGTCCCATGGGCCTTAATAATGTTGGGAACAGTGGCCAGAGGAATATCAAGCTCTTTGAAGATGGTCTTGTAGCCTTCAGGTTGATCATGCTTGATTATTACTTTCTTTCTAGCCTCCTCACACAACTCTCTGCTTTTCATTCTCTTTTCCATGTTTAGTGTGTTACACACAGTGACAGCAGGAGTACTTGCCTACATTCAAACTGGCTGATCTGTTGATTATACCACTGAAGATACTGGTTTTTGCTTGAAGTTTGACTAAAATGTGACAAAAAAAATTCTGATTTTAATATTATTGAGGAGAAATGGTGCAGTATATGATTAAAGTACAAAGGAACCATTCATTTTTCCCATGTCTCTATTTGTCCAATGTTGGTTAAGTCGAACGTGTATCGATATATATTATTTCACATTTATTAATAAACCCAAAAAATTCTCCTTTTACCTTGACAGAAAGTGAAGGCGCCACGTCAAGTGGAAAATCTAGGTGCGACACAATCTCCAACCAAAATTACTATTGTGAAATAGGGGTAAGGGGTGGGGCCTACTGGGGTGGCCATTAATATCAGAGTTCAAAACAGTTATGTAATTGTCAATCATTCCAGACTCATATGTCAGTAAGACTGCTCTCTTGGCATATTTTTAAATGATAACTCATACTAGCATACTCCGATGTTGCAGAGCTCCTACGCACAATGCATAAAGGTTGGCATGTCTGCGTGTATTACACAGGGCAGTGATAAGTTAACTTTAAAACTCCTCTTCTCTGTGTATGAAGCAGTGAATGATGGAGGAGGGGGGAGGACAGTCCATATGAATCTCTCAATCAGGTGCCTAACAGGCTGCCAGCAAAAGAAACAGAAGGCTGCATTTGTTGGCCAACATTAACTTCTTTGGGCTTGGCAGAGCCACCAAAATGGCCTGGACATGTGGCACTCAAATACATACACACAGAGACATAAAAAAGGTATTTTCAGGTCCTGTGGTGTCGCCTCTGCAGGAGAGAATGCAACGGGGCAAACTCGCAGCAGGCCCATGTGGGAGATTGATGCACTTCTCAGTGGGAAGGAGTGACATTCTCTTTAATTAGGGTGCCACTGCTTCCTCCCTGCTCTGTTCGCTGAATGTGCACCCCCTGTGGACGGAGTGCAGGAGCCCGGGGAGGAGTGACCTCTCAGCACAATGCTGAAGACATGCGTTTTCTTACTTGTTTAATTAACATTTCATTAACATTTCTGTGACATTTCCGTCAGGAACAAAAAAAGAGAAAGAAATAAACAAACAATTGTATTTATTTAATTATTGGTTTATGCCACAAGTTAATGGCATTGAGGCCAAGAAGCCTGATGGGAAGAGAGAGAGAGAGAGAGAGAGAGCTTTTAATGCAGCGAATTTGACTAATATCTAAATATATTAAACTATTAACAACTATTTAACTATTAAAAATCTCTCATTAAGATGTCAGAAAAATAAACATACAAAATGCATTTCTCTTAATAAATATACTAAACAAATACAACTTGGGTGAACTGTGTAAACTTTGCAAACTTGGTAAAGGTGGTAAGAGCGTAATTTAAAAATAAAAAAAATGTGTTTGAGCCAAATTGTGTTATTGCAGGGAAAATGTAAAACAATGTGGAACATGAGAATTGGGAACCTGCTCTAATTTAACCTCCATTTGACCTGAAATGATAAATAGGTCATGTGATTTTATAGCATTAATCACGCCTGAGACATTCATTGTTTTCTGGTATTATAAGCAGGACATGTGGTTTAACATGTTTTCAGATAGATAATAATAATAATAATAAGAAGAAGAAGAAGAAGAAGAAGAAGAAATAATAATAATAATAATTATAATGATAATAATGATAAAGTGTAACCTGGTAGGCTACAGGCTCCCCCGGGACCCTGTGTAGTATGAGCGGTATGGAAAATGGATGGATGGATGGATGGATAAATTGTAACCTCAACTGAGAGAAAAAAAAATCATTAAGGGCAAGTTGTAATCTAAATTGAAAACGATCAAGTATGGATTGTAATCTGTGTCAAACATAAAACGCTGGTTTTTAGTTTGCTTTTAACATGTGTATTAGATGATTTTATTTGCTACTTGGAAAGTCATAATTCCAATTTCCAAGTAAGTTATTGCATATGCAAGTAAAGCAAGTTGCATTTAGAAAAATAAAGAATTACTTTATAATAAAGATGGAAACATTCCATTTCTTCACCACAATGAAAGACTCAAAGTTGAACTATGAAACTCTGGTACCAAAATAGTTTTTCAAGCTGCAATTTGTAATTCAGACTTGAAGGCGATGCTTATGGGCAACTATCTACAATAAATCCGATAGCACACGAACACGGCAATTATTTGGACTCCTTTATTAATATAAATTACAGATCGCAGATTACAGGTCTTTCTCAGAGGGAAAGTAGAGGACTGTGACCAGAACTGTTAAAAAGGAACAGTGGCCCAAGGGTGGTTTATAATCTCCAACTGCTAGAGGAGGAGTGTGTATTTTAATAAAGAGAAATAAATGAAGAAGAAGAAGAAGAAGCAGAAGAAGAAGTAGAAAGGCTGGGGTCTACTGTGTTCTGGGAGTCTGAAGTAAGAGACTCTGGGAGATGATCAATATTGTGAATTCAGAGATTTTGGGAGACAATCAATATTGTGAATTTAAAGATTCTGGGAAATCAGCAACACTGTAAAGTCAGAGATTCTGCGAGTTCATTACAAAGTCAGAGATTGAACTTTCCCTTTTCCATTTCTCATACACGTTCTTACTAGAGAAACAACAGAGCACAAAGTATGAACAAGTATATTTTAAAATATACAGTACCTTGTTAAATCTTGATAAAAGTAATTTTTCAGAAATTATCAGCACTAAATCTTTTTTTTTTTTAAACAAATTTTACAAAAATTAAATTCCAGTGGATTTGGCTAAAATAAAGCTAAACACAAAAGTCAATGTAGCAAAAGAAATTGTCCTATTTTACAACCCTTTCAGCAACCTTATAGCCAAATCCATCTGAAAAGAATCTTGTAAAATGGTCCATTTCATGCACTTCTCAGGTCTTAATAACTCCTTTAAATATTAAAGCATTGGTAAATCTGAGATTCTGGAACATTTCCATCAGTGGAATTTAAAGTATATTTTGGAGTGCACTTAGTTATTGTTTCTCCTCTGTCTTCTCTGGATTGAAATAGAAGTTCATGTTTGGTTGTTTTGTTCATGAGTCAAATGTCCAATAAAACTAACTACACTGCACCAGTGTTTATCAAACATGTGTATTGCACCCCCCCACCCCCACCCCGCCTCATATCTGCTAAATGGCTGCTTGTTCTCCGAGTGACATTACTAACTATACTTAAATATGGCCAACTTACATATAGAAAATTACTGAATTACCTATCAATATAGCAATATTTGAGCAAGTATTTGCAAACATACAAATCAAATTCACTGCATCACATTAATTAAAAACATGAAGGATTAGCTACATGATGTGTTTCCTAGTATGTGTGAAATTTTTACAGGGACTGGCAAAGTTCTGAAAAAAAAAAAAGAGAAAGTGAGAGAGAGAGACAAGAGAGAGCGGGGGGGGGGGGGGGGGGTTACCC
>JANDJT010000190.1:24491503-24508298 GCA_024331685.1 Stegophilus panzeri | reverse complement strand
ATAATATCCATTTATTATTAGGCTTAAATAACATGGGGTATCTACAATGCAAGTCACTGTGAATCAGTGTTAATAGAATACATTCTATTTCTATTAATAGATTAATACATTAATAGAAACCCATCATTTTTATTTCAGCCAGAACTTCTGCGAGAAGTTCTGAGCAATCAGATTTGAGAAATTTAGGTAACAGCTCTGTGGTACAATGTTACAGCTCAGAATACAAAAGAATACAACAGAAAAAGTTCTCACTGAAACACAGACGAAGGACAAGTGGTGAGGCTTCCACCCATAAGAGAACCATCTGTCAAGCATCTGTAGTTAGGAATAATAATAATAAAAAACATAGCTTAGTGGGTGGACTTCCCTTTTCTTTTTGTTGACTAATTTTCCTTTTTGTTGATGGTGCTTATTTTGCAAAATGGTGAAAAAACAAAGGCTGATAGTTCTCTTGATCTGTGTAATTTCTTATAGTTTAATGGATGACTGTGTTTTATCCCAAGGCCAGTATTTCAGAGTGGCTGTGTTTAATCCACTCAGTTTGGAGCAGTTGGGAACATGTTCAGAAAGGTGTGGTGTCACAATCTGGTGATTTGCAAATTAGTCACTGGCTCTGCAATACTCCCTTCTGCAAATCTTTCAAAACATATTAGAGGAATAATCGCATGGTGGTGAAACACAGTAAACAGTAGCTTAGGCATAACTGTGAGAGGGATGGGAGGGGGAGAAAGCGCGAGAGAGACAGAGAGAGAAGTGAAAATAAACTCTATATTTCTCACTTCTGAGCTACACAGCTCCATCCAGTGGCAGTCAGCAAGCTTGTTCTAAAACTGGTTTCAGTGTTCCTATCAGATTAAGGAAATATGATTTTCTGGGTCAGTGCTAACTCAATATGATGAGCTGGAGAGTTAAAAGAAACGTGTACAAACGAAACAAATACTCATCCAAATAAACCAGCTGTCTGATCCTACTGTAGTCATGTACATTCACTAACTACTTTAATAGTAACATCTCTACACCGGCTCATTCGTCCAATTATTTAATCATGTGGCAGCACCACAATGCATAAAATCATGCAAATACAAGTCAACACATTCCGTTAATGTTCAATTCAAACATCAGAATGGAGGAAAATGTAATCTTAGTTTATTTGACAATGGCATGGTTGTTGGTGAAAGACAAGCTGACTTGAGTGTTACAAAAACTGCTGATCTCCTGGAATTTTCACCTACAACAGTCCCTAATGTTGACAAAGATTGGCACAAAAAACATCCAGTGTGTGACAGTTCTACAGGTAGAAACACCTTGTTGAGAAGAGGAAAATGACCAGCATGGTTCAAGCTGACACGAAAACTCAAACAACCACTCTTTACAACCGTAGTGAACAGAAAAGCATCTCGGAACAGACAAAACATCAAACACTGTGGTGGATACAACAGTCAAAGACCAGGTTTGAGTTCTACTCCTGTCAGTCAAGAACAGGAATCTGAGCCTTCAGTGGCAGAGGTTCACCCAAAATGGACAGCTAAAATATTTCCCTGGTTTGATGAATCTCAATTTCTGCTCTCAATTTCAATTTTCTTCAGACGGTAAGGTCAGAATTTGGCCTCAACAGCCAAATGAATCCATGGATCCAACCTGCCTTGTGTAAGTAAGTAAGTAAATTTTATTTATATAGCACGTTTCACACAGCAAAGATATCTAAAGTGCTGAACAGAGTAAGGAAATTAAAATAGAAAACAGAATAAAACCAAATAGTAACAGACAACAGAAAAAAATTAAAATTAGATTAAAATGCCTGGGAGAAGAGATATATTTTAAGCCTCTTTTTAAAAGTGGTAATAAAAGGTGCAAGGTGGATGTCCAGTGGCAATTGATTCCCTAAATGAGGGGCAGCAACTGAAAAAGCTCTATCCCCCTTTGTTTTTAACCAGGAACAAGGGATATGCAAAAGAAACCTATCAGAAGATCTTAGAAGTCTGTTTGATAAATGTGGTGTAAGAAGATCTTTGAGCTAGGAAGGAGCTTGATCATAAGAGTTTTACAAACAAACAACAGAATCTTAAACTGAATCCTAAAATGGACCGGGAGCCAATGGAGTGATGCTAAAATTGGTGTGACGCGATCATATTTCTTTGCCCTAGTCAACAGCCTTGCAGCTGCATTCTGAACCATCTGGAGACAAGCCAGAGATGACTGAGGAAGACCCAAGTATAATGAATTACAATAATCTAAGCAGGAAGTGATAAAAGCATGAATAAACTTCTCCAAATCTTGGAAAGACAAAAATGTTTTAAGTTTAGAAATAATCCGTAATTGATAAAAACTATTCTTAACAACCGAATTTATTTGCTTGGTTAAGCATAATTCTGAGTCCAGAATGATACCAAGGTTCTTAACCTGGGAAGAAATTGAGAAATTGATTGTGTCAACAGTTCAGGCTGGTGGAGGTGGTGTAATGGTGTGGGGAATGTTTTCTTGGCACACATTGGGCCCATTAATATCAATTGATCTTTGTTTAAATGCCACAGCCTGCAGTACATGCGTATTGCTCTTGACCACATACATGGCCACAATTTACCTTCTTCAAATATCAACTTCCAGGATGATAATGTACCAAGTCACAAAGTCGTCTCAAATCGGTTCCTCAAACTGGTTCCATAGCCTTCCCAGACACCAGATCTGAATCCAACAGAGTACATAATAATATGGAGATTCTCAGCATGAATGTGCAGCTGACAAATTGGCAGCAATGCACTCATGGCAAGATGGGTCAGAATCTCAAAGGAATGTTTCGAACAACTTGTGGAATCCATCCTATGAAGAACTGAGGCTGTTCTAAGAGCAAAGGGAAGTTCTAATACCCAGAATTTAGTGTGTCTATTACCAAGCTGTTTAATTCACAGCCCCAGTTTAATGACAAGAGCTGTCCTTGTGTTCACAGGCTTTGCCTTTAACTCAAAACACAGTTCAACAACAGCAGCTGGAACAGGAGATGATTTATATCCATTTTGATCAGAACAAGTAACAGCCACAGCTAAAAGCTCTTTGATGATCCACTTCACTGTGGACTAGCAACTCAGTGGAAGATTTATTACAGGTATGAAATGAAGACATATTGCATTACAAGCTTCCTTACTTAGAGAAGGCCGCATGTGGACCAGGAAAGGATCTTAAAACATTTGTGAGGGATGAAAAGGTACTACCAGCATAGAAACGTGTTGGAAGTTTCAACATGATCCTGTACATCATAAACCATGTCATTAATGAATGTACTATTCGTACAAAATGGCCATAAAAGATCACATCTTACAATGTTGCTTAATAATTTAAGCATATAAAATCATTTTTAGTGTAAAGACTGTCTTTAATTTGCATATTGTTCCAGAAATCTATGGTCTAACAGGGAAAAAAATCCATCCATTTTCTGTACCGTTTATCCTATACAGGGTTGCAGGGAGCCTGGAGACTATTCCGGGGCATGAGGCAGGGGACACCCTGGACAGGGTGCCAACCCATCGCAGGGCACAATCACACACTATGGACAATTTGGAAATGCCAATCAGCCTGCAACGCAGGTTTTAAGGACTGGGGGAGGAAACCGGAGTACCCAGAGGAAACCCCCAAAGCACGGGGAGAGCAAGCAAACTCTGCGCATACTGGCCAGAGGCAAGAATGAAACCCTCAACCCTGGAGGTGTGAGGTAAACGTGCTAACCACTAAGCCACCATGCCCCACTAGGGAAAAAATTACAACTGCAAATCCAATCATAGCTTCACAGTTAAGCAGTAAAAGAAAAAAAGTGAATTAGCAGTCTTTCAATCTCTTGACCAATCATACATTTTGTTATGCAGTCCCTACACCAATCAGAAGTCTGCTCATTCAGCAATAGGTTTATGCTCATCATTACCCTATCTGTGCTGAAAAAAGAAAAAAAAAAAAAAAGGTCCTTCACACTATCTATCCCTCAGTGGTGGAATGAACTTCCAACCTCAATCTGCACAGCAGAATCTGTCACTATCTTCAAAAAACAGCTAAAGACCCACCTCTTCCGTGAGTACGTAACGAACCCCTAAAACGCCAACCCCACATTATCCTTCATAAATAAATAAATAAATAAACAAACCCACAACAACCTTACTCTGGCTCTTACACCTCTACTCTGCACACTTTGCTGCTCTAGAACTCAATTTAAAAGATCTTGTATAGTAGCACTACTTGTATTGTTCTCTGCTTGATATATCGCTTTGCTTGTATTTAGTCATTTGTAAGTCGCTTTGAATAAAAGTGTCTGCTAAATGAATAAATGTAAATGTTCACTCTAAATAAACCTGATACATAGCAATATGGTTATTTCCATGGAACAAAGATCCTTCCATTATGAACTAATATCAAGAAATACCATATTTTCATGGTACTTTAAACCACCATCTCCATATTTTTCATTTGAACTTGTTACTAGGAGAGCGATGCTCAGAAATCCCAGCGCTATGACGTGTTGACAGCTGATGTAATTAAAAGTCCGGCACTTTAAAGCTTTTTCACAGAGCTTTCTGCTTGAACACATTTTTAACCAATCAGACAGTTGGATTCTAAACTCAGAGCAGTGAGAAGCCTGCTGTCTCTGAGCTGCAGTTATTCCTGCTATATTCGTCAGCACAGTGACGTCCACGATATCATCCTTTAACACGAGCTAAAAATACAGAATCCCACGCAATTTGTCTCTCTCCCACGTCCTCTCCCTCCCTTCATAAAACATTTACACATGCCTTTTTTTAAAATAGTTCTGAAAGTCTCGTTTGAGAGCAGAGTAGTGAGAGAAAAATGATAGATTCTGAACATTTCATATACACAATATAACATACGATGACAAACGGTGTAGAGTGTAGGGTGGGAATCAATTTAAATATGTAGGAAACATTGTGTACAGGTTTCCCTTCTCATCACTGCTGGAGCGAATTGCTATATGGATCATGCGGTTAGCTATTAGCTGAACGCCGGCTTGTTTTCTCCCTTTAATTGGAGACTCCTGTGACCTGAGCCAGTGGAAAATTGGAAGCGCCGCCATGCTAACAGCGTCCATGCTGCCGGCACACTGCAGTGAAATTTCACCTACGCACATAATTGACTGAAGCTCTCCCATGACTTAACTGAGGTGACGTGCGTTCATAAAACAGTCTGCGCCATGTGGCGAAAGAAAACAAGCTCTTAGGGGACATGTTGCTTTATACAATGTACATCTCTTTCTTTTGCGTCGTAGGGTGGGTATGTGTCAGATTGGACTGCAATAGGTTTGTAATGAGGCTCTAGTGGGGTATGTGTGGGAGGGTGTTTGTGTGTGTGCTGTCAGGTTGCAGTAGGGTGTGTGTTTGTGTTTGTATTCTTGGCCTGTTGTGTACCTGGTCTCAGGTTGTGTGTGAGTACAGTGTCCTGCTACAGTCATACAATAGGGTTCAAAAACTCTGAGTCCACTACCATTGTTTTATTGATCGTTTATCCCAAACTGTTAAATTAGATTTCCATTCATTCTTTGCTAAAGTAAGGAAATGAAGTTTATTCTTATTTACTAAAAAAAATTCAAGATTCATAGAACCGTAATAATTAATTTAAAGTTATTTATTGGTTATTAAGCAACAATTATTATGTGTTGATCAGTACATGACGATTAGTCTGTCAGGGTGTCCAAAACTATACTTGGGCAGTATTCAAAAGCAGAAGGGATATAGTCAGGTTCAAATTCAATAGCTTGATAGCAAATTCAACCACCTCTGTTGTCAAGTATTGGAGCTAATATACAACCCATACGAATACCTCAAACCATAAGATATATCCGCACAGAGGAGCAGTGCAAAAACACAACCCATGTAAAAAAGATAACGCCACAAGTAACTTGCAGTTTTGTGTTTCAAACAGAGATGGCGATAGAGAGGCAAAAGTTCAGTACTGCAGCTTTAAAAATGGCTATTTGTTCAATTAGCAACAATGTTTATGTAGATAGGTAGAATTAAAATCCCCAAGAACCACCAATTTTCACAGAATTTTGATTGACAGGGCACATATCCAACCGCAAATCTTTTCCGATCAGCAAACGTGAGATTAATTATCTCGTTTACTCACCACTAAGCATTCAACGTGTCACAGTATTCAGAACTGCACCCTTCAAAATTCTGAAACTTGTAGCCGGAAAAGTGTACAAACGATATCAGATGCTCTGTCGCCTGTGGGCTGTTGATATCTTGGCAATCCAGGCAATATTGTGACCTATTGCTTTCTTCAAAGATTCTGTTATTAAACTGCTCTATTGTGCTTTAAAAAGAGGATGCCAGAGTCGAAAGGTTTGACAGAAAGCACTCTGATGTGAGCATTCATAATGCACCAGGAGTATAATTGTAGTATATGGTATGGGGCAGGACTTCAGGAATTCAAGTCTGCATGGCGCAAGATGGTGGAGAAATCTTTAAAGGACAGCCAACAGTGAACCCTTGGAAGTTGAACACTAGCTGTGAAAGAACATGCTAAAATGAAGCACTATAGGATATTATAGTACATGTGTTATCAAAATATTGCTTCAAACTCTCTCACAGCTCTAGGGTCTGTAGTTTGATCCTAAACTTGTGTTACTGACTGTGTGGAGTTTCTCTGTTTAGTCTCCCCATGTCTATGTAGGTTTCCTCTGGGTTCTCCAGTCTCCACCCACCTCCCACAAACATGCCAGCTATGGTAAATTGCCCATAGGTATAAATAAGTGAGTTGTTAATGTTCACTATGGTCTGTGATGTTCTGGTGTCCCATCCAGGGTGTATTCCTGCCTCATGCCGAGTGTTCCCAAGAGAAGCTCTGAATCCACCATGTCCCAGACAGGATAAAGCAGTTACTGAAGATGAACGAATGCTGTAAACTCAACGTCCTGGGCTAAACATTTCTCTGTGAGAACAAATGTCACTACAATACATCTACAATAAAACAGCAACAAATATCAGTGTGTTTTCTATCGGATGCCAAAATGTCCTTGCAAGTATTCCAACACGCTGACTCATGAAAAAAACACAAAAAAAACACAAGGCTTTTTTGTTTTGGAGACACCTTCTATGGTAGGGGTATATCATTAGTGTTAATGCGACCATTTGGATGAAACATATGGACATACGGTGTCTGAGAATAAAAACAAAAATCAGGATATTCTAAAAATTGTCAGAGTTTCCCAAACAGCTACTCAACAGTGTGTGTAGGTTTCAATTCTGAATGAACCAGTATCACGTGAAATTTGTTCATCGTTGATAAACGATGGAATAAAACAGTTCTTGGCTCAACATTCAGACTTCTGGACCATGTACGTGGCATCGGTCTATAATGAGGACTCCCTGTAGATTAACCTGCTGAAGCACAGTGCTGTTATTGTGTGGGTTTTATTATGGAAGAACTAATCCAGAGAGGATCCATGCAGGAGCACGACTGAGAGCTAAGAAGAGCAGTGGGAACCTGCTGGGATCACTACAGACCTGCTATCTGCAATCCCATAGTCCGCCTCCTCTGTTCGTCTCTTTCTTTCTCCCTGTTTCTTTAGAATGTGTGTATTTACTGAAGCTGTCCTGCCAGGGATGGCTGTTTAATTTCCTCTGGGACAGACACACTAATACACCAGAGAGAAGGAGACAGAGAGAAGGAGACAGACAGAGGGAGACAGACTGAAACAGCAAAAATGGAGTAAAGCAAAGTGAAAGGAGGAGAGACACAAAACAAAAAGAATAAAAAAAAAAGAGTAGTTGAGACATCTTTTAGATCCCCTTTCTCACCTGTACAGGTGTGTGTGTGTGTGTGTGTGTGTGTGTATATAACAACCAGCACATTCCTACACTTCTCCCTATGGAGCTTTGATTCAATAACACAGCTGCCACCATGTATTTCATACAGTGTGTTCCTTCATCTTAAACATACTGAACTCATACTTCATGGTATAGCGTAAAGGGACCTAAGCCTGCTTTTAAACAGGTGTGACAGGATGAAATGTTGCTCTAGCTGCAGATTTATGGGAATGCACACACTGAAGTCTCTGAAAGACTTGACTACTGAGATCCCTACTTTCAGTCTGATCACAATATACAGTCTTTTAAACCACTGCCAGATTCATCCTGAAGCTCTGTTTCTTTCCGGAGCTTTCTACTCCTTCTGCTGTGGTGTATGATTCCGCATAGATACCCTCAAGATTTGTACTTCCCAAAACCTGTTTATGCCCATGACTCACCCTTGCTTCAGTGCGTAATCTAGCCTGGATACTGTACCTCAGTGTTAACAAGTTGGACCCAAACACCAATTTATATATAATCAGAATCAGCCATACCAAAAAAAAAAAAAAAAAAAAAAAAAAACAAGCCCAAAAAAACCCCAAAAAACACACTTTTTTTTTTTTTTAATTTCAGTGGCACATTCAATAAAGCATAGATGGTGGTATGGCTTTTACTTCACTTTTATGGAATCAACACAAACTCACAAGGCTACATGAAAGCTTATAACCAGTTGCAGTAGTATAAATAACTACAATACTGTACCATCTGTTCTACTTCTCCCCCCCCCACCCCCCCCCCCATTTACTTTTACTCTTTTATCTTTCTATATTTATTCTTTTTGTTCTGTTTTTCAAGCTTTTATTTGCATCACTTGTTGTGTCTATCAGATTTTATTTTGGTTCAACCATTGTTATGCTGTGTTATTTATGCATTCCTTTTTTCTCTTTTCTCCTTTGTAGTGCTGCTTTGAGACTATTTTGACTGTGAAACCTGCTATACAAACAGAGCCAACCTGATTTAACACTTGGATAAATGCGTGTTACCTTCCCATCTCTGGCAAGGGGAACGGAGAAGACGTACTCCAGCTGGAAGAGCAAACTGAAGGCTGGGTGCCTTATCATTCTCAGCTCCACGTTACCATGTAGCATCAGGACGGAGCTGGGGGAGAGAGAGAGATGGCCATGAATGCTCAGCACATGCATTATCAGCCAGCAAAACTCAAACTGTGTGTGTCTACCACGATTAAAGAGATCTATTTACTGTGGTGACTCACAGCAGATGCTCAGAGTCCTGATTCATTCATGTCTGTTATATCACAGTAAGCAGTTTGTACTGCCGCCACACCCTCCTGCTTCAAACAGTACTACTTATTTAAATGTTTTCTGTTTTGGTTTTTTTTCTCTCCAAAAATTAACATATTTTTCCACAATTGCTCCTCATGGCTGAAGGGTATGGCACATGTATTTGTACTGTATTATAGTAAAATGCTTTTAAAGATAAAAAGGTTATCTAACCTAATCCACTCACCAAATCTGGAATGTATGCGTGATTATAGGAATTTATACATTTACATGTACTCAGAACAGAACAGAAAACCAGATTAGTCAAAACTCAATGGACGTGCAGTCTGTGGGACACAAGTACATTTACAGACTTGTCTCATGCCTTTATGTTTCAGGTCATGGTCTTTCACAGATTTTCTTCAAGGACCAGGTGATATGCAGTATCTAGATTCTCCCTGAGATCAAGCTCAACATAGGGATGAAACTCACCAGGTGATGAGCCATACCTGGATATTTCCTCTTATGTATAAAACCTGGCATTTAGGCTAATGAGTTCTTGGTTGCATCACACAATAAAATCTTTTTTTTTTTTTTTTTTCATGGTCTTGGAATAATTTCTGTGTTTTTCTGACAACCTCCATGAGAACATAACGTGCCTTTTACTAAGAAATAGCTTGTTTGCCTTTTCTAATCATGTTGTTTTGCTCAGTTTGGTTGGACGGTAAGCTCAAGGAAAAACCTACAGAAATGTTTTGCTACCTTTTCCTCAGATCTTTTCCTCGTTACAATCCTGGATGAGAAGTCTGCAAACAATTACCTTGGTCACTTTATATAAGCAGAGGTGTGGCTTCCAAATCAAAGCTGATCAACTGAACTTATCACACGTAAACTTTAATCAGAAAGCTCTTAAGGACATCAACATTCAAAAACTTATAATACTAAAGTCATTACTTAAGGTTTATTTAAAGCCCATTTTCTCACAATTTAGTTATTTTCAAATACCCACCCACCTACTAGCTCTTCCCTGCCACGACAACTACCAACTAGGGAAGTTAAAGGCTAGCACATGTGTCCTCAGAGACATGTGAAGCCAGCCACTGCACCTTTTTGAACTACTACTGCTCGTGCTATAACAACAAAGATAGCACGGCTAAATTTGCTGTTGGACTCCCTGGTCATCTACAGACGATTGGAAAATGTATTACTGCTGTACCATTTGGAAGCTGAATACTTTCTAAATGCACTATACATGAGAGATTAGGTTTTTTTTGGTTGTTTTTTTTTTTTTTTTTAAAGTAAAGTGGCAATATAAAGCAATGTAGGAGTGCAACTAACTTATTATTTAAAAGGTTGCTTTTTTTTTTTTTTTTAATTCAGCTGTAGTTTATAAAGACACTATTTTTGCTAATCTATCCTGTTAAAGCATGTACACTAAACATGGCTTTAACAAATTAAATAGCTGCAGAGAGAACCAAACTCATTAGTGGCCAATCGAGCCCAGCGTGGAAAGAGCAATGAGAGATTACAGTTGTGTACGGGGCTAGGATCCCACCCTTAAACAACCACTTGGCACTAATGAGGGAAATAATTGACTCATGAATAAGCAGGAAGTGTGCTGAAATAACTACATGTGTAAGCCGGTAAGCTTGTGTAGTGGTATCACTGTGCATATAATTATTAGGGGAATAAAATAGGGCAGTGGTGACTGGATGGGTAAGGAATTGGGCTGTTGGCCTACTGATTAAAAGGTCATGAGTTAAAACCCAGCCTCAGTTGTTTCCTGTGCCAATTAAGTCCCTTTGGATAGGAAACACCAATCAAATGAGGTAAATATACATGTTTAAAAAAAATAAATAATCCCCTCCTCATCTCTTTATGGAGTCCCAGTAATGATAAGAATATGTCACAGTTTTGACCTGGGCTGATAGGAAAATATGAAAATAGCTTTTTGGTGCTGTTTTTATTGAAAAAGGAAAGCCAACAGATTTGTTTTAAGCTACTGAGGTTATGGTTAGGTATAGGCATTGCATTATTTAAATATAATAGCACATCAGTGGAAATACATTACAATGAGAGAATCATTTGTGTGTGTGATCACTTTAGTGGAATAAATTTCTAAAGAGAGGCATACAGTAGATCTCAGGGGTCTTAAGGAGTCAAAATTTAATATACATTTAATTAGTGTAAGTAAATATATATTAAAGCAGGTCTTGGAGCTCCCTGGAAAGTGTCGTGAGGTTAAGGGAATTTAATTTTTTGCATTTGTGCAATCCAAAGCTGGACATCTACACACTCACACACAGAAATTGATAGAGCTTTTTCTTTTATTTTTTCTTTTATGTTACAGTCCCTCAAGGGAAAGGGGAAAAAGAGAGAGAGAAAAAACAAGCAGAAGGATTTGAAATACTCAAAATGAACGCTGTTTCAATCTTCCAGGGCTCTGCAATAGACCATACAAACAACCTACTGGTTTCCAAACTGGGTAAATGAATGGGCACAGATGTGCTAGAAGAAAGATATTGAGGAAAAACAATTAGAAGACTGCCATATTAAAGTTTGGCACAATTAGTGCTACTATACATCTGCAGTGTGGAAATCTATTAATTCCCCCAAAACACCTGTCATGTTTTCGTCATGCATGACAGTCTGGCATGGCTAATTTGCTCCCAACAGTCTGCTTTCACCTTTCTTTCATGCTCTCTCTCACACATACACACACAGTCATCAAGATGGTGGCTGTGTCAAGCTGTAAACGTATTGTTAATTAATCACATTCTCTGTTCGACACCCCGAGAACTGCGTCGGCTCCTCCATGCCAGACTCCTGCACCCTAAACTAGCTGTAAATGACAGGAGGCTGTGGTTGGTCTCCCGTTAGCACGTAGCTGCAACACATTCTGGTGTGAACTTCAAGATCTTGCACGTCAGAGGCGAAGAGCTGAAAGGAAGTCGTGAGAGACAACATAAGGGAGATGTCAGTTCACTCTCTCTCTACTGTTCGTCTTCTCCTCATGCTCGTCAGGATTTAAATATAGCCCTGTTTCCAGGCATGTTGGTGCACACAAGCTGTATGAAAGTTCGGCACTCTGTTCTTGACTTTTTCACCTCGTGGCATTTCTGCTGGGCTGACATCCAGCATGAGCTAATGAAGCAGAGCTTAAAGCAAAAGTGGCCACAGAGGGGATCCTCATCTAGCCAAAGTGAAAACGTCTGAAAATGCATTTCTGAAATCAGATTAGGTTTGTGCCATACATTATTTATGGCTCACACAGAAGAATTCATATCTGCTATCAGTTAGAAGGTGTGATGAATGAAAAGATTGAGGCAAAGGTAACTCAGGTGCAGGGAAGGTAGAGCATGAGGGGAGTGGAGGGGAAAAAAAGGTGACATGCATTAGTGGGTTTAAGGATTCTGCTGTGATAAGAAGTCAGCTAGTATAAATCTACTGTAAAGAGGAATGCCAGAAGACGTAAGACTTTAGGAATAGTGATAAGTGCAGAGAACTGAGTGAGGTCAGGTCAGTATTTATATTTGACACTGAAAATTTCAGTTGCAGTAGTGTTTTGTTCAAGAATGTAAAAAAGAAAAAAGTTAAAAGGTCTATACAACACTCAAAAGAGTTGGTAACTGGTCATCTTCTATTAGTGGGAAGTCTGGACTTGGTCTCTTGGAAGAAGCTCTGGTGGATGGCTTCACATATTTTTGTTAGTTCTCACTAAACAGAAATGGTAGCTGCCATATGATAGGTCTCATGTAGCTAGCATGTACAAACTTGATAACTACTTTTTTTCCCCCTCCAATGTTCTCCCATATTAATGGCATTCCTCTTTGAAAAATTTGTCTATGAAGGTCCCTCCATGAATTTTTAGAATATTGAAAACCCTTCCAGAACCTACACAGTTGGGATTATACTACCAGTCCAGTAGTTCTGAATTACACGATATAAACAGACATGTTTTATGGGGAAATTAATTTCAGAATTTTATCTAGAAAATTGACCCACCTCGGTGTCTCTGTAGAACTCTGTTTGAGGCCACCGCTTCCCCCAGCCATGTGCTCTAGCACCATCACCTGAGGTCCATCCACCCAGCACAGGCCATTATGGACACCGACATGCAGCCTTCTCTCCTGCACCACCACCGACCGCACCTCCGCACCCACTCTCTAAAGAGTGAACCCACACACCGACACGTATGAGCAAACATGATGACCTTATCTCCTTAGGTTCACAACATAGTAAAACTAAACTAATCTCCATCTCAAGTGCTAGCACTATACAAAAAGCATGCTATATTGAGAGACATATTAAAACGTTTCTCATTAGTGATGACTGCAGCTACAACAAAAAAAAACAAGCGCGTTACTGCCAGTGACCCACTCGCAACCTTTTCATCATCTCTATTTATCGTATTTTTATTCATTTATACTGTTAATGTTAAATTAATGCTTGTAGGCTTAATGCACATATGTAGTGCTAAAGATGACAGTTTGATGCAGAAAATATTTTATATATTTTTAAAATATCATGTCACATAATATTACATCATATCACATTATATTATATTATATCATATTAAATTATATTACATGATATTACATTACATTACATTATATTACATGATATTACATTACATTACATTATATAATATTATATTATATTGCATTACATTATATTGCATTATATTACATTATATTATATGACATTATATAATATTACATTATATTATAAAAAATATTTAATATTTATGCCAGGCACTATAGAGGTCTTGGGATGCTCTTTGGTAGGATGTCTGGTTTCTCGTCTCTCGTGATGGTAAGTGTGTAGAAATAATAAACACGTGTGGAGCACATGTGACAGATTCAACTCAACACAACACACCCAATGAGTCACACACACATTCCACATCACATATATGCGTGTTTAGTCAGCAGGAGCATCTCCTTTGGCAAGCCCTGTTTGTGTTTAAATCTCAGAGGGGAATGGAGCAATGTGTGCATGTCATGGCCGCATGATTGTGTTGAGATCCTGTCAATTCTGTCCTCTGGGTTTCTCTGTGCTTTATTGATCACCTCTCTCCTCTGCTTCTAATCAAAGCAGGACTTATTTTCTTTTAAAGGAAATGCATGTTGTAGCACTGACCGAAGAGAAAGAAGCAGTGCAGAAAACAGCCAGAAGAAAAGCCGAGCCATTTGCATATTTATGTAAACCAGATTTAAACAAAGGGAGTCTGCACTGACTAATCTCAAGAATTACACCACTTTGTTACACCATGATTCCCAGACTTACTGACTGACCGAAAGATTGTTAATTCAAAACTGTTATTGGTTAATAAATACATTGGTAAATAAGTACTTATATAAAGACTTTGGTGTTCTTTGGTTTAGCCCATGCTAATTAAGTTAATAAAACTGTGTTGAATGTCTTGTTTCAAAGAAGGATTTCAAGTAGAAAAGGAAAAAATTTAGAAGAACCAAAAAAACCCCCAAAAAAAACAATGATTATTTCTCCCCCTTTTCCCCAGCAGTAAAAATTAGTTATATCCTGTGTTAAAAAATAATTGAGATCTTGTTCATAGGAAGAAGTTTATGCTATAATACCTGCAGCTTTTAAAGCTGTCAAAACAAAAACAATTGACCTAGTCTAAATTTTTTAATCCCTTTTCTTCCTGATCATTTTGCCAATTCCCACCTATCACACAACATCTAACAACTAAGGAGAGTAAAAGCTAGAACATGCTTCATCTGAGACACGTGAGGCCAGCCACCACATGTTTTCAACCTGTTACTCATGCTGCGTCACAGGGAAGGTGAGCACTCAGAGGAAAGTGCTATCTGCCCTCTTCTGCATGCATGAGTTTACAGACACCAACGATTGGTTAGTGTTGCTGTGATTGACAGGGGTGAGAGAGTATTGCTCCTCCCACATAGAGAAAACAACCAATTTTGCTCTCTTGAACTCCCAGCTCTTTTTCTGTTGCACCATTTAGTAGCCCCACATATTAATTATTGACCTTGGCCTGTACTCAACATGTAACTCTTGAAATTATATTTAAAAAATGACCTACTGTACTTTTTAAACTAATTTATAGTTACATACAGTGCTGTGGAACATCGATGAAACAAGTTAGTTCCTGATATAATTTATGTCATTTATAACAGTAGTCATTTCCTCACCAGCCTTTCTGTTCTCTCGTGATGATATGCCAAAAAAAGACAAAAACAACGCCGCTTGTCATGTTACAGAGAATCCACAAAGCCCTCCAAATTGAAGACTTTTCCATGTCAGAAAACTTCGTTATACTTATTGGTTTACCTCTGATTGTTACAAAGTGCTGAATTTGGAGACTCCTTCCAACAATGTTAAATAAATGTCTCCTCACATCCTCATAGAAAAGTTCACCTTATCTACAATTACGCACATTTTTACCAATTTATGTGAAGCATCTATCAAAAAAAATCCAATATATTAGAAGGAGTAAATTAACATAAACCTGTGTTATGGGTGAATTACAGCTGGAACTACTGTCAGAGCCATGGTGTTACACCTTCTGACCAATCAGAATTGAGAATTCAACAGGACTGTAATACAAGATAGAAATCAAAAAGACCTCCATTGTTCCATTGGCTGGATAAAATGCATGTTTGGGGAGCTTTAATAGGTTTTTAAGGATGCCTATATTCTATACCAGCCAAAAAATAAAGAGAAAGAAAGAGAGAGAGTATTTATTTCAAAATATCTGCTCTATGGTTTTGGATATTTCCTTCCATGAATACTACCTTCTATCAAAGGATGTTAAACAGAAAACCTGGCTGAAACACTAAACACCAATTGTCTGAGCCCTTGCACTTGTCCATTAATCAAAATCCCTCCATGTTTACCAAACATATTTGTGAAAGTGGACACCAGCACCACCGCGGCATGGCTCTACAGTCAGACACCTGCTGCTGCTAAGATGTATTAACTGCTAAGCTCGGTGGCAGAAGCAGTCAGAAGTTGTTTATCACAGTGGTGGGTTTATGTGAGGTTGCCTTCAAGATGAACAGCATTTCTCGAACACTTTTCCTCTGGCTGCTTTCTACCCAGGCCTCCCACGCACTCGCTTCTCCAATTAGTATATCAATTGTGCTAAGGGTTTATATGCAGGGCTACAGAGAAAGCGAACGAACACACCCTACTCTACACTATGATTCATACAACAGAAGCAGCAGTCAGCAAGAAGAGCACCAAAACTTCTCCTCAAGTAGACATAATGCAATTTAGACCTTGGTTTAGTTAAGGGAGAATGGGACATGTGAGTCACAAGGTATTATGAAACCATGGCTTTGGCTTAAGCAAGCAAGCAATCACAGAAAACGTGCTTAAAAGTATGGGGAAAGGACGAGCTCTGTCCTTCATAGCATTTATTAAATCCTATGATTTACAAAATGATGCCTTTGATTGAACAGTCTATTTGAATCAGAGCAACCTAGCCTCCTGTGATTATTATATAACTCAGCAAGTTGATACAAGTCTAGCCAAATGGGTTTTTATCGTCATTCCTCTATATATCTTGTATACCGTTTCTCCAAGACCATGGTGCAACCCAGGACAATATAAACAAGACTAAAATATATATTATATATATACACAGTATCTCAACAAAAGTGAGTAAACTCCTCACATTTTTGTAAATATTTGATTATATCTTTTCATGTGACAACACTGAAGAAATGACACTTTGCTACAATG
>JANDJT010000190.1:24477144-24491403 GCA_024331685.1 Stegophilus panzeri | reverse complement strand
TCTTTAGTGTTGTCACATGAAAAGATATAATCAAATATTTACAAAAATGTGAGGGGTGTACTCACTTTTGTGAGATATATAGTGCAAATACACAACAGTGTGAGACGAGTGCAGGACAATAAATACAGAGAACAGATCAATAGACACACAGGACAATAAATACATAGATCATGGGCTGTAAACTGTAAACTATTTTGTAGTGTAGTAGCAATAAGTATAACAGCAATATTGGCAGCAAAAACAAGCTCCATAATAAAAAGTGACTGATGCAGCTTTGTAAAGTGAAGGTGTGCAAGGTAGGTACATGTAGGTAGAGCCGGCACACAATCCACAGAGTCGGTGACTTTTTTCAGTAGTATTTAAACACTCGCATTTAACGCAATAAAAAATACAAACTACATCATGCACCAACAGTTATTTGTAGACACAACTTAATGTGGCTACGAAATACTAAATTGAGGTCATGGAATAGTAATGTGTGCAAAGGATATAGGCTATGTATCACACTGTTAACTTTTTGTTTTAAGTTGTCAGATGCATAAAATAGTGCCACTCTTGTAAATTTGATGAGCACTCCTGATAAGAAAATGTGCCCACGGTTTGAAAGATAAGTTCAACGAGTAGCCATTTGCTACACTTACAGCTCACTTTAAATAAGTGGAACTCATACTTTCACCCATAAAATATTCAGTCCTCGAGATAAGCAATGCCTCCAGTTAAGATGCTGCCTCCGATCCATGTCTCCCATGACTTTAACTGAATTAATAGTGTCATATTTTTGTATCTAATACTGCTACAATATGGAATTCCATGGTATTTTTTGAGCGATTTTTCAGTGGCTGCTTTATCAGGGTCAGGATCGCAACGGATCCGGAGCCTATCCCGGGAACACCGGGTGTAAGGTGGGATGCTAGTCCATCGCAGGGCACCATGCACACACTCAGGGGCAATTTAGCATAGCCAATCAACCTAAACCTACATGGGAGAACATGAGAAACTCCACATAGACAGTAACCTGAGATCAGGAACAAACCCAGGATCCCGAAGCCACGAGGAGGTGACGTTTACCCTCTGCACCACCATTACACCCGAGTATTTTGACAGATTTATCTTTCGTTTTAATTGAAATACTTTGCTTAATATTTAATGTAGCACTTTGGTTTGCCATCAAACAAGCATTTCTGATATTTTACACTCTGATCTCTGGGACATTAAGGTATTCGAGGAGACGCATCAAGTAATTAAATCAGGAAGTGTTATGACTGGCTTCAGCAAATGCCTGCCACGAATGCCAGCAGTTTAAAAGAGCAGCGGAGACTCAATTGCATTAATAAACTCATTAGAATTCATAATGCTGTTGTATTTGGCTTTCTTCATGACTGAGTTGACCCTTTCTCTTCATTTTGTGGGATTTCTCAATAAATCATGAGAAAAGAAAGATAGAAAAGGGCACACACTTCAGTGGAGAGCCTTACCATTATTTTCCCATCTCAAACCAGAAGAAGAACAAGGTCCATTTTTAAGTGAATGTTTTAATTTAAGAATAGACAACTTTAAATTGTTGTCTGTAGCTATTTAAGGACAGTCATAGAGTCATAGTTACAGCATAAGATGCTGACATGCTCATAGCAGCTTACATTTCCGATTATTTGCAGGTTGTTATGCACTGCTTCCTCCATTTATCACAGGCAATTTCCTCCCTACAGGAGGGCTTCACTCAGAGCTCTCCAGACACCAGGGATCAAGTGGGACAAGACACACATCCCAAACTCTTCCTTTCATCCGTAAAACCATTATGACTGGGTGTGGTATACGTTTCAAAAGTTTTCCAGTTCCAACAACACAAACCAGAACCAGGTGACAAGAAACAATATGAATATATAATATTAATATTTAACTACATTATATTATACTCTTTTATGGGAGTATTAAAAGAGCATTGGGATACTCATATTACTTTTATAATACATACCAACTTATTGCATGTCTACTACATACAGTTGTGCTCATAAATTTGCATACCCCTTGCAGAAGCTGCAAAATGTTAATAATTAAAAAAAAGTAGTTTTTTTATTTAGTACTGCCCTGGATAAGCTATTTCACATTACAGATGTTTACATATATCCACAAGACACAATAATAACTGAATTTACACAAATGAACCCACTCAAAAATTTACGTATGCTTGATTCTTAATACGACTCTTTTTAATGTTTTGTGACAGTTGTTCAAGAGTCCCTTGTTTGTCCTGACCAGTTAAACTGCACACTGTTCTTCAGAAAAATCCTCCAGGTCCTGCACATTCTTTACTTTTCCAGCATTTTCTGCATATTTGACCCCTTTCCAACGGCGGCTATATGATATTGAGATCCATCTTTGCACACTGAGGACAACTGAGGGAATCATACACAACTATTACAAAAGGTACACACGTTCACTGATGCTCAAGAAGGCAACACCCCCAGGCGGGTGTAAACTTTTGAACAGAATGATCTTTGTAAATTGTTATTTTGTCTTCTGGGAATTTTTTTTTTTTAAATATCTTATGTAGCTTCTGACAGGCAGCACTAAATGAAGATATATATATAAAAACATAATTTTTTTTCTCATTTGCAGATTCTGCAAGGGGAATGTAAATTTATGAGCACAACTGTATGTAAGAGGCATTTTTAAATAAAGCTGGCCAGAAAGGTTTATATGATACCTAGTGGGGACTAGAGGTGTGCATCGAGACCGGGAACCCATGGGACACAATTAAAAGTTATATGAGCAGGATGTTTTTACTTTCATGCCAGTGAGCGGTCAAACATGAAGCTTGCAGGACAAGGAAAGACCAAGTCCATTAAGGTGAAGGTGAGCAGTGCATTTAAAGTGATGCATTTACACTGTTCATTCATTCATCTTCAGTAACTGACTGGTCATGGCTGGTTTAAATTAGGCTGGTTTTATACTGAGGCTCCCAAGAGAGCGTGAGCTCGAATCCCAACTATGCCACAGTTAGCAAAATTGTCCATGCTGTCTGGGTGGGAGGGGTGGCATATTTTCTCTCCCTCATCAATCACAGCAACACTAGCCAATCAAGGGTGTCTTTTCTTCCAAGAGTGTTATACCAGACCCTGATCAGCTGGCTTCACATTCCTTGCCCTCCCTGGTTGGTAGCTGTCATGTGATAGGTGGGTGGGAATTGGACAAGACTAAATTAGTGAGAAAATTGGGGGTGAAAAATTGTTTTAAAACATATTTAAAGTCTATTTAAAAAACATACATAGTGGCCACACCCCCTTCAGGTTTAAATCCAAATACAGATGCAGATAATGGCATTGTGTTACACTCAATGTCTACATTCATACCAGTTTCTTTTTTCTTATATTTCCTTGTTAATTATTTTTTGTAGACTTCACAGGTGTAACAGGATGTCATGGCTGTGCATTTAGCAGCCAAGATGTTAGTAAATCTAAACAATCCGATAAGCAGCACAACTTCGCAAAACGGCTTTCGGGCATCTTTATATGATACTTTGGTCATATTGTACGTACCTAAACACCGATGTGAGTCAGTCACAGAAAAGACAGGGAGTTAGAGAGCTAGAGAGAGATATAGAGAAGGGAAAAATAGAAAGGAAGTTTGATGTCAGTAGCTTAACCTGGCACATCTGTTACATTTTTTTTTATTTCTGTTCCTTTCGTCTCAGCTGCTGTTCTCTGCTTCTCTCTCATGCGCTCTCTCTTTGTGCTGTCACGATTTTTGTTTCCTGCCCCCAAAATATGAATATTTTACAGCTAAGAAGCTTAAAGGGAACAATGAAATGGCCTGCAGTTAAATTATACCCTATTTTCATAGCCACAGAGCAGAGAGAGTGGGAGTATGAGAGCAATACAGAGAACGAGAGAGACAGAGAGAGAGCGAGAGAGAGACACAGACAGAGTGGGGGGGAGGGGGCATGAATGGAATCAAATTTAACAATATTAGGAAAGAGAGCAGAAAAGTAGTCTTGACTGAATACAGAGTCGTGATGACGCTCATCCTCCCTTTGTGGTTTCAGCCTCTCCACTGTGAAATGTCTCATCCCGAAGGGTTACACGTCATTTAGCCCAGCTGCTGTAGCAAAGGTCGTCTGACTAGACAGCCACCAGCCCACTGCTTGAGCCACAGTTCAGACATTACATGAAGATGAAAAGTAGACAAGTGCACGCACATAACAATGGCGAAAGAGAAAGCATCCAGGAACGAGCCCAAAGAGTTCATTTAATCAAATAAGTGTAATGGTGTTCGGTCATGGAGAATGTGTCAAGATACTTCAGACCCCACATGAACACTCTCCGTAAAAAAAAAAGGTCCCAAACTGTGGGTTTTTAATTTATTTTTTTTATTTTCTTCATGTTACTGGGGTGGTACCATTAAGGGAACATCTTATGGGAACATCTACTTTGTATAACTGAATCTTGTAATTGCAAACCTGTTTAAATTAGGCTTAAGCATAAGTTTTGATGAGAAATGTAATATTTTTTTCTTAAATCTAACCGACACATTCTATTCGACAACGCTTAATGTGTTCTGCTGCTTGTTGTAAAACGGTTCTGAGAGAGTTTCACAGATCCGTGGGCCAAGCACAAGCAGATCATGCACAAGAAACAGCACCATTTGGTTGGTAAAAGAATGTATACTGTATACAGTATATGTCCTGGCAGAACTACTGTATCTACTAGCAAGCTGTGTTTATACAAATGAAACATGACTGCCCCCTACTGGTCTTGTCTTTCTTGTGCGTGATTCCGCATGAAATCGCAGGATCCTTTATCCTTTGACGCGCATTTTCGATGGCCACATCTGTACCTTTAATGTGTATCCTTTATTTGGGAAGGTGCATGTGCAGTCTTAGAAAAAAATTCAAATCTTAAATGGTTCTTCAGCCTTTAAAGTCCATATCAACTCATTTTTGTAATACATTTTTAATAAGTTAGCTACAGCTTAAATAATTTACAACAGATTGCAAACGAAAGAAGAAGAAGGATTTTTTTATTTAATAGATTTCTTGAAAATTGGTATTTCTATATTTGTTAGTGATGACTTCATTCCTGCTTGCTCGTTCTCTTTGCACCTCAGAAAATCTGCGTCTAGTTAGAATTTGTACCATTTTATACAAACTAATTTAGTGCAACAGTTTGTGTGGCAATGCTGAATAATTTCCTAGTGTTTGTTAGTTTCTTTTTTAATGAGAACGAGAATTAGCAGAGTCAAGAGGTACTGTGATCTATAAAAATGTATGTAAGAAAAACTCTTTATTTAAAATTTTGCACTGAAAAGCCAAGACACTGTTGTTTGCGTCATGCTTACAAATGTTCTAGTACTAAAAAAGTACCGTCATTCATTATGCACACCCACAGAGTTCTGATCAGGTAGAAAAGTCCTGTTAGTAGCTGTTAATCATAATTAAGTTGGAGATATATAGTTATTAAATCTCTTATTGGTAAAAGAGTCTTTAATGAGGTTCTTTTTTGTTTCTAACATTTGAAATCATACTACCAGGGGCTTGAAAGTTTCTGTGTAGTCATTATCCAATGAACTCTTAAAAGCCTTTTATTTTTCCACTTAAGAGTGTAGTGTATCTTTAAAGCTTTACCATTAAAACTAATTCAAGCTATACCAGTAATACTTAAGGTTCAGTTATGTAATTTAAATAAATTTTAAAGGTATACTTAAAGGTAAATGTACCCTTGAGGATACCACCCCAAAACAAGGTACTGTATAGTTTAGTTTAGAACATGTTCCCATTAAAAGTGAAAGTTGTTGCCTTAGTCCAAAACAGCTTTGATGTCAAGGAAAATGGGTCTTTCACGACATTATCGGGGTTTGTCATTTCTCAGTGAAACGTATCCCGTGTGTTTTTACAGGGCCAGGAAGTGCATGAGAGAAAATTCTCTTCTCAGTGCCATTGCTTTGAACCCTAACCTGCTTTGATGCTTTAGTTCTCCACTGCTGTGAATGAAGTTAAAGATGAATAATAAAGCAAATGGCACTGCCTGAAAATATAGAAATGTCGGCAAGAAAGAACTGAATGCGATCTCTTATTTAAAGGCTAAACCGAGTGACACACTGTCAGCTTTGCTTTTAATCCAGAGGCGATGGCTTCATTACAACTCGTGGCAGTAATTGCTCATTCATAAGCTCTAGACTCGGATCACAAAGCTAAAAAGATGGCACAACCCTGCAATTCTAATTTCCGAGGACATACTGAGCTATAGCTATAACACCAGAACACTAACCGGCCCTACCACTGACCATGAATCGTCGTCATCGGATCGTTAGGCGATTACATTACAATACTGCAGTATTCAACTTCAGATAGACCGTATTCATGTACTAGGGACGGCAGAAGATGAAGAAAGGCTTGGGTCACTTCCATAAACTCTGATGCCAAAGAGTTCCTTTGCCAGTATGTCTATGATTATTAAAAACATATTTCTATCTTAAATAGGCCCGCTTGAAGCACTTAGGAAGAAAGAAGTACAATAATGAATTGAATAAAACATAAATCAATGTTCAAAAGCACTCACCTCATTGCATTTTAAATGGAAATGATGGTCCTAAAAAGGTAATGGATCTGATGAAATTTAAAACTAACGTTAGTATTATGTATTGTCTGTATTATATATTATGTATTGTCTGTATGTCTATTACCTTTTGCTGCAAAACTAGTTTCCTCTAAGGGGGACAATAAAAACTAAACAAACAACAAGAATTATCAGAAGTTAATAATGAATGGATGCTGCAAAAAATGCTTGCATAATTAGGAAGGACCAGAATAAGGACTTAAAACTTGATTTGAAGACTTGATAAGAACATGGTCCATGCTGTGTCTAATGGTGAAGATAGTTATCTACTTGTATGTTGTATGTAAAACTGAATGCTAACATTTGTGTTTGCAGTATGGTGACATGCGTGCCTGCCAGCGTTCTCTGGTTTCGGCACTGTACTACTATTGGCTGAAGTGTTTCAGTCCAAGCAGTTGGTCAAGAGATTGGGCAGAATTGTGATCCACTCAGCAAATGATCTGATCACAAACAGAGATGGATGGCCCTTCACACCTCTATTTATTGCCTTGATAGACCACTTGTGATCAGATTTCCAGAACAATGCATTCCACAGGTTGCCACTGCCGTCCTGGAGTACCACCTGTCCTGCACATTTTAGTCATTGATGTAAATGCACAGCTCAGTTTAAATCTGTGGTGAAATTCAACAAGGCATATAGAGCTTGTTTGTTAAAAAAGATTGCTTGTGTTGGTTTTCTGGCACGTCTTCCATTCTTTCTTGCAACTCGAAGCAACAGAAGCCCACGTACTTTACCTGCTCCTGCTTGCACAGTGCAAAACTGTTCAAAAGTGGAGTGCTCACATGCCTTTATGGATTTTCTTGTTTTCTGCACTTTGGTCTCTTCCATCAGTTCCTGGAGTTCCTCAAATGGCTTCCTTAAGAAGTCTAATTCCCTCCAGCCAATCAGAACCCAGAACTTCAGCTGGGTGTGGGAGACCCTGACCTTAAAATGCCAATAGCAGAACTAAAATGTGTGAATTTCACAGTATGAACAGACTACTCTCATTAATAGTACAAAGAGATATCGTACACAATTAAAAGTGTAGGCCATTGGACATGGTTTAAACTATTTGAGATGTAGGGACAATGCCACTTTGTGCCTTTTTTTTTGCCACTGTGCCTTGTGGTGCATATTGTTGCTTTTTTTTTTTTTTTTTTTGGGGGGGAGAGATAAGAACATCCTTTTAGTTGTTAGATAAAGTAGCACAGAGGGTTTACACCACCTGATATATTTTAGATGTTGGTTAGTCAAGCACAGGCTAGATGGAATTCTGTTTATTTTTGGTTTGTAGTGATACAACCATGTGTACAAAACATGTGCGAACTTCCTACCCAATTTTCACCCCAATCTGGTCATCTGCCAATTCCCACCCACCAGCCAGCTCTACCCTATCATACCAGCTGTGAAGGCTGAAGGCTAGCACGTCCTTCCTTTGAGACATATGAATCCAGGTAACCACATGTTTTCAAACTGCTGCTCATGCTGCATCACAGGGCAGTGTAACACCCTCCGAGGAAAGCACTAACTGCCCTCTTCCATATCCATGAGCTCTCAGACACAATTGGCTAGTGTTTCTGGGATACACTCGGATTCGAATTTGTGATCTCAGAACGATGGGGTGAACGCTTTTCTGTTGCACCACTCAGGATTTAGGTCATTTCTACCAAAAGACATAGTAAAGGGCAGTAATCAATTTCAAATTTTCAATCACGATTTGCTAATCTTGAAAGTCATTTTTCGAAACACGTGCAAAATACTTTCACTGATGAGCATGTATTATATTTGCAGGAGCCCATCTCAGCAAGTTGAAAACAAAACAATACCATTTAAGTGTTAATTACCAAAGAGGTTATCGAAATTACGTCTTAAAGTAAGCGAATCTGATTTTTTTTTCTCAAAATGACTCATTGCATTAGAAATGCGTGGAACGTTCGCACTTCACACTTCTATCATATCTGCCCACCTTTATTTTACATTCACATCGCATTTCTCACCACATATAATGTATTAAATGATTTCAGTTCTGTTTTATTTTTCCAGGAGTCTTCTTGAGATTTGAGCTAGCTGTGACTATGAAGAACAATTACCACATGCAAAAAAATTTATATATATATCATTTGCCTAATGTTTTCTACCTAACTTTCCATGCGACATCACTCATGCAGTTATTTTTGTAAATCTCCCACAACATGCCCACTAACTGCACACAATTATTCCAAAGCAGACGCAAATTAGGTCTCAGTGTGCTAAAAGTGACATGGTGTGTTAGAAGTTAGAAGTAAATTATTTCCACAGAAGCCAGAAAACAAGATAAAATAAAGCAGGGTGCTAGGTGGAATGTTACAGCTCAAAGGAGCTGTAGGGGCTGAGAGAGACAGCAGAAAGACAATCTGAATGAGCAAACAAAGTGATTGGTATTTTAGAGCACATCCTAGTTCTTTCCAAGAGAGTATTAATTGGCTACCCACTCTAATTAGGATGAAAGTCTTCAAAGTGTTTCCTCCGTTTTCTACAGCCTCTGGCAGGCAGGGATGCTCTAGTTTTTATAATGAGGATGAGCATGAATGGGAGACAAAAAAAAAAAAGGCATGAGAAAGAAGCATTGTGAAGCAGTGTGTTTCATGGAATCCGGATCTATTCATTTTTATTCAATAAAGAAAATAACTTGCCTTGACTCTTTCCACCACGCCTTCTCAGAAGTCAAAAACCCGGCTATCGTTTTTGGAACGCAAGTGTGTGTGTGAGCGCGTTGTGAGAAGATGCTCGGCTAGATGAAGAGACAATGCATCAGGAGTCACCCCCTTGAAAAGGTCACCCTCCCACATGAGGGCCAATTAGAGACTCCCGTCAACCGCAATCACAGCTGAATTACCACCTCCAAAAGGTGGCGGCGCAGAGGTCACATCAGGCAAGAAGCGAAAGACAAGTGCCAGGGAAGATTGATTATCAATCTCTCCTTCTCGCTCTCACTCCCTTTGTCTGCCTCTGTATCTCTCATTAGGATTTTACAGAGACCAGAGGCACCTGTAGGGCTCTGAGTGTCATTCACAGATCTCACATACTCTCAGAGGCTCATGTGGCTACTTGATGATGTAGATTTATTGAGCCATTAGGCTATTATGCAATCATTAAGCTGGGGGAAAAAAACAAAAATAAAAACAACAAACTTCAGATCTCTAGAGCTGAACATTTTCAAATGAGGCAAGCTGCAGGAATGATAAATTAACATTAAATCCTTGTTGAATTCTCGATTCTTATTGGTCAAAACGTGTTCCTAAAACAGGCTTGTAGTAATGTGCTCTTTATTAATATGCTGTTGTTTCTATAGTAACAACTAACTCCGAAACCAATCCTAATAATAAACATATTAAAGCACATTATTTAACAAAGCTGTATAAAAATGTATAATAGTTGCTGTGGTGATTTTTTCTCTGTAAGGAGATGTTTATTTAACATTTATTGAAGGAGTCTTCAGGGTTAGAAATTTGTAACGGTTAGTAAGTTTTCCTCCATGGATAAAGTCTTCAGGACAGAGGATCTTGCGTTGTCTGGTTTCCCCGCAGCATTTTTGTTTAGAATTTTCAGGAGAAGAAAGGAAGGCTAGAAAAGGAACCGCTGTTACTAACATGTTTCGTGGAACTAATTTATTTCATGGATTTATTTAACATTAAATGTAGCTCAAACTGATAAAAAAATATATGCCCTGTCATTCAGGAACTGTCCTTTAATTAGTAATTGCTTGCAACTTGCTGTGGTGTAACAAAGAAATCTCTTTCTCTTGAAAATAATCAAGAGTAGCATCTGGTGGCTGTTTTGGTTTTGTTGTTGTGATTGTTGTTTTGGTGGTTGTTGTTATCGTGGTAGTTGTGGTGGTGGTGGTTGCTGTTGTGGTGATGGTGATTACTGTTGTTGTGGTGGTGGTTACTGTTGTTGTGGTGATTGTTGTTGTTGTGGTGGTGATGGTTACTGTTGTTGTGGTGGTTGTTGTTGTGGTGGTGGTTACTGTTGTGGTGGTGATGGTGGTTACTGTTGTGGTGGTGGTGGTTGTTGTGGTGGTTACTGTTGTGGTGGTGGTTGCTGTTGTGGTGGTGGTGGTGGTTACTGTTGTGGTGGTGATGGTGGTAACTGTTGTGGTGGTGCTGATGGTTGCTGTTGTTGTGGTGGTTACTGTTGTGGTGGTGGTTGCTGTGGTGATGGTGGTGGTGGTTACTGTTGTGGTGGTGATGGTGGTTACTGTTGTGGTGGTGGTGGTTGCTGTTGTTGTGGTGCTGATGATTGCTATTGTTGTGGTGGTGGTGGTTACTGTTGTGTTGGTGGTTGCTGTGGTGATGGTGGTGGTGGTGGTTACTGATGTGGTGGTAGTGGTGGTTACTATTGTGGTGGTGGTTGCTGTAGTGGTGGTGGTGATTACTGTTGTGGTGGTTGTTTTGGTGGTTGTTGTTGTGGTTCTTCTTTTCTATTTCTTCTTCTTCTTCGTTTCCACCCACTTTCTGAATGATGAATGCTCATGTGTGAGACGGTGATCGAGAAAGATGCTAATGGAATATTGATTACTCAAAGATTATAAATGTCCAAACTACAACAGACAAATGAATTTTCTGCAGTTGCTGTTGATGGCCTTTCTCCAGGCCTGAGTTAATTACTTGATTAGAAGGGGGGAAAAATACCACATCACAGCATCCAAAGTAGAAGCCATCAAAAACACATCTGAACCACATTTTCTGGACCATGATGTCCTACTGAGGAATTCTGTAAAACACATTCTAACTGGAAATTGCTCAAAAACTACTGTTGTGTAGATCTGGTCCCCTGCTACCACTTGCAGCAGGTTGTTTCCCATCATGCATTAGCAATGTGCTGTGAGAACAGGCTTATCTGGTTTAGTGCTGGTCTGATAGTGATGATGTGGACAGACTGTGGACACGGGGGAGATGGAAAGAACAGCGCAATTAAACTGGTGTGGAATAGAACACCAGCATGCATGTGCACACACACACAAAACAGCTGGTGAAACTCACTTTAACACTGCTAATCACAGTGATGTTCATGGGGCTTTACCCACTGGGATTATGTGCACGCTTGTGTGCATGCAGAGACAAGTGTGATCGAGAGAAAATAAAAAAAGAAAGACAGAGAGAGTGAGTGAGGGTGAGCGAGAGAGAGAGAGAATGATAGAGAGAGGGACATCTGTAATACTTCTATATTATATTCTTCTCATTACAGATGCATCCATCCCATTTTCCCCAATTTTGATAGAGACACACAAAAACAGAGATACCAGCACTTTTATTATCAGCTGATATCTGATCCTGAGATCCTCTTAGTTACCAAGGCAACTCTCTGAACTCTCTCTGCGTTCACCCTCATCATCGGAATAACTGAGCTCGACTCTCAACTATGCCACAGTCATCCGTGGCCGGGAGTCCACGAGAGCAAAACTGGCTGTGCTGTCTGGGTGGGAGGAGCGTTACTCTTTCAACTGCCAAGTGACACTAACCAATCGTGGGCGTCTGTGAGCTCATGTACTCTATGCGGAAGAGGGCGGATAGCGCTTTCCTCTGAGTGTGTGATGTTGCATGAGCAGCATTTCAAAAAGATGTGGGGGCTGGCTTCACATGTCTTGGAGGTAGCACATGTTAGATTTCATTCTTCTTGGTTGGTAGCTGTCGCATGATAGGAAGGAGATAGTGGGTGGGAACTGGCAAATTGTGGTTTAAATTGGAGTTTAAAAATGGCATAAATGTGTCTCATCTGATCTGATCCATGATCATCCACAATGAAAATTAGATCCCTGTTTCTTCATAACGTCCATCCATCCATCCATTTTCTGTACTGCTTATTCTACACAGGGTCGTAGGGCAGCCTGGAGCCCATCCCAGGGAACTCACAAGGCGGGGGACTCCCTGGACATGGTGGCAACCCATCGCAGGGCACAATCGCACACACATTCACAACCATGGACAATCTGAAAATGCCAATCAGCCTACAACGCATGTCCAGAAGAAACCCCCCCCCAAATCCTTTTGCTTAACGGTATGGTACGCCTTCCTGTGATTGCTTAGTCAACATTTGTAGCGCATCCGTGAACTTGCGGCTCACCGGGTCTGGGTGCTTGGCCCCTGCAAATGCTGCTTGCAGCTTTGATGATGATGATGATGATGATGCAATATTTAGGGAAGCACCAATCTAATACTGAGTATTGTATCAGGGCAGATTCTGGTCGGTAACTCTATCATCAGATCAGATTTCACATATGTTCTTATCTAATCCTCTGATGGTAATACCGTTAAAGCCTGTAATGTTGACTGACACATGGATCATGCACATGAACACCGGACATAAATTATCAAGAAGTCCACAGCCAACATACCTGTGTCAGAATTAACTGGGTATGGGATGGTACTCATTTTCAATTCCATTTACGATATTCAGAGATATTATTGATTGGTAGTGAATCGAAAAAGGAATGCTGCATGTAACGTAGTGGTATGAACATAGCGCATTAATCTAACGGAAACTGAGACAGTGCCTCTCTCTCTGTGTGTGTGTGTGTGTGTGTGTGTGTGTGTGAGAAAGAGAGAGCGAGAGAATTAAATGAAAAGCACTACACGCAGGTACACACCTTCTGATGTGCAAGCTCGCTGATGCAGACACACCCACATGCACATGAGAGTGAGAGAAGGAATGAAAGCTTTATCATGACAGTGATATCGATTCTCACTTTCATCCATCCGTCCTCTTTCCCGCCCTCTCTCTCTCTCCGTCACAAATGAGTGAATAAGTGCAAGCGTGTAAATGCATCAGCGCTCGGTGCGGCTCCTCTCACCTCCTGAACGACAGAACGAACAAATGTGCCTCTGTAATTACTCTTTATGAGAACTTTGTGACGATGGGGCCCAGTGCAGAGTGAGTAATGATAATGCTGCGTTGTATTCAATATAAGACATACAGACTGTTCCCCACGTGGGTGTGATAATGACAGCACTAACACTTAGTGAGAAAGCAGTGAACAATGAGACAGCAACATACACATACACACACACACACACACACACACACACAGCAATGACGGCTTGGCTGATTTAGCCCACGTTAGATCATTACATCTGTCCAGAGAATTTGTGAGTGGATGGTGATTATGAGAACCGAGAAGTTAGAGAAGTGTGTGAAATATGAGTAAGGCATGCTCATGCTCACCAAATCTCATCAATCAAAAATGTATTGTTACTAATAACTGAAACAATAACGTATAACCGAGGCAATATCATGCTAATCGTTACCAGAGGACGATGAAGGCATATTAGGAACATCCATGGATCAACATGAATCCTGAATCATGAAAGCGTCGCAACAATTTCGCAAGAATCTCAACCTGAAGTACGATTCCGATATCCAAAAGCAATTATTAATTAAATTTTCATTTCATTTAATATGTAGTAACTAAAATATATAAATAATAATTTAAAAAATAAATAAATAATTATGTACACTGACGAGCATTATCGTTCCACTGATCACTGTTTGTTTGTATACTAGTGCTTACATCAGGGGTGGGCAATCTTATCCGGAAAAGGCCGGTGTGGGTGCAGGTTTTCATTCCAACCAAGCAGGACGCACATCTGGTTCCACCTGTTTAATCAGTTGATCTTGGCTTTCAATAGATTC
>JANDJT010000190.1:24457412-24469020 GCA_024331685.1 Stegophilus panzeri | reverse complement strand
CTGTACACTCACTACTTTACATTGTAGCAAAGTGTCATTTCTTCAGTGTTGTCACATGAAAAGATATAATCAAATTACACAAATGTGAGGGGTGTACTCACTTTTGTGAGATACTGAAACATAGCACGATTACAATATACGTTCACTTACGTTGTCATAAGTTGCTCCAAAATAAAACATTGTATTAAAGAACGTGTAGGGCCTGTGTATTAAAGCATGCATTAAAGAATGTATAAAGTGTTAATACTAACAATATTAGTACTTAAATACATGTTTCAAGGGTGACTGTAGGCCACACAATCAGAATTGTATTGCATATCATGATTTTAAATAAAATTCCAGCTGTCAAGTTGGCATTTCACTTATGTGTGCAAGTAAAGAAGAATAAGACACAATGATCACAATCTAGATCACATCTAGTCTTAAACCGTTCAGACAGTGTGCTGTCCAGTCTGATCTGAGTGAAAAACGTCAACTATCCTGAACATCAGCCATGTTTTGTGATTCATATTTGGGTATTTTATTTGTCCTTGTTTACAAGGGGCTTCTGGGAGTTGTGGTTCACTCATTAACAGGACTTGAAAGTGGCTATAAATGGAGCAGTGGTAAAACTGGCCCACACTGACGTCTGTGCACCATGCAGACATACTTCGACTTACTTGCAGAGACAGTACATAAAAATATAACCCAGATGAGGAGGTTAAACATTCAAACCTGGTCTTTGCCGAACACATGAGCTCTACAAAACACAAATAATCTAGAAGTAGTTCAACTGGATTCAAATTAATCCATAACTTTTCTTGTTTTTCAGTTTTCCACAGAATCTAGAAGCTCAGCATGTACACAGCCACACATTAATATTCATATTTGACCTGAAAAGTTTGTATAGAGCGTCCGGTGTGTTCATTATCGCACTATAGAAACGCCCCATCCTGCTCTTTACGTTGATTGATAGCCAACCAAATATGATGTGTTATTACTTTCATTTACTTTAAAACTATCTGCTCACGAAAAAACAATTGGGTGGTCTGCCACCAAAGGCGCCATTTTCTAAGCTGTTTAACACGTCTAGATGTAAATATCAGTAAAGGAAAGCTGAAATTCTGATCTGTTGGCTCATATTCATCTTTTGAGCTTCTTCGGAGTATAGCAAAAACAAAAGAATTGGCTTTGCCATTCCAATACTTTCAGAGCTTACTGTAAATGTTCTGTTTCTTACACGCATGTGTAGAGATCAAAGTCACACAGTGATGTTCGCACCCAGTGGTGGTGGTCCAGATCTGGGAGAGATTTTGTGAGGTGCAGTTGGATCTCTTCACCAGCGCTAAAGTCAAAACATTGCCGGTTGTACTTGCTCCAGATTCTCCATGTAAACATTGTAACTTCAAGTGGTTTGAGTACAGCAGTCACCTCTGAACACCTTCCCGGACATTCCAAATGTGAGTCCAGTTTCTCATGACACTGTTGGCATATATTATATAGATGTGTATACCCTACCTTACCCTGGTGGTTAGTGGAGGTTTAATAAAATGCTACTGTGATAACCCAGGTCGGTAGCGTGGGGAATGAGAACACAGAAGGCAGGGGAGTGTGGCAATGTACAGCCCATGAAGACATGGTGTGCCAAAATCAGTGTGTAAGAGCTTGAGTGTCCTACATAGAGCCCTGATCTCAAGCCAGATGAACTAGAACTACGACTGCACTCCAGGCCTCCTCAACCAACATCATTGCCTGACCTTGTTCCTGAATAAACACAAATTCCCACAGCCAAGCTCCAAAATTTAGTGGAAAGCCTTCCCAGAAGAGTGGAGGCGGTTATAGCAGCAAAGGGAGGACCAAGTCCATAATGACCACGGTTTTGGAATGGAATGTTTGAGGAAAGACTGGGGATGTGGCACTGGACAGGGAATTATGGGACAATGTTGTATAACTCTCAGTTTCCGGTATGGATGCCCTTGGTCGGTCTAGTCTTCACATTGTTTTGTTTGAGGTTAGTAGGATTTAGGAAGAACGACTGTTTATCAAAATCAAGTGTATGGGAGTTATAAGAGGAACATAGGTAGAGCCACAAATAAACACACAGGTCAGAGCTACAAGGAACTAAAAATAATTATAATCTTTCTTCAAATTATTATAATCATTGTGAACTCTATTGTGGGCTGTATTTTAGAAATGAAATGCCAAGCGCTGACTGGATCTCACCTTTCTGACAATACTGTAAGTCCTTCAAGGAGCAGCAGTCTACGTCTAATACTTAAATACTACTTTATATTACTGCAATCCTTCACAGTGCTACCAGGGCCATGCATTTTTGTCAGAAAATCAATAAAAAAGTGGTGATATCCCACCTTTCTAGCCTTCTCTCTATATCTGAGGGAAATGTATGCTCGGTTACATTTTGCATCTATATAAAACAATAGAATAAAGCTCTTTCAGTTTGCATTGTCTTTGTAGTTATTTCACTTTTCATACAACATACCTCTGTACTCCGTAAGGCTAAGACTGGTGGCAGTTTAAAGGCTGTATTGAGGTGCAGTGGGTCATATTATTGCCTCACAACTGTAGGTACGCTTGCTCGATCCTGAAAAAAATCTGCAAAATCTGTGCCACGTTTCATATGATGTTCTTATATATGCATGCATTTCCTCTGGATTCTTCAGGTTCCTTCAATCTCCCAAAACCATGCCACTAGGTGGACTGGATACTCTATGTCTGAATGAGTGTGTAGTGTATAAGAAATGACTAAAATATCTTACAAGGATGCAATAATCTATAAATAAGCATGATTATGCAATAAAAAACACTTTCCCATGTCCTCCTACCACCATCAGGAGAACACTGAACAACAATGGTATGCATGGCAGGGTTGCAAGGAGAAAATCACTGCTCTCCAAAAAGAACATTGCTGTCCAGCTGCAGTTTATTAAAGATCACGTGGACGAGCCAGAAGGCTAATGGAAAAATGTTTTATAGATGGATGAGACGCGTTATGTTTGGAGAAAGGAAAACACTGCATTCCAGCATAATAACCTTATCCCATCTGTGAAACATGGTGGTGGTAGTATCATGGTTTGGACCTGTTTTGCTGCATCTGGTCCAGGACGACTTGCCATCATTGATGGAACAATGAATTCTGAAGGATACCAGCGAATTATAAAGGAAAATGTCAGGACATCTGTTCATGAACTGAATCTGAAGAGAAAGCGGGTCATGGAGCAAGACAACGATCCTAAACACACGGGTCGTTCTACCAAAGAATGGTTAAAGAAGAATAAAGTTAATGTTTTGGAACGGCCAAGTCAAAGTCCTGACCTTAATCCAGTGGAAATGTTGTGGAAGAACCTGAAGCAAGCAGTTCATGTGAGGAAACCCACCAACATCCCAGAGTTGAAGCTGTTCTGTACTGAGGAACGGGCTAAAATTTCTCCAAGCTGATGTGCAGGACTGATCAACAATTACCACAAACGTTTATATGCAGTTATTTCTGCACAAGGGGGTCACACCAGATACTGAAAGCACTGAAAGGTGCACATACTTTTCCCACTCACAGATATGTATGATTGGATCATTTTCCTCAATAAATAAATGACCGAGTATAATACACACACACGGCAATGTAACTGATATACACACTCCTTTTGTAGAATTGCACCATGAGAATCTATCCTCCAGTGTTCATTGATTCTGTCAAGCGTCAGATGGAGAAGGCACCTTACCTCCATTCCGCTCTCTCCTTTTCACACACAGTATCTCTCCTGCATTAGCGTCTGCTCATTTTTCACTCTCTCTTAGGATCAATATTGATTATTATCTTTAAGGGGCCTGGGGGGTGAAGAGGCTGCACATCACGATATTTTATTCCACATCATCATTTCTGTGTGGGCAGGAGTTAATACTCAAAAGAGGGAATACTATATATATATATATATATATATATACACATACACACACACACACACACACACACACATATATATATATATATATATATATATATGTATTGCCGTTAATCAATCTCTGTTCTATAACGTGTAAAACAGGAACATTAAAGGAATATTCTAAAAGCAACTCACATAAAACCTTAATCACAATATTGTCTTATTCAGAATAAGGTCAATAATTAGATTACCGCTGTCCATGTAAACGTAGTCAGTTAGGAGTTAGTTCAATCAACCTCCAATTGGTAACTCAGAGGTAATGCGCACACACAGTGAGTACATGTCAATGGATCGCCTATTTCAGGAGTCACCATGGAAACCCAGGTTGGAAAAAAAACGAACTGCATACTTCAGAAAAGCAGAGTTAGAGGTTTTAATGCATGCTTATGAGGAATATAAGCCATTTATAACAAAAAAAAAAAAGTAACTGCTGCATCGGACAGAGAGTCGGCTTGGAATAAAGTAACGGATCGAGTAAATGCTTGAATTTATAATTTTCCTTTCATTATGACGCAAAATTGAACACTGATCCTATTAGACCCATGCCGTAACATTTAATAGATATGCCTTTACTTTTAGACCTCCTGCAATTTCTTAACATTGTACATAGTACTAATAATACAATAGGCTTTATATTTTAGCAGGTGTAATCCTTCTGGACCCAGAACAACTTGGAGCCAAGTCAAAATGAAACACAAAAAAAGATCATATTTCATAAACTTCCTAAATTGTAACCTAACTAATTGGCCCAATCATCCGTAATAACCATTCTCTCTGTTCTATATAGCCGCAGGAAGAAGACAGAGGCCTGAGGGACCACCAGCACTTCACTCACTCTGGCTGAGGAGCTTCCACTATCCCTTAATCAAGGGGGCAGTTCATCAGCGTCAGCTACCTCCCATGATAAGTGGCTTGATAAAATGTATGTGTAGCATATTAACACTTTTTTATTTTAAGTTTCCAGTGCTTTAAGTGATTTATCCTTAAACAATCAAGATGACAAACACTGCCACAGTCTAAAAAAGGAATTTTAAAATAGCTCTTTATTGGCAATGTTTCACTTGAGTATGTTTGTGTGTACTGTAATCTTACTTGCAGTGCCCCTTCTAGATGTTCCTTATGTCTTTGTATATTAGTTGTATTTGTTTGAGAATGTACATGATTTCATTTTCTTACATTGCTGACGGGCACATTGTATTAACTGACTCTCCTGCAACAGCACGTCCTGCCACAATGGTAAGTGATTATTGTCTTAAGGTATTGTTTCTGTTTGCTAGACCAAACATCATTAGTAATTTGCACTGCAGGATGTAGATGAAGAGACCACCTCTGCTGTGACAGCGGTACAAAATGAAGATGCTGGGAGGCCCACAGCGGTATAACATATAATACAGTCCCCTTTTTAAAGATGTTTGATTATTAAAACTTTGTCAATGTCCCCTTAAAGATTATGGCTGAGGATTCCGGATTCCTGTACAGAGGAGGGTCCATCTACCTCCACACTGAATCTTGGCAGTGTACAAAATCCTTGTCCTGATGTACGTATTGATCTGTGTATGCATTACAGACATTTATAATATCAATTATATTGAATTATCATTCTGTCTTCCTGCAAAGGAGCTGTATGAGGTCCATCTTCAAATGCAAATTAGAAAAAGTGACATGGAGATAGACCTTCTACAACATCAAATGAAGGGGAAAAATGTTGAACGTAAAAAAGACCAATTGAAGTTGAATTGCTAAAGCACGGGTTAAAGGTGGTCACAGTATTTACTAGTGATTATTATTATTATTCTGTCAATTACTGTTGAATGGTAATTAATTAAATAAATTTAAATGTCTTTTTCAATGTGAGAAAATAAAGAAACAGTGAACCACACTCAACTGTTCACTTTGTGCATTAGACATTTAATTAAACGTGATTCTGGCAGATCACATCTCAGCAACACCGTGTGAGTGCAAGGCGTACAGCACGAACGGCCCTACACACAGTTGCCTTTCCCACATGCTCTGCATAACCCACGTTATACAGAAAGCTCCCTCTGGCAGAAAAACGAAGGACAATGCATAAAATGTGCTCGGTGTTAAACGCTGATCCACGATGTGTCACGCTGGCGATGTGAGGTTTCGAAAGGTTTGTTAAATAAATTAACGATTTACGTGAATAATGGTAACACTCCCGAAATATTCATCCGGATATGAAAACACATCTATACGTGGTCTTATCACCCTCTCACAGTGAAAAAGATTTTGTGTAATCCGTGTTTCCTCATCCACAGGGCACGCTACGCTCCATCAGCTCTCTGAAACAAACTAACCCTGGAACATAACCTGCTTCGGGTTATGTTCAGAGAGTAAGTTGCCATGGCTAGTTAGATACCCTGAAAGTTACCTCCGTTTTTGGAACTGAAAGTTGAGGTTATCCGTTTACTCTGAGTGAACTTACCCAGGTAAGTCGCATAACCTGCTTTCTGGAATACCCCCTGGTGCCTTCATTTACGACAGTCATTTGTTTTTATTATGCTCTTTGAAGAAATTGTGTATTATTGTAAGCTTGTTTTTTTTTTTTTTTTTATTTTGCTAATTATTAATCTTAGATTAAAGGATGAATTCTTAAAATCAGCTCAATCAAGAAACCAAAATACGTGCATTTGTTTTGGCTTCTGTTTTGTCTCCTCCCTGTTCAGGTATTGGTTGATGTTTGAGGGGGTGTCTTTATTGTTTCCAGCTGTCCACGGTTAAGTTTGATTACGTGAGTTACTTAAACCCCGCGTGTGGCTGTGCACGGCGCGCAGTATTATATACAGTTGACTAGCTAACAAAGTCTAAGTATATGTATGTGTTAGCTACCTTGATGCTAAGCGGTCATGTTCTCGTGTCCTGTTTTTGTTTCATGCCTTGAATCTCGCTTCATGTTTAAGACTGCGTATCTCTGCTCATGTTTATGGACCTTGTGTTCGAGCAATAAAGACTTTAATCTGCACTTGCTTCCATTCCCAATCTCGTACCACAACAAACGGTCTTATATTTGTTATATAATGACCTTGAAATGAGAAATATTAGCTAAGTGTTCCTTCATTTATGATATATTGAGATCTCACTGGCTTCCAAAATTATGGAATTAAATTTGTGCCAAAAGTATTGAACGTAACTTTTCAAGAAATAAACAAGAATATACAGTGAGAAAGAAAAAAAAAAAAAAAAAAACTCTGAAGACTGAAAACAGTGAACTCAGTGGCAAAAAATTTAACATGGTGTTAAATAAACAGCATTTTTTGTTAACAGATTTGTAAGCTTCCTTTTCACGAAACATGGTTTATGAATGCGGTGCCAAAGTTTTCATTTACGCTTTCAAAGTTTTTGCTTACGCTCCGCAAGTTTACTCGCACTGGCTGTTAAACGTTTGCCACTGAGTTCACCGTTTTCAGTTTCAGAGTGTTTTTCTTCATTCTCATTGTATATTTTTATTCATTTCTTGAAAAGTTATGTTCATTATGTTTGGCAAAAATTTTATTCCATACCAAAGAAGTATCATGTACACAATTAATGTTTCAGGTCAATGTACCCACAGTAATCTTTTTTTTTGTTTTTTGTCGCTGATATTTAGCATGATTTTTACATTTCTTACTAGCAATTCAGGAATTATGAGGTCCCGTGAGGAGGCTGAAGTGCAGCTGTAAAAAGTGCAAGCTGGGAGGTAAAAAAGGGAAAGGCAGACTGAGGGAACAGAGTCTTCCTTTTGAAACTCCAGTCTGGAGTGTTGGCGGATTAGCTTGGCATCACGATCAGCTCTTTTTTGCATATTTTCCTCTGCTCTGTCAAACCCACCACCATCCATTACACACTCCCATCAACTCAGGTTTTATTCGGTGCAGATAATTCCTATGATCGAGCTTCAGCGGAGATGAATCTCAAATCCCTTAGCAGCAAACGCAAGAAATATACAAGACGACTAAAGAGCATCTGATTATGCCCGAAGCTTGACTTTCGACTCAGCAAAATTCTGTCAGAGTCTATTCCCTGCCAAGATATCACGAGCTGTCCCCATGACAACAAAGGGTGTCCTGCTTCAGCCAAGCGGTTATGGATCTAATTTGATCTTTTTTTTCCCCCGATGGTTCAGAGCAATATCATCCTTTAAGCCACTTTGGGGACTACATAAAAACCTTAAAATCATTTGCTGTCTGGATTAGTAGCGATTTGAGAGCCATAGCATTATGGGTAATCTTACCTGTGCTGTCAGTTGGAGGAAGGACTCCAGGGATGAGTTCATGGCCAGAGACCATGATATTGGGTGGGAGTAGGTGCATGATGGGATTGAGGGCAGGGTGTGGCTGGAGAGTATACAGCAGGTGAGTTCCCTCTATCACTGACAGCACTGCATTCACTGTAAAGTAGAGTGCACATAGTGAGGATTAATCAGAAATCTGACCTTGAACATAAGCGTGTTTCCTCCTGATATTAAGTTCAGTATCACTTTCTGACAGTGTATCATAACCCAATAATTCACCATAAAATACACATTTTTGCCAAAGCACTGTATAATTGAATGAATTGTCCATGCTTTTGCTGAAATGCTCAACACCAGCACAGACAGCATTGCCCTGTGACCTCTAAAATAGATTTGTTCTCACCCTTTCCTCCAAACATTTCTCAATCTTAGACAATAACAAAACTCACTGCTAAGCAATAAAACGTGCTTTTATTGAACATAGCAAACCAGTTACAAAAATTAATGACAAAACAACAACTGAGAATCGACAGTCTTAGGAGTGTAATGAGACAGAAAATTAAAATTCAATATGATTTAAATACCGTGGTGGATCGATACTATATGTTTACAGTGCAGAAAAATAAGCATTGAGTGAATATTCACTTTAAGTTTACAGTTACAACAATAAAAACTTTAAAAAGTACAATAATTTGCACAAACCAAACAAAACATTTCCGTCAGGTTTACAAAAACTAATTTTCTTCATACTCGCGTGTGTGTGTGTATATATATATAATTTGAATATTGTCGAAAAGTAAGTTTTTTATTTCCATAATTTAATTAAGAAAGTTGAAGTTTCATATATTCCAGATTCAGTACACATAAAGTGAAATATTTCAAGCCTTTTTTTGGTTGTAATCTTCATGATTACAGCTTACAGCTCATGGAAATCAAAAATCCAGTATCTCCAAATAAATATAAATATATTTATATATATATATATATATATATATATATACACATACACACACACACACATATATACATACATACATATATACACATATATATATGTATATATATAAATATATATATAGCGATGAATGCCAGTCACCCAGCATGGTACAGCATGGCACAGCTGATTTGCATTTAGTAATACCCACAAAACTCCATAAAAGGCAAACCTCACAGAACAGAAATGACAAGTAAGTGGCCAAAAAAAAACCCTTTACAGGTTAAAACAGGTTAAAGTTGTCTGACTCACATTTGGCAATAAAAATATAAATTATTTAACAGCATAACCTCTTGAGTAGGACAAAATCCCCCTAACAACAGAAAGCCATGTGTTATAAGAAGTTGACATGCAGCACACTAGGGAATATATGACACACTGCACCTTGAGACATACCAGATCTGTCACTTACTGCATCAGTCACTTAGGGCTGGCTCTAATAAAGTGTTGCACAGAATTAAAAAAGATGCCGTATGAAATGGAACCTTGCACACCTCCATTTTTACAACATTTCTTCTTAATTGAATGACTACTCTTATTTCTCTTAATTTTTGGATTTAGGTTGCTGAATTAAAATAGATAGGCTATTTAAACCTGACCGTGTAATCCGTAAAGAAAAGTTACAGCTCCTTACACTTGCCCATTTTTCCTGCTTCCAACACATCGACTGTTCCCTTGCTGCTTAATATACCCCACCCCTTGACAGGTGCCGTTGTAACGAGATAATCAATGTTATTCACTTGGCTTTTAATATTATGGCTGATCTAGATAGATAGATAGATAGATAGATAGATGTAGTTTACTGATCCCCAAGAGGAAATGTGGGACCTATAATATCTGCACATATGTACATATATTTTACATATATAATATTTCAAACTAGAAGTTTCGAAATGGTTGGTGCATTCAAGTGTTGCATGTAAATTGCATTGGAAAACAAAATACAAGTAAATACAAACAAACAAAAATGTTTTGTTATTAAGTCATACTATTTTGAAAGAAAATCCATGTTATGAATAAAATTGCTGGGTTATCAGTATAAGTAAAAAGAAGAGCTTTGCAAGAAGAAAAGAGCAGTCCACTTCAGGCCACTCCACCTCCCGATGTCTAGCAATTATCTTAAATTTCCTTATTTTTTAAACCTACACTTAGCAACAACTTCAGCAAATTCTCCACATCCACCATGTTGCTACTAAATTCTCCACATCCACCATGATGCTACTACAGACTGCTGTTTACTATTTGCGTGTATATCTGTAATTCTGACCTTTTTTTGCCTTAATGGTGTTTATTAATATAACATACACATTTATTTTACTTTAAAGAAAATGTAAGAATATGAAAAATATCTGATTTCAAGGATAAAACAGCTTTTTAACTGGCCTTCATGCCTGTATGTATTATTCGTTTCATGTAAATTAAGGACCAGTGCTAAATTCCAAATGGCAGATGCTCATTCATCAGTTGAGCTTAAAATCACTTTTCAGAAATTATACACGGAATCATTCATATGTCGTGCTTGAATCTGTGCTCATTTCTATGCAACTTTATAAAGTAGGAATGAATATTCAAGCTGTGTACATGTGTCAAGAATGCAATCGAACATGTGCACCTCTTTAAATGCTGGCTATAAATCTTCATAATGAGCAATCAAGAGTCGCCGTGTCACAGACCAGTCCTGCTGCAATGCAAGAAAAAAAAAAAAAAAAAAAAAAAGCTACGACTAAAAGTCCAGCACTTCAAATCAAGTTCCTAGCAGCTCCTCATTTTCATTTTGTGAAGTGGATTTGTGAGACTTAAAACGGCTCTGTTTTATCAAGTAGTCACTGAACATAATGCTTAATTTATGCTTGATGCAGGGTGCATAATCAAAATGGCAGAAGCATGCAGTGCATTTCAATAAGAAGGCAGTTTCTTACGTAGGCAGGCAAGAAAGTATTTGAACACTTCAAAGACTTCACTAAGGTAAGGTCTAAGGTAGAAACTGTAGTGTGTGTATATGCAGGGTTTCACAATAACCACAACACAAAAACTCATCTCTTTTAGTTAAGATGTAGAGGCTAGAAAAGTTTACATGCAGAAAATTAGACAAGTTTACAGTAGAAATGTTTTTTTTATTTAATTCTCTCCCCAATTGCCTGGTGTTTGGCCAAAAGTATTTCCTAATATATGTAGCTAACTGACAGTAAGTATGTATTTGTCTAGGGTTAAGTCAAAGCCAAGTCGAACATAGACTGTATGGCCAAAAGTATGTGGTCACCTGACCATCACACCCATATGTGGTTCTTCCCCAAACTGTAGCCAAAAACATGAAACCACACAACTGACTAGAATGTATTTGTATTCTGTAGCATTAAGATTTCCCTTGACTGGAACTAAGAGGCCCAAACCTGTTCCAGCATGACAATGCCCCTGTGCACAAAGCGAGCTCCATGAAGACATGGT
>JANDJT010000190.1:24449432-24450589 GCA_024331685.1 Stegophilus panzeri | reverse complement strand
CACTCACTCACACACTCACTCACACACTCACTCACACACTCACTCACACACTCACTCACACACTCACTCTCACACACGGACTGGTCAGTTTGTTTGCCTTCTTAAGCTGACAATGCTGTACCACTAGTGATCACAAGAAGAAATAGACATTCCTATGACACTTTTTTTTGGGTTAAGGCCCAAATTAATTTTAACCCAGTACTAACCGTAGATGACAAAAAAATGTTCCACTTTTCTACCATCCCAAAAACAAAAAAGCTCTGTACTACTCACAGCTGCTGATGAGGCATTGTTCCCAGCCACAGTGCTGCTTGCAGAAGATAGCAGAAGAGTCCCGATTAACTCCACCACATAATAGAGCACACGCAAATCCTCAAGTTATTTAATATAAAAGTGAGCACTTTTTTCCATAATGGACACTGCCTGAGGACTGTGTTCAGAGTGGCATTCCGATTTAATCATTCCACAAGCCTACGCTATGAACCCAGCGGCCGAATTTGCCAACAAGACTTATACTGTATATGCCTGGTTATAAGCCAAGTCAGTCTTCACTTTTTGGCCACAAGTTTAATAATACCACAGAACCAACTTTTTAGCTTGAGCAAAAAATTCTGGACTGTTTATACAGATAATTTTAACTATGCTACTTTATCACAGTGGCTTTCCAATTTTTCTGATGCATTCTAGTGGAAGATGACTATTACGCATAGACTCAATGAAGACAGTAGGGTTGCACATCCTACAAGCACTCCTGGGCATGTGTAGAATGTGTATAATTGGCATGATTCGCTGATGTCAAGTTTAAATAAAATATAGCATATAATATACATGAAATCCAGTCATTTCATGTTAATCATTTGAAAGACAGCGATTAAAAATAATTCCACCAATACAGACGACTAAGACTAGATTCCTTTTGAATCACAACACTGGCTTCACGGCTCGCTTCGTTTCGATTCTCAGAATATTTTGAACAAAAGTTTAATGAAGAACAATTATGACTGAAAAGACTCCTTTTTGTATTTCTGAGCCTGCATGTCTGTATGTTTTGTCTGTATAAAACTAAAGAAACCAAAAAATCGCTAAGAACAGAGACTTTATAATGTAAACAAAACATAAAAAGGGTTCCCCATATCTTAATATCTCATCATACTGTA
>JANDJT010000190.1:24429432-24444432 GCA_024331685.1 Stegophilus panzeri | reverse complement strand
AAAAAAAGAAACTAGTGACTTAAGAGAGCAGTTGTGAAATGAGGGGAAAACAACATGAAATAGCACGTCTATAAAAGTAGACGGAAACGTGAGAAAAAAAAAAAAGTGAGAAGACACTTCTAATTAACAAGCTAATCTAAAATCAGCAGTGAGTTCGCTGAGGTAAACAGCGTGTCCTCAAATTCTGCGGCGGTGCAGCTGCGCCACAGAGATGAGAGCAGATTTCAGAGCTAATTATTCAGTCCTGAAGGAAAGAGGTAAAGCGCGTCTCATTCCCCATATCTGCAAGGCGGGTGTCTCCTTGGGCATGTCGAATGAAGCACAGGTCCTATCTTCACAATGATTGAACAGAAAGCCAAAATCCTCTACACGGAACACCACAGATGTTCAAGCCGCATACAAGCCGTGAAATATTTCTTCTTTCCTGATGAAAATTGGAAGTCGTTTTGAATGCTTCAGATCCAAATGAGCGATGAGAGTCGACAACAACGTGCACCACAACAAACCTCTAAAAAAAAATATATATCATTAGATCCAACTAAGAATGGCAAAGTTAAGTAACACTTTAGTTTTAACACATACAGAAGAAAATAAACAACGATGGGGTGGTGTGATGTTGCCCCGTGAGAAACGGAGCGAACCATTACTACAGCAAAACTGATTATTTTCCATTTACATTTATGGCATTTGGCAGACACCCTTATCCAGAGCAACTTACATTTATCTCATTTATACAACTGAGGAGTTGAGAGTTAAGGACCTTGTCCAAGGGCCCAACAGCGGTAGCTTGGCAGTGCTGGGGCTTGAACTCCTGACCTTCTGATCAGTAACCCAGAGCCTTTAACCACTGAGCCACCACTTTTCCAACAACAGCAAGTCCCGCAGTATTCCTCTTACACACAGCAATTTGCAGATGCAAATTTTCATTTTAGTAATAAAAAGGTCATATTTTTATCCATTTATCGTGAAGTTTAATGTCTTGGAACATTCGTGAAACAAGTTTCTGTTCCCACTTCCCTTATAGCAGCTATAAACATTCATTTCCCAAAAAGCCTACAGTTTTCTCTCACTGGAAGTGAATAAGACAAAATTACTCAGCTTGTCATATTACAGACAAGACTCTCCCATATCTGGCAACCTAAATGTACAGCTTTATTTCGGAAAGTTGCAAAGCACCGTCATTTGACACTCCTTCAATAAATACTAAACAAACATCCCCTCACAGAAAATGTTACCATATCAACAATTACACACTTTTCTGTTTCAGTGTATGCGAAGCGTCCATCGTACAAGTCCATGTGGAAGTTGGCGAGCGTGTTAATATAAACCTGTGATTTCTCTTTTAGCCAGAACTACTGTAGTGTCAAAACAAGAAAATGAATCAGCCAATCAGATTCAAGAATTCAAGAGCCCGGTCATATAATGCTAATTAAACCAATTCCAGCAGGTCAAGAGAACAAACAAATTATTTCCCCAAATAACTACTCAGGATTCCATTGGGATGTATTTCTGAGCACTATTATAGCACACCTTACTGCACATAACGCACAACACACACACATACATACACACACCCCCTGCAATGACTTCCACTAGTTTTTGAATTGCATTGGTTTCATGGCCCGTATATATTCTCTATGGTGGACAGCATGACAGCAGTGTCTTGACTCTGTTTCAGTGACTGATTTTCCATTTTTTCCCCCTAATTTGGTCATAGCCAATTCTCACCCACAGCCAGCTCTCCTCTATCAAGCAACAGCTACCAACCTGAGAGCAGGAAGGCAAGCATGAACTTCTTCCGAGACGCACTGAGCGAGCCAACTGCATCTTTTCAAACTCACAGGGCAGCATAACCTACTCAGAGGAAAGCCCTCTTCCACATACACGAGCTCACAGATGCCCTCGATTGGTCGATGTTGCTGTGATTGACAGGGAAGAAAGATCAACACCATCCTTCTCACCCACAAAGAAAGCACAGTCAATTTTGCTCTCTTGGACTCCCGGCCATGTATGGATGTGGCATCTCCGGGAGTCGAACTCGTTGTCTCTAGACTAGATGACAGGACGAATGCTTTTCTGCTGTGCCACTCAGAAGTCTGATTTGCCATTTCACTCTTTCTTAGAGACTAAAATTCACACCAAGGAAAATAATTTTTTTTTTAAATAAATAATATTTAGATTACAACAATAAAATTGCATTAAAAGTTATTCAGAGCACTTGAGATCATATGCATATTAGTCTATCTATTTTATCATTCTAGTTTTAAAACAAACGTGCAAAACAGCTGTACCTCTGTGGATTAAATAAAGCGATTTTTACAGAATACACCCACATCCACCCTGAGCTAACTCCTGATTGCAGATAACATTTTACATTGCATGGCTGATATATCGAGGCTGTCTCTTTCGGTGTGCCTCCGTGTTCCTCTCTCACCAAGTCTCTGCCTTGAGGTCAATCGTCTACGAACACATTTCCTATTCAGATGCTGCCTCTGCTCTCCTCCGTTCTGACAGATTCCATTTCAGCTGGACGGACCCAGATAAACGCAGTGCTCTCAGATTGAGCATCTTTTCCATCTGATTCTCGTTTCACAAACATCACTTGGGTAAAGGCCTTGTTGAGAGACCTTGCAATATTCCACAGAGGATATGTCTATAGTCTCAGCTGCAGACTCGGTGATTCAGGGATTACATGTTATATATTTTCACTGGGAAAGTAAAGTGGCATGAACCTGAATGATGCCTTTCACTAAAGAAACCTGACAGGAAGAAAAAAATCCCCTTCATCCTGCTCCGAGGGTCATTTCATTCGCTAGTCTTTGATTACCAGCATGTTACGTTCTTGTTTACGTCTCTTTCGTTTCACCAGTCTACACAAAAGTTACAAAAATGAGAGCTATTCTGGAAATATGAACTATAAAAGAATGTTTTGAGGACATCTATTTTTGTTACTCGACCTCTAAATACCCTTTCTGCACACAACTTTGATCTAGACGCTATAGAGTCAGCCCGTTCTGAAATTAGCACAGAGTACTTCGTTTCAGGGTTGTTTTGGGTTTTTTTTTTTACCCAGCATACACGTAAACAAGACGCATCAATCAAACCTAGACCTTGGCTGAACCCGTCAGATTTCAACAGCCTCTAACTCTCTTTCCAATTTCATACAATTTGAGCTGAGAAGTCATCAAACTGAGCTGGACTGTGGCCCTCCGAGATTACAAGTTAGGCACCTCTACGCACTGTTGGAAATTTTTACACATCATAATTTTTATACATAATAATTTTTGTGAATTTTACTTTACCTGAGCAAACTTGAAAATAGATATTGCACCCAATTACATTTCCATTTAAAAAAAAAAAAAAAAAAAAAAGTTGGATGTTTTCATATAGACCTTAACGAAAATACATAAATAAATAAATCTCAAAGATCATGATTACTCCATGATTAATCCAATGTCAAGTGGGTCAGACCAAAAAATTGATTAATTATTATTATTAGCCAGTGTGGTCAACAGTGAGCAATGCAAAACTGAACCACTTGGTAGCTCTCACTGTAATAAGCTAGTTTAAACAATAACACAACACCCAGTACAATATTTCTGGGAAATTTCTTTTTGGAAGTTCATTTCATTGTTTTCCAATCGTGAGGATCATACACACTTAGCTAGCTAACATAAAAGCCAACTATTCCCTGGCACCACTAACCACAATGAACAATAACATGGGATTATTTAAAAAAAAAAAAAAAAAAAGGTCCTTATTAGCTAATTTCAACAATAATCAATAACATTAATACCACCTGCCTAATATTGAGGTGTGGACTCCACAAGACCTCTGAAGGTGTGCTGTGGTATCTGGCATCAAGATGTTAGCAGCAGATCCTTAGATCAGACTTGTTTGTCCAGTGTCCAGCACATCAAACTAATGCTCGATTGGATTGAGATCTGAGGAATTTGGAGGCCAAGTCACCACCTGGAACACTTTGTCTTGTTCCTCAAACCATTCCTGAGCAATGTTTCCAGTGTGGCTGATGAGAGATGCTCTGACCCAGTCATCTAGCCATCACAACTTGGCCCTTGTCAAAGTCGCTCAGATCTTTACACCTGCCCATATTTCCTGCTTCCCACACATCAACTTCAAGAACTGACTGTTCACTTGCTACCTAAAATATACTACCCCTTGATAGATGCCATTGTAATAAAATAATCAATGTTATTCATTGCTACACAGCAAATAAATGCCAGAGTTAATAAATGTTGATTACGTGTGTGTTTTATGTCCAATGGGGAACCTACTCAGGCCACAGATAGGGGGCAGCACATTTTAGTATTAGGATTAGTATTTTACTCGACCCTAGACTGCCATCCTAGTAAAGTCGCTGGTTTTAACCTAACCAACCCACCGTAAAATGTCTGGCTACACCCCTTCAAAACAGATGAACAGACTGAAATTCATTACCAAGGAAACAGATTTTCTACAGTATGGTTTTAACATACAATGCCTTGTACAAGTGTTCACTCCCAACCATTGAATGTTTCAACATTTTGTAGTGCTATAACCTAGAACTAAAATTGCCTCACTTGGAAAATAGACTTAGCTGAGACTGTATGGGTTTATTATTTTTATCTTGCTAATAAAGAATTAATTATAAAGAATTCCCATCAGCGCATTTTGTCGTTTAGTAGTTAAAATCATAGCTGCATTTGACGAACTCATAATTTCTGACCTCCACCTAGGAAAAAACAAAAAAATTGCTTCCCTCAACTCGAAAGTCCTACTCTAGAACTTGTGATGGTCTCCACAAATCCGAGTTCAGCAAGCGACATGAAATCAACATGGATGCTCACAGCAACAGCAGTAAACAAAGTAGCACTTCTTACCTTTAAATTTCTTATATTGTATAAACAAGTATTTGTTTTAGATCAATCAACATACATCCATATCAGCTTGTTAAATCTATAGCGTTGACTATACAGTTCATTGTTTTGAAAAGGAAAATATACGTCACTCATCACAGTTAGCTGACTAACTTGTTGCTAACAAAAGACGAATGAGAGACATCCATATTTTCCCCCATTTTCCCCCACTTTGTAGCTCCGAGGTCAGAAATGACGCAAGTCAGAGCTCCGTCTTCCCATTTCCGAGGTCATATGCAGCATTAGGCCATGACTTTATAGCTCTATTTTGCCCCTAGGGAATTAACAGCAATTAGCAAGTTTTTCAAATCAATTCAATTACAGCCCACAAGACCATTTAAATTCAGAATATGGAATCTACATTAATTTGGTGACCAGGATTAGAACCTTTTATCGGGTCAAGCCCAGCCATGGGTCGTATGTTTTACACCCCTGTATACCATCTTCATACATGAAAGGTACTGTAAAATTTGTAAGAATTCAAACGATTGAAGGTGATGTGGTTGTTTTTGTTCGATTTCTTAAGAAAACGATACCATTAGAAAAGTTATTAATGACAGCCCCAATCCTTAACCGAACCACAACCGTTATAAAGGTCCATACCATTTAACACTTGTAACCTAAATAGTTTGCAAGTCTGAGACCATGTTGGAAAAATTTTTACTATTACTCTTAGCTAAAACTACTAATGGTAATGATTCATTCAAACTGTTTAAGCAAAATGAATCACTTACTCTGAACTGACTCAAGGACTTGAAACACGATGGAGAGTTACACTCTCTTCAACATACTGCAGTAAAAATATGCTAAGCTCCTTGTATTCACTTCATTTCCTATTCGGAATAATGAGCTATTGTGGAGCCCCAAATGTCCACCACAGGGATCTGCTCAAGATTTTCTCATTTCAAAGACTCTCTCCGCATTTGCATCATGTTTTTTTATACGCTGCAATAAGTCTGTAAGTAAGCTGCAGTGTTTTATCCTCAAAGCAAAGACTTACCCCATGGACTCCTTCAGGTCTATTTAGTTTGAAGCAAAAAAGTGAATCGATACACTTTTCTCCTGCATATATTTAACATACAAACGAAAGCTTCAAACTTCAGACCCAGTGCCTGTGCCTCCTATTGGGAATGGCTTCAAATGAAACGGCCCACAGCTTACAGATGTACTGGCACGGATGCACGAGTGGAACAGCTGCTCTGATACCGACCTGACTGTACATAAAGTACTCTTGGACATGGCTGGTGTTTTTTGCTTATTAATAATTGATTAATAAGCTTTGCAGGTTTGTAATTACGCAACCAGTGCTGAGATTTCATCCTTAAAAAATGAAGCATCATTAGGCTTGATGTGAAGCTTATGGGCTAGAGTGTTCAGTGGGGAAGTTTTTAACCAAAAGCAGATCAGTAAAGGAAAAAAAAACAAAAGTTTAATCATCCCCAATGAAAAATGTTTGGCAGCGTAAAAGCTCATAGCACAGAAATGCTGTCTCTCCTGCACGCTCATCCATCACCTCATAATATTCCTCATCATTGAAACGTATCAAATGTTTCCCGATGATGCAGAACAAGATTATTGTACAAACGATGTGCGAATCCTCAAACGTCGTATCACTGGTGTTGTGTTATTCATCTTAAAGTGACTGAATAATGCTGCCAAACAACTAAACTACTATGCCAATAGTTTAATTATCTGTAAGGTGTTCCTCGTACAGCCAGAAATCAATACACAAATCTTGGTTCTTAGACCAAAACAATAAAAGGCTCGCTCACAGGTTTACTTTCCCACACAGTAATGTGCTGGAAATAAACCACTAACCGGTCCGTTTCTATTAGGTCACCTTGTATTTTCACATTATTGGCTAATTGACATTACTTCAATAGATAGAGATGTTATTGAGTTAATCCAAAAACAGCGCATGCTAACATGTTAACACTCAACTTTCTTATATATTGTATGTACAGTACGTATATGATGGGACTGCATGCTGTTTTTGAAAGTGTTTTTCAAAGTTACACACGAGTTACTGCACTCTCTGTTCACAGAATTCACCATAATCTGATTTCAATACAGTGTTTTAAGTGTTCAAGGATTATTAAATAGAATAGAAATGCTCATTTGTACCATTTACAACCATCATCAGGAGAAGCAACAGAAAAACAAATGAATGAATGAATGAATGAGCTTTTTACTTTTAAATACTTCAGTACATTTACATGTGGACATTTCATGGACACAACCTTCACTTATGTACATCCACTTTTTTTTTAATTTTGGCACAATAATTTCACTCTAGCTTTTTTTTCTAAATTCTTCACATTTACGAACTCGCATGTAGCTACACACACACCGTGTTGCATTTGTAAAAAGCTATTCTGTAAAAGGTAAATAAATAAATAATAAATTCATTATAAATATGCATTTTAAACATGATTTTTGTATCCATCAAAATGTAAAAAAACAAATAAGTGACTCATCTGCACCATATGAAAAAAATAAAATTATAATAAAAAAAAATTGACCAGAAATCCAGAAATTGACCAGGATCAGAAATCCTAGGATGGTCTGCACTTATATAGTGCTTTTTAACCTTAGCGGTTCTACAAAGCACTTTACACTGTTTCTCATTCACCCACACTCACACACACACACTCACACACACCCATGCAAGGTGCTAGCCTGCTATCAGGAGCAACTTGGGGTTCAGTGGCTTGCCCAAGGTCACTTTGGCATGTGGAGTCATGTGGGCCAGGAATCGAACCGCCAACCCTACGATTAGTGGACAACCCGCTCTACCACCTGAACCACAGCCGCCCCAGTGATGTTATCTACACCGAATTTCCATAGGTTCTCAAATGTAAAAAAAAAAAAAAATGTTCAAAGGTTTGATATAGTGAGTTTATTTTTAGTTTTGTTTTTTGTTTTTAAACGTGTATTCATTCTTTTTAGTTTCTTATTAATTATATATTGCCTGTTTATAGGCTGTAGCTCAGTAGCCACAAGAGTGCGATAAAGTTACGGGTTCTTGCTAGCCATCAAGACTTTGCAACTTGGTCTCCAATTTAAGAAGGAAATACTTAACCTTCCCACCTTCCTCTCAAAACATCAGTGCTTTGCTCAGCACTTTCTAATCCTGTGTGTCTGTGTGTCTCTCTCTCTCTGTGTGCGTGCGTGTGTGTGTGTGTGTGTGTGTGTGTGTGTGTGTGTGTGTAAGCTCCTTTGAAGATTTTGCTAGACAGTGTAAGCAAGCAGTGCTGAAAAAAAGCTCTCTCAAGACTAGGGTTTATTGTGCAGGAGAAAACTCAAACACTATTCTAATACAGATACGATATGTAAGGAATAAAATACAACGAGGCATGATGTTATAGGAAAATAATCAGTGATGCGGCCCGATATGGAGTAAGCATGTCCTGAAGTGAGCAATGTATCCAGCTGACACTGGAGACTCTTTCCATGAATGTTGCTATAGTAATGATAAACACATTAGAACAAGCACAATATTACAAGCAGGTCCAACTGTCAAAGCTGTGCTGTTACCGAAAATGAATCACCTTCTGACCAATCAGATTCAGAATTCAACATCACGGTGGTATAAATAGAATTTTTTCCCCAAATGACTACATACAGCGATATCTACTATTCACCTCTTTACAGCTTTCTCAAGTCAGAGTCACTGTCACTACAGCAGCGGTTATAATTAGCTGCCATGTTGAAGTGTTAGCAAATAATAACTGCAGTGATTATTCTGTAATTAAGATTACAGGTTTTTTTTTTTAAATGGCACTCACTTTTAATAATGCTCATAAAGAGTCTACAAGATAAGCGTGTAAGTATTATATTTTATTATTTCAAATTAGTTACAATTACAACAACCTGTTGAGTTTATTAAGTATGAGACAGTGGGAGTTTTGAGGGCTAGTTAATGTTAGCTTATGATGATTAGCGGCTAGTATAGTTTTCTCATGGATTGTTGAGTAGAAGAAGAAGAGAAGTCTTTAAAACGGGCAAATGTACAGTTATGAATAAAACAGACCAAAGAAATATATCTAATGCACTCTAATAAAACATTTTTTTGTTTGTTTGTTTTTAGGTCTAAGGTTTTCTAGTTGAAAGACAATGTTGTACTTTAACTTTAAAACTTATTTTAAGGTTTGTATTGCATGAGTATTTTCTGAAACAAGCTTGATTTCTTTCACCATTTGACTTCTTTATCTGGAGCTGAATTTCCTTCTTATCCATCTCTCTACTTTATAGAGTTGAGAAATTAGGTGGTGCGTGTGTGTCACTGCCAAACTTTGAATTAGGTGATTGGACTTGTCAAATGTAACCATTCAGAATGAATGAATAAATGCATAAATGAATGAATGAATGTCAAACAGGCTGAAGAATAACAGCACTACTGAAGCAAGAGCGGGAGTACATCGCTTTTCTTTCTAGTAAATTGAATCGCCTTTTAACGAAATTAAAACTGATTTTAACTCAACATGACATGGAATTAGACTCAGCAATTGAGCTATTGTGGAACTCCAAATGTCGACCGCAGGGATCCGCGATCTGCTTTATATTTGCTCATTTAAAAAAACAAATTTAACCTCTCTCGGCTTTTGCATCATGTTTTGCTATATGCTGTAACAAGCCTGTGTGTGTGTACAAAACATCGTTGCTGTTAACATAATATTAATACCAACTAGCTGTTATGTTTTATCCTCAAAGCAGGCTCCTTCAGCCGATCTAGTTTGGGGTAGATATCCAACACACAAACTAAAGCTTCATACTTCAATCCCAGCATCTGTGCCACCTATGGCTTCAAATTAAACTGCCCATGGCATACAGGTGCACTGACACAGATGCACAATTGGAACAGCTGCTATGATACTACACTGGGTCAAATACTGTATACAAATCAGGTGTGCCCCTGATATCAATCTGCTAGGTTACACTGGCTGCAAGGATTTTCACCCATTTGACTGGTGAAATTGGACAAAATTGGAGACTCTGTAGACTGTAGTCTTCAGTTATATGCACTTTACATGCAGGTTACATGCAATCTGATCCAACAAGATGTGCATATGCAGAGTGAAATGTCTATGATAATAAGTTTATGATAAGTGTTTACGATAATTGTCTACCCTAAGAAGGAGCTTGCGAGACCAGTCCCTCAGCTTTTTAATCATGCTTCATGTGGTTTAAACAAGTTTTAAATAATTTCCGTCCGGGCAAATTGTCCTTCAAGTGCGATTACAGAGTGGACAGCGAGAAAAAGAGGTGGTGACAGCAATAAGGTTGCTCAGAGTTTCATCTGCTCGATACTGTGGACCGCTCTGTTTGCTGAAAATTACATCAAATGCACACATTATGCATTGGTAAAATGCCTTTAGTTATACTCACCTTTTTTTTTTTAACCAAATGTTCTGCATCTTCGCTAAAAGTCAATCCAATATTAAACACTGAAATTTACTGAGATCAGTTCCTGCCCTGCATCAGCTTCCAAAGGTTAGTTTGATGTCCATCCTACCATCCATCCAACCTCACAATTACCTACATACAGTAAATTAAATCTGTAACATTAATTGTTTTCTTACAGGTGCTATCAGTCAGATTATTAAAGGATTATTAGGCTGCATGATAAACACAGCCACTCAGTCGTAAAGGCGTATCTTTCCTTTCTTTTGTGTTCCAGAGTAATGATGCTTTCCAAAAAACAAAAGCAACCCATAATACCCTTTATTCCCAGCCTAAATCATGCTTGTATTATCATTAGAAATCTTAGCGTGACTTTTTAATGCCACTACCTCATCCATCAAAAGTAGAGATCGACTGATAATCAATTTTACAGATATTTTTCATGATATTTAAGCATTTTCCCATAATCGGATATCGGTTTTTGAAATATCGGATCTACCGATAATTGAGAATTGTGCGCACGACTGCCATTGCAGTACTGCATCTGTTTTTTTTTCAAGATTTGTTATCATTTTTATGTGCTTTCTTTGTTTTACCTGTTTGTTTACCTCAGCGAAGCTTTTATTAAAAAAACAAAAGAAGATACTTCAGTAATAGTACACTTATTTGATTTCTTTTTTGCACTTTTCAGACCCCTCTATTTATTGATGCATAAATAAAAGTTGTTTTGTATGCAATGACGATGTGAAATTGACAAAACTGTTATAAATAAAATGGTTTGTTTAGTTCAGTGGTGTTGTTATCATTGGGTCAAAAGCAGAAGTAAAACATTGAATAAATATCGGTTTGCATATCGGTTATCGGGGACGTAAACGTGCAAATGATCGGTATCGGTTATAAAAAATAAAATCTATATCGGTTGATCTCTAATCAAAGGTAAACAAGTGGCTTGGAAACCTACTGCCAATGACAGCATATGCTTTGTCTTAAATGAAAAGACTTCTCATAACAATGCCATAACAAATCATTCAATGGGAGAAAGCATTAAAAATGTTGCAGCACAGCATACTAATGGGGACACATTAAAATGTCATCTAGTGCAGCCGAGGCAGTTTTGCCATCATGGAGAGAGAAAGAGAGAGAGGGGGATTATTGGAAAGCTGTAGTGTTGGTGACAGGGTAATTAAAGCAAAAAAGGGCATGTTGGACTACAGTGTGTCTGAGCTGAGCTGTAGTAACAGTGCGTTAATGTTGTGTAAAGGGGAGACAACACTACATGGCAGTTCATCCTCCTGTACATGTGTGTGTGTTTTGATGATGGTTGTAGAGAGCACCGTTTAACACTTCGGTCCAAGCTCTCATACAGCTGATTGGATTGAAATTGGGCTGAAATCTGATGACTGTGTGGGTCATGGCATATGATTACATCATTTTCCTCCTCAGCAAATCATTCAGTGAGCCATCGAGCCGTGCGGATGGGGGCTGGGTCACTCTGGATGAGACCACTCCCATCAGGATAGAAATGTTTCAAATGTTTCAGACTAATTCTTTTCTTAATGATTTATTTATTTACCGTTTGCAGAAATGTAACATTTGCTAAATGTTTCAAACGTTCACAAGAAAGTCTTCAGGGCGGAGGGTTTTCCCGCCCTCTGTTACATGACGAGCTGCTATAACAAAAGTTAGAATAAGAATGAACTTGTTTCACAACATTAGACGTAACTATAAAATGGATATAAAGTACAAATTGTTGTTCATGAATTAAGAAAATAAATGGAATTGCTGACAAACTGCTGTTGAATAAGGGGAATAAAACACGCTGTAGAAAAAGAATCAACTTCAGGGTTGTAAAGGCTGCATCCCACCACTGGATCATTGATTATTTTCCTGTAACAGCATGCCCCATCACGTTTTATTCCTTACCTGATAAATACATAATAATTATGGTTATTGTTATACTTAATCATTTTGGTCTCATTAATTGTATTCAATGCACCGATTCACCATGTTTAATATCTAGAACCAAACCAGGAACTAAAAGCAGTCATTATGCTGCAATGGATAATACAGAACTGAACACAGACGCATATTACATTATCAAACACACAGACGCACACAGCAAACTGCATAAAATCCGCGTTTTGGGTGTTTGTGTGTGTTTGCGAGCAGCTTGGCTTGGATTTGCTTTGTGAGGAACTCTGTTGACTGCTGCAGGCTCGTATTTACCCTGCCTCTGGTATTTCTGTTTGTGTGCCTGAGGCCTTGAAATCTTAGAACTTGGTTTTGTTTATTTTAGCGGGAATTGAAGAGGTTTGTGCTCCATGGTGTTCAAATAAAAAAACGCGGCCTTGTCCTGTAAATCAGACAATAACATATGCGCTTCAGGTCAATTCAGTTGTGCAAACAAAAACACGCAGCACTTCCTGTCGATGCTACAGCATTCCAAACGCTAAAATTTTTTAGATATGATAAATCAACAATCTGGCGTGCTACATGCAGCGCATTACATCCGCAACAGCTCTATTCAGAAGACAGCAGGGTTTCATTTAAAAAAAAAAAAAAAAAAAAAAAAAAAAAAAAAAAAAACACAACTTAAATAACAGTGGGTTTTTATAGATTATGATTAAGCCATGCTCATGAAAAAAATGCTCATTGCAGACTTCCAAGAGAAAAACAATGCACAAAACCAGTCCAATTTTGAACTGATTAGTTAAAGACTAGCTAAATTTCCAAAAATAGCTTTAAACTTTTATAACGTGACCCCTCACTAACCTCTTTCAGGTCAAATACGTACTACAGCTAATATAGCACGTATATGAATGCTGAGAAACTGCATCCGATTCTCTTTTGAGGGCGTTCCAGATGTAATCCAGATGTAGCCCAAGTAGTCTAAATGGCGTTTTAATGTATGTGAGTGTTAGGACTTTTGCAAATGAGTCACTACCTCTTAAACAATAATATGTGATGCAGTTTTGGTCTGAAGATAGCCTGAGAGTGAATGCTGGAGGCGGTAAAGTCAGATGAAGCCCCAGGTTAATGATACAGAAAAACTGCTGACTGCCTGTGCGTATGGCACGAACTCAGGCCATTACTAAGCGTCAGCACTCTCGCACACACATTCATACACACACACACACACACACACACACACACATACACACACCTACCCGGTGCCTCATCTACATTGACAGGAGGTAACTGTTTCATTAAGCTTACTAGATGGGAAAATTGTAAACATGCCAATCTTCCCAAGCTACAGGTCTGTTTTGTTAAGAAATGAAAGATATACTACTATTAAAGGAACAAAACACTTCCACGTGTTGTTCTTGTACCGATAACAGACATCCTGGATATGTGTGTATGTGTGTGCAGTACTGAAAGGCATTCTGAGATTTATATACTCGGGTACATAGGTCATATGTTGTGAATGGAGCCAGCAAATTTACCCCTGTGGAACTTCTATCCAATATCTAATATTACATACTTGTTTTAGATAACATTAGCCCAGATAGTTCATTAAAACTCTTCTTCTTTGCTGGTTAGCAAACCTAGCAAGCTACTGGTCCATATAGCTAACATTAGCTAACTAAACAAGGTTTAAAAATTGATTTTCATTACTGCTAGCATCACCATAAATAGTGTTATAATTTATAACCCACATCTGTATTAAAGTTTAACATTATTATTATGGATTGGTATCAACTGCCTTCAGTTACAGGACCTAATGTCACGTTCAATTAAAGCACATGACTCATGATTTCTGACCTCCGGCTACACTGAGAAAAGGGAATATGTGGTCGATCTGCTGTTCTCTTTGTGTTCATGTAGATTTCCTCCAGGATTTCCAGTTTCCTCCCACCTCTGGAAAATATGCCAGTAAGTGGATCAGCTACTCTAATATTACGGTTCCATGGGTGGTTCGACATGAATTGCAAATTGACCAAAACACTCCTCCATGTTTGTCGCTATTCCCACTGCCAAGCAAGCTGTGCCGTACTTAAACACTAGAGATGCACTGATGTATCGGCCAATAATTGGTATTGGCCGATGTAGGCAATTTTTCACGCTATCAGCCATCGTCCGATAGTTTAGAAACATCCGATGATCAGGGTCGATTATATCCTGTCAATCAAAAGAGGGCGGGAAAACACGTCAAATTCGTGCTGTGTGTACAGATGATGTCTCTTGTGTGGAATTACAACAAAAGTGCAGTTTGTAAGCTCTGTAAGCTCTGCACTGATAAAATTTTACACCGGACATGAGCAGCAGTGAAGTGGGAGTTTCTGAGTCGGGTCTATTTCCCCCCCGCACTGCTCAAGCTGAATTAAAGGGACAGTACACCGTTGAACGATTTAAACGAAGATGAGTTGACAAAAAAGTAGTATATATTGCACAGAAAAATACATTTGTAGAGTACTGTATTTCATATCCAGTTAATGTTAATATATAAAAAAGTTGATATTATATATTACCAGTTTGATGTTCAGTAATGAAGTAGAAATGCTTTTGTTTGTGGTGAGTGAATGTGAGACTAACAGGAGGTTTTTTAGAATTCAGTCACTGTTAATATGAATTAATAATATTCAATAAATTAAGAAATCTTGCTTTAATCTTCAGAATTTAGTTCATGTGTTCATGTTAATGTGAGTAATGTGTTTTCTGTTTATGAGACCAGTTACTG
>JANDJT010000190.1:24418675-24429375 GCA_024331685.1 Stegophilus panzeri | reverse complement strand
TTTTATTTGCATTTCTTTCAGAATTGTGGAATTAATTATTATTAATTTAAAAGAAGGCATAAAAGGCAGAACTATCGATATCGGTTATCGGCCAATATCACTCTGAATAATCGGTTATCGTATCGGCTGAGTTCATCTCTATTAAACACCCTTGTTGAATTTGGTTGCATTTCTTGCCCATGGTACCACATGAGCCACACGGAGTTAAAAATAGTGCACTGACTGGTCAAACACAGCCATCAGAGAAACATCCTGATTTACGCCTTCGGTGGGAATCGCTTCTCTGTCAAAGTGTCTCAGTCTTCCCAAAAGTCCTTTTTAACTAGCCAGCTATTTAAATAATTGAAGCTGTGTTAAACAGTGATTTAATGGCTCAGATTCATCTTTATCTATTTACCAAGAGTAATGTTTTCTTATCACTATTTAGCCTGGATCGTACATTTCTCCTGCATGATCCAATTAAAGTGCTCCATCTTCTAGTTCTTCTAGGCAACTCCCAAATGGCTTCCTATTCACTTCCTATTGCACCCTAAATAGGCTTTAACATAATGGAACCGAATGCCCTAGCTATATAAAAATGCCTGTATTTTTTAACGCCATCTGGTAAGGTTTGCACTCAAACGCCTCTGTATTTTCCATCAAGAATAAAGTATTGGCACCTTCGGCTGTGTGGGAAGCCATTAAGTGAAAACATGCTCCTCTTTATTTTCCCTAAACATTACAATATGGAATGGAGGAAGGAAATACAGAGAGTCATAAACTCTCTCGATCCCATAATCCTTAAATGGGGCCACCTGAAGGCTAAGGAAGGAAAGTGGAGAGCCCTGTGTGCTCTCTGAGCAATGCACGTTATCCTCTATTCTTCCCAGCTTCAGCAGGAGTGCAATCACGTTTATATTCAGATAAGGACTAACACCCCCATACAAAAGTCACACGATGCACGGGTGAGACAGACGAGAAGGAGACAGACACGCATGAGGACAGAAAAAAGGTGAATGTCATCAAGAGATGAAGCAGTAGTTGAGATGCAGATTCCACCTTCTTAATCCTTCCTTCTCTTTCCGGATTCTCTTTCCTCCAACGTTGAACTCGAAATCCTGTGGAGATTTCTGCAGCTTGTTTCCGTGGTGTCTGTCCGAGAGAAAAACTTTATGGAGCAGCTGCTCTCAGGGATGTTTACTCTCCTGGGAGCTGAATTATTGATCGTGTCAGAAGTGTGCCGGTCCAGCACATATATAATTGAAGTTAGTCTTCCAGCTTGCATGGAGGAAGACGGGGATTTACTGTAGTCACAAAGTGCTCAACAGCACACGAGAGACATGTATGGATTTTGTCATGTGGGTTAAGCTCCGCTGTCCAAATGTGTATTGACAGAATGAAAAGGGAAGAACATGAAAGGATCAGCATCAGACAAACATGCGGGGCTCCGCACAACATAATGGCAATTTGTGTTTAAAGCGATACTCCAGTGTTTTTCAGCCCAGACTATATGTACCAGAAATGTAGAATTTGTGTGTGAACATGAATTTCCACATTCCTGTACTAAAAAATGATCAAATAACTCCAAACTTCTTTATAATGGAAGTCAAAATGTCTGATTTTGTCAGTCAAAGGTATACAATTTACCACACAGCATGCGTTTGTCCACAGTTAGGGTCCACAATTAGATTCTGAGCTCAGGTTACTGTTTGTGTGGAGTTTGCATTTCCACATGGGGTTCCCCAGTTTCCTTATATTCCTTCCCCAGTGTGAATGAATGTGTGAAGTATTTCCTGGCTTAGCATGATGGAGAATGTTCCTTGCGTAACTAGGGCTTAGTATATTGTAGGGGTGAAACACAATGCCAGAATGTCTGTTAAAGGTCGACCGATAGTGGATTATACGGGTACCAATAACCAATAATACTAATAAGTTTTTAAAATAAATACTGAATGAAAACATAATACTGAAACTAAAATACTGCTGAACTTTTTTTTACAAAAATAAACAGTACCATGAAAATATACTGTAATTTTTTTAATTAAATAAATATATAAATATTAATATATTAACGTAAATAAAAAAAATATACATCCAAACTGAACCAAAAAGTAACAATCCAAATAACAAATAAAAACAGAGACATCCAAAATGAATGAAAAAAAAAATAAAAACATTTCAAATAACACAACAAAATTTGTCAGCGATAGTTTTTATTTCGCCACTAGAGGCCACTCTCATACTGTATAACAATGACAACGGACCCTTCTCAGCCGCCCCTGCAACTAACGCAGCTGGGAAAAACGATCAGTGTGGATTTTTGCAGATAACTGATAGTTCCAGCAACCGGTTGTCGGTTCTGATTAATCTGCAAAACTGATATATTGGTCAGTCTCTAATATCTGTATCTGCTTAGTGCTCCAAATATTTCTATTTCTTTCATTCATTCTTTTTTATTATTATTAAATATGAACCCTACAACTATCCCCCTACAAACACTGGAAAACACACAGTGCCAGCACTGTCAGCATGATCCGTGAATTCTGGCTCAGACTGTAAGTGCATTGGACTTTGTACAATCCTGCTCATGCAGTTATTCTTTTTTAGTATCCAACTGTGATATTTTCTAGCAAATTTACTTGGTTACAGTCCTCAAAATATATACAAAACTAATCATTTAATCTAATTTAATCCACCAAGAACCTGACCAGGTAGTTACTAACGATGAATGATTGTACGCTGGTCTTGATTTGTCCTGTGTGCTTCGTATGTGAGCACTCATTTGTTACTGTACGAAAGTAAAAACCTCCACTCACGTGTCTCACACACTTCTCTAGTCTCAACTAGACTCTCAAAGAGTGTGCCTCCTCTTTGTATCTGTTCAGGATGCATTATACATTCATTCTGAATACTGTATTCGTATTTGGTTACAAATAACATCCCCAGTACATAGTATTTAGCACTGTCATTTGAAGTGCAGGAAGTCTCGCTCATCCAGAAATCTATATTGTTAGAATGTTAAGTTTGTAAAGTCGGATTTGCATGATATAGTTGCACATTTGAAACTTTTCTTGAGACAATTCAACATTAAGACTGCCCTTAAGATTCCATTAAAAGTAAGTTTCAAGTCAGTGGGTTTCCCTTCAATTCAATTTACTTAAAGCAAATGCGTGCCTCAGTTCCGTGCGATTGAATCCGTTTTTGTACATCAAAAATAAATCCTGCACAAAACCCAAATTCACACTCTCATCCAAACTGAAGACCAAACCCTGCAACACTGACATTATCCCTGCACTATTTTACAGCACGTTTTAATCATGTTAATTTAACACAATAGCTATAGTTTACATCAGTGCCAACATCCTCATAAGATTTCCTAATGTAATTGGTTTACGTTAATGCTATATGAATTGATCACGCTACATAATTCATTCTAGTAATCTAGAAACTTCTTTAAATTAAGTTTAGTATAAGCAATAAAATCACATTTTGATGAGAAACTTAATATTTCTTATGCAAATTATATGTAATATAAGTTGTGCAATAAGTGGCAGTGGTGGCTTGGTGGTTAAGGCTCTGGGTTACTGATCGGAAGGTCGGGGGTTCAAGCCCCAGCACTGCCAGGCTGTTACTGTTGGGCCCCTGAGCAAGGCCTTTAACCCTCTCTACTCCAGGAGCGCTGTATCATGCCTGACCCTGCGCTCTGACCCCAACCTTCTAACATGCGAAGAAAAGAATTTCACTGTGCTGTAATGTAACTGTGACCAATAAAGACTCATTCTCATTATATGTTATCTGACTTCACATTTTCATTGTAGACGGAAACGTGTGGAAATTTCCTGATTGTGGTAATCAGTGGTAATCGCTGGATAGAGATCAGGCTGGGAAAGACATGACTGAAAACTGGAGCCTGGAGAAACTCAGTGAGTGCACATACTTTATCAGGTGATATGAATCAACCCTGTGTGAGAAGCCTAAGGAGGACAAACGCATGTGGAAAACATTGACCACTTGCAGCTCTCCACCAGAAGTTACAACCTTTTTTTTTTTTTTTTTTTTTTTTTTTTTAAAAACAGCATGCTTCTAGGAATGGTCTGCTTTCTATTGACGCGGCCATTACGCAGTTTGCCTAAAGGCGGCTGAGCTGAATTACTGTGCTTATTTTCACACATAAAGGAGCAAAGGGAAGGAGTTCAGCCCCTCTGTAATCCACAGCAATGTGAAATACAAACACATAACAAGCGGTGTTGTGATACCACAGTGCCCTCTGTTGGTCAGGAAGGAATGAAGAATGAGGGCAAAATGAAGCACCTTTTCCAAGAGCTTGTTAGGAAAACCAGTGATTCATGAGGGTCTAAAAGGTGGAATCAATACACATGCAGCCAGTGTGTCACATTCTGGAAACATGAGCGGTCTCTGCAAACCGCCAGCTTCTCGTTAGACAGGGCTTTAGATGTTAAATCATCAGGAGCATAGATGGATTGGACCTCACAGAGACAGCTCAGGTCGAAGCAGCAAACTCGCAGCAAACGTATTACATTACGGATGAACTGGAATTTAGCAATGTGGGGGAAACCTGCAAACCAGCATTGCTTAGCATGCTCATGATCACTTTGAACAGGGAATTAAATTAGCACATGCAAACCCTGTGTAAGGTGTGTGAATTGAATATGTTCAATCCACACTTAGTTCTCCGAAACCTCCGTTGTGGCAAAACAAGCTTGTATCACCGTGAGGGTTGGTAATTAACTTTCATCCACCAACTCTAATGTGTCTCGCAAACATTTGTTTTGTCATAGGCTTCCTTGCTTAGAGGCAGGCCAGAGGGAAAGCACTGCTTTAATACTATCTCTTTTTCTCGCCTAATCACTCTTTCTGTTGGGAGTCTTTCTGCGAGGCGTATATTAAAACACATCCATCATGGCTGACAGCTCTTCGGCAATCTCACGCAGTCGTCCCCCCGCTGCCTCGGTTACTCGTAGCAGAACCGCTGCTGCGTTCTGATTTCAGCTCGGAGTCTACAAGCACAGAGATGAAGATATGCAGCAAATGGATGGGCGCATGTAGTTCTGATTAGACACGATTTCACCCTCGGACCATGATTTGGTTAAACCTCACACGAATTCTCGGGTTTTGCGCCTAATGTCAGGCTTGAAAAATCTTAAAACCTAAATGGGAGACTTTTATTTATTACACTCTTTCTGAGGTGCTTAACTGAGACTATTTAAGACATTAACATGAACAAACCATGAACTATCGTGTTAATAAACCATAACTAGCATTAACAAAGTAGCTGACATGATTTATATATACACAGGAGTCTCTGAACATATTGGAATGGCAAAGTCAATTCTTTTTTTTTTTTGCTATACACTTTGCTAAGACATTTGGGTTTGAGATCAAAAGATGAATATAAGATGATAGATCAGAATTTCAGCTTTCATCTCCTGATATTTACATCTAGATGTGTTAAACAACTTAGAGCACGGCACCTTTTGTTTAAGCCCACCCCTTTTTTAATTGATCAAAAATATTGGACCATGTGACTGATAGGTGTTTCTTGTCGCCCAGGTGTGTTCTGTTAGATGGATTGTTTAAACAATGAGTAACTCTGAATGTCTACTCTTGGTTTAAGCCCTGGGTTTCACCTGTGAAGTCAGCATTTGTTGTTAAAAAGGATAAACCAACATGAAGACCAGAGAGCTATCTATGGGAGAAAAGCAAAACATTTTGAAGCTGAGAAAAGAGGGAAAATATATCAGAGCAATTGCAAAGACATTGGGCAGTACAACCATTTGAAATGTCCTGAAAAAGAAAAGGGAAAAGAAAAAACTGGTGTACTAACAACCAAACACTGAACAAGTTGGCCAAGGAAAACAACAGCAGTTGCTGACAAACATTATGAGAGCTGTGAAGAAAAACCCCAAAACAACAGTCAATGACATCATTAACAACCCCCACAGGACAGGGGTGAGGGTAGCACAAAACACTGTTCAAAGAAGACTTTGAGTGCAGAAACATAGAGGTCATAACACAAGATGCAAACCACTCATCATCAGTAAGAACTGGAAAGCCAGAAATACAGAATTGAGCCACAAAAGCTTGTGGAATTGAGATTAATTAATTTTTAGTCATGGATTGAATAGTCAATGGGATTGTTTGGGATTTTTAATTTCTCCTAAAGTTATCCAGACAAAAAAAAATGCATCTTGTCATGTTACCGAAAAACCACCAAGTCCTCCTCCAAGTCAGATAGTTACAGCTGTACCTCTCTTTAAAAAAAATAAATAAAATAAAAAAAATAAATAAAAAATAAAAAATAAAAAAATAAAAATAAAAAAAAAAAGCACTGACAGTGGAGACTCCTTCCAAAAAAACATTAAATAAACCTCATCATGTCAACAATTATACTTATTTAAATCCATTTATGAACAATTATACTTATTTAAATCCATTTATGAACAATTATACTTATTTAAAACCATTCAAGTTCCGCGGCCACCATGCAAGTCCCCAGGAAAGCTGTTACTATAGAAACGATCATGTATTAGTATAAGCACATTCATATAAACCTGTGATTTGCCTTGCAGGCAGAACTACGTTCAGAAACGCTGGTATAGAAAATGAATGAACACCTTTTGACCGATCAGATTTGAGAATTCAACAGTGTTGTGGCATAAATTTATTTCTTAAAGTTGCAGCACAAAAACCAACCAAGCATCGACACTGTTACATGCAATTATCTCAGACTTAATACAAATAACTGCTTTTTACATTCCATTATAAACGATCAAGTAGTTTTTTTTATCGTATGCTAAAATAAAATGGAAAATGGAACTTTATCTTTATTAAACAGGCCTTACTACTTCGCTGTGCATTAGTTAATGATCCATATATCATCTGTTAGACATTAAAAATGATGGCATGTCCAGAATTGGCTCTATCTTTAGTTTGGATATGTGTTATTGTCATTAAAAATGTATGAATGTTGCTTTCCAAGATTTATTTAACCAGTTCTCGATGTGACAGTGCAAGACAGCAGTCTGATACCACTGTATTAGCTTATTAATAATCATCTGTACTAAAGACTAGTTTTAAAAAGTTTTATTTTGACTAAGCATCACAAGCAAGTAAATTTTTTTTACATTTATTTTAGAAAGCGTTTGAACACCCTGTAAAACCATTATTTTGGTTCAACTTCAAGAAACGGGTTCAGGTCAGTACTCTAGTATTAGAAAGTCTAAGGACAAAACAGTGAGAAGTTATATGAGAAATGTTTGGATTTTTATCTAATTGGAAACTAGATCTAATTGGAAACTAGATCTAATTGGAAAAGGCTGATCTATTATATGTTCCATCAAATACCTAAAGCTTTATATAACATGTACATTAGCTCATTAGCTCATTCACTTAAATAATAAGATACAACCTGACAAACTGTATATATGAAAGGTCTCCTACCTCATTAAAATGCACTTTGCTGGGTTGTTCTTGATTTGGCTTAGTGGCCTCACGTGGTTCACTTTTCCATGTCCTTCCAAAGAAACGCTGCAGACTGTTATCAAACAGAGAGACGCGCAGCTCGTACCTGTCTGATCTCACCTCCTCCGCCTGCACACAATGAAAACACACAAGACTCAGCCATTAGTGGGGTTTTTTTTTTTTTCCAGGATAGACCAGTGATAATGAGTGAGTGAGGTGCAACAGCATCTTCCTACAACACAAGTAATCTGATCAAACATTCCTTTAGTGTTTCAACAGTATCTGTAATAAATAGATGTAGGGCAGCCAACCTGATCACACAGAGCAGTATCAGACACGTTATTAAAATGAGCACACGGTGCCATGTATTGTGCGGACACAATGGTATTCGTGAACATGCAGCGAGTCGCATGTGAGAGCACTTCAGTTCTGCGAGCACTGAGACACACGCTTCCTTTCCCCTCGCTCACCAGGGTCTACATGTTGCTTGGAAGTCAAGGTGTAATTCCACTCACTTTCAATGACCATCTTAAAGGTACATTAGAGAATATTTGTTAAAAAAAAAATTTAAAAATTAATAAAACGTCATTAATGTTGAACGATTGGAGTTGAATTAGATTTGAATGAGCCTGCCCACATTTGCACCTGTGTACACAAAGCTCTGTTCCCAAAAAATTGATGATGATGATGATGGTGGTTCAACTAGTGTTAGCATGCTAACTATAGTCACCATTAGCAAGGACTATCATCACATCACTTTCAAGCTACTCAGATAATGTTTGAAAGCCACGTTTCGACTCTATAAACATGCAACCTCTCCTCATGATTTATGAGGATGTGAAGGGGCATGGGGGGCGTGTCTATAAAATGACTGACAAGATGCCAATCCAAATACAAACATTTCCGCCCAGGTTTGGAAACCTGCCTTTTTCGCTATTTTTTCGCTATGATATACGCTTGTTCTGAGACCGTGGCTTAAACTATTATTTCTTATCATTCAGGGCTCTACAGTGCGACCATTCCACTCGCATTTGCGACTGAAAAGTACTTTGTGCGACTGTGAATAAATATTTATTCGCACCGGTGCGAGTGACCTGTTCAGAGTTGTATAATACAATCGGAATAAAAACTACAGGAAGTCCAAAATGCGCAACAGTTACTTTCACACTGCTTTTCATCACCTCAGTCAACCGAACAAGTGTGTAAATACTGCAAAGACGCCATTATGAAGACGAATAACACTGTACATCAACTGCTTCTCTCAACTTGCCGGTATCACAAACCGCCATCTTTTATTGATCCCGCAAAATGACCTGAATCTGCAACTGTGACCTGCTCGTGTAGACACAGCGAGTAAATTAATAATAATGCTAACTCTACAAGACTGGGTTTAAGTCAAACTTCTTTATTAAATAATTCCTCACCAATCATAAACAAGAGTAGCAACGGATCAGTCTGTAAACATACAGTACACTGCTGCACTCTCTTCACCAACTCTAATAAACAGTGCATTCACTTCATTTAAACTCAGGGTTGCCAGATATCACTAGAAAAATAAACTCCACTTTCCATGTTTTTATTTAAACCCCAAAAAACACAAATATTATCAGCAGACATGGCAACACTGTACTCGGGGAACCGATCTAAAAGGAACAACTAATAAACAAACACACAAAAAAAAAAACTAAAATGTAAAGACAGAAAATGTGCTTAATTATAAATAAATCATTTAATACACAAAATAGATACTATAATAAATTTATAAAATATAAATAAAATGAGAAATGAAAATGTTTTAATTACTATGGGTTGCACTTAATATCAATTTGAATATCTTAGTAGGCTATTTCCTTAGAAGGCTATTAGCCTTTTTCCTAATATGGATCATTTTTATATTAGTCTGCTTTTAATTATGACTCTTTATTGTTTAAGATATTTAAAAATAAATATTTTATGCTTGTTTATTTATCAATTAACCAACAGTATTTGTCATTACTATTATTTTAATTCAATTAACAGTGATATCTGGATCGGTTTCGGTTGATCAAGATGACAAGAAATCGGTATTGGATGTAAAAATCCTGATCGGAGCATCAGTAATGAACACTGTTAAACTAAAGCGCTTTGCATCTGGCGGATAAATGAACTCTCACAATCACATCCTATATGAGATTATTCAGATATATACACAATATACACAGAGCGGTTCGAGAATCGGCTTTGGAGAATTTGGAAAAAGACTAATAGTGTAGCTTTAAACATATTTAAGACTGAACATTGAGGTTTTTTGTATTTGTTTACAAGGTAAAATGAACTGAAATATTAATTAATTAATTTGTCATGGCTCAAACTATATTCCTAAATTCTGTCATAATTGACCAGCTCAAGTTTCCTCATGCCAAGCTTTATATTGAGGCACGTTAACGTTACCATCTCTTAAAAAAAACTAAAAACTTCAACCGTGCTCCTAAATTTTTGACTGTGCTCCTAAATTTTTGCAATTAGAAGCACAAGTGCTCCTAAAAAAAAATTGTTACGGTAGAGCCCTGTCATTTCTACATAATTTTCCACATTATTTGCACTAGTAAGAAATGAAAAATATTGACTATTGCACCTTTAAAAATAAAACGTAGCAGCACATGGCAGCAACCAACCTAAACAGATCTAAATAAAACCATCCACGATGCCCCAGATTTAGTCAAGCTACTGTATGTAGGTTGCGCATATCAGTACAGATGTGGGATGTTTTCCTTGTTTACCTGATTATGTTAATTTTTGGTTTTTACCCAAATCGATATGATCATGATGACTTGCACATTGTGTGACAAACTCTGTGACATGTAAACATGTTATTGTGAGAATATGTATTATGACCTTGGTGTGTGAAGAAGTGCTACGAAGGTGTCCTATTATTTTGTTTGGGCTTTCTTATTGTTCTTTAAGCTCTCTTGCTATGCTTAGGAAAAGGTTTTCCTGACACAAGGGGGTGATGATATATGGACTTGTACCCAAAGATTTTTGTATTGAAGCTGTGTGTTCTTCGAGACCAGACCAGATGCTTAGGGCGTTTTTATCCTTGGCTCATTTGGAGCATTTGTTTCAGAACCTTGTGCGTTTTGTCCATTGGCTTGTTTAGTTTAGACCAGGGGTGTCCAATCATACCCAGAAAGGGCCGGTGTGGGTGCAGGTTTTCATTCCAACCAAGCAGAAGCCACACCTGAATCTATTGAAAGCCAAGA
>JANDJT010000190.1:24365367-24380818 GCA_024331685.1 Stegophilus panzeri | reverse complement strand
TTTCAGTAATACCAATACAAAAGAGGCTAATTTATTTTCCTAAAAGTAGACAAAGAGATCCCAATTAAACAAAAGAGCCATAAATTCAGTTTCAAATTCAACATGACATTTTAATGCATCTCATGGCTTATCTAAAGTTAATGTTAACATGGCTTCATATTAGATCTGACTTCAAACATATATCTGCACTTGAAGTTTTCTAGGTGTTTATGTGTGTGTGTGTGTGTGTGTGTGTGAGTGAGTGAGCAATGGAGAGAGACACACACAGAAGGCTATGTTTGGTCTTGTCACCATCTCTGGAGATCTGTTTTTGCTCAGAAGGTCGCTGACAGATACACTGTGCTTGATTAAAGAGCTTGTGTGCATGTGTGTTGGTTTGCATGTGTGGGTGTGTGTGTGTGTCTGTGTGTGTATGTGTTTGTCCAGCCATTACCTATTCTGTTACCTAGTCCTGTTTCTGTCTGTGTGTCTTCAAGTCTACATGAGCTTATGATTTTGCATAACTAATGTGCAAATTCTTACAAAAACAGTGTGTGTGTGTGTGTGTATGTGTGTGTGCTGCCTGTGAAGCTGATCTTTGTCTCCTCGACACCTGTTTGTCTCTGAAAGCCAAAGTAATAGCAGCTTTCACAACATTATGTTTACTACCTGTTGCATGTCCAACACTGAGAGCATGGCATTTCCTCTCTCTCTCTCTCTCTCTCTCTCTCTCTCTCTCTCTCTCTCTCTATCTCTCTCCATGTGAATACATTTGTGAGTATTGGTGTTTGTGTGTGTGTGTGTGTGTGTATGTGTGTGTATGCATTCATTTTTCAGGAGAAGTCACTGAGAGGGCAAGTGAAACTCCAATGAATTATTAGCAAAAATGACAGAAAAGGGCAAAAAGAGAGATAAGGAGCTGTAAACTGCAGAAAGAGAAAAACAGATTGAAAAAGAGAACGAGAGAGCAGCTGTTTAAATAGGTGTGTGTTTGACCTCGACCCATCAAAATTATTCGAGCAGATTTATCATGGAACTAAAAGAGAGGCAACTGTTTGTGAAGGATTATTTATACTAATTTCTCAGACGTTGACTACAGAGGAAGTCGGAGTGCACATTATTTATCCACCATCCTGCTGTGGCTGCCGCAGGCCATCTTATCTCGGAAAACCCACATCTGAGAGATGAAGGAAAAGTGTTTTAAACTTGTGAATCTGTTATCTACAGGCATATCACCTGCAGTTGTCCTGTTGCCCAATCTCACGCAAAATTCCAGGATGTATTCCCACCTCTCGTCCAGTGTTCCTGGAACAGGATCCGGAGCCATCGCAACCTTGACCAGGATAAAGTGGCTACTTAAGTTAAGTACCCCTCTGCAGTATGTCCTAGGGTCCTAGTGTCCTAGCTTTGCATGGTCACTGTGGTATGCACACATCTTTGCTTTCATATTTATACTTACGCCAGAAAGTCAAAATATCATTTCTGCTATGTTTACTGGTCAATCGACAATCCTGTCTTGATCTGTTGTAACAAGCTGTGGGTAATGGCTGAAACAATAAAGTCACAAGAACTGAGGTTCAGAGTTGCTGGACATAATCTCCATGATAGGATCAGGAGTTTGGCAATCCAGGAGAACCTTGGAGTAGATCCGCTGATTCTGTGAATAGAGAGGAACCATCTGAGGTGGTTTGGACACCCTGAAAGGATGCCCCATGAATTAGAATTAGAGGCAGATTATGAAACAATGGGCCAATGGGCACAGATGCACGAAAGACAATTATATACAAATGTAATGTGCAATTCCCCATGAAAGGAAATAGAGTTTTAAGGACATGCAACAAAGTCTGAACCAAGTAAAAACAAAAAAATACAGAGGATTAGGCTAACAAAGTCCTACAGAAAACTAAAGCGATAAACTTTTTCAGGGAAACTTTTGGGTCTTTGGTAATTAATAAGTGTGATTTACAGCAGGTCCCTGGGCCTGTGCCCAGTAGGCCTGTTTGATAATCCATCCTTGTCCCTGATAGATTCCCGACAGAGCTGTATCAGGTCCCACTGGATGGAGACCCTGGTGTAGACCCAGGACCAAATTGGAAAGATTATATCTCACAGACGGCTTGGGAATCTGTGGCCAGAGACATAGAAATCCGGACTGACCTTCTTAACAGGTTTCCACCACCAACCCCACTAGAAGAAGCAAAGGGGAAAGTCCTAGTACCATGCTGGTACCTAGTACCACCAAGGAACCAAATCATAGTGACGGGATAGAACATTAACTCTGATGAGTGACTTCATATGGGCCACTGGCTACTCTATAGGCAAGCATCAAGGATGTGAACTTGATACATACAGTACATCTACAGAAAACCAGTCAAGATGAAGGGTTGAGTAACATGGTCACGTTTGGCTGTTGAAGACCAGACAAATAGAGAGATTTACCATGGTTGAGTTGTGAGGCAATGACTGACTGGATGAGGTGTTGTGTATATTCCTGCAAGTATGGTCTGATCTTTTATGGATCAAAGATCAGAAGATTGCCAGGGTGTGGTCTGTGAAGACAAGCATCAGCAAGTCATTGATGAACCAAACTTGATACTGAAGCTTTGTTGGATCAAGAGACTTGCTGTCTGTATTAATAAGGTCTGCTTTAAAAAACAAAGCGTTCTTTCCAGCTGCATTGATATCAGGGTCAGTGTAGAATTGTGTTGATTGATATGTAGACCCACAAGCATGGAATTTCCCCAATGGCACTACTGACCACTGTTTGTATGCCAGCGGTTTCCACAAAGTTTCCACTTGTTCTATAGATCAATGTGAAATGAGAAAACCTGAATAGTAATGGCAGAAATCAAAGAGTTTAGTAACAACATTTAATTGTTGGACAAGCTGTTGTATTCATAAAGATAAGTTAAGATAAAGATTAAATATGATAAACGGTAATGGGATCATAGATTAGAATAGCACAAGTGTGTTTTTGTCTTGCCACCATTGTATTGAACTGGCTTTCTTTTAAGAAAATTTTCCAAAAAGTTATTGTCACCTTGGGCAAGCCACTCAACTGGAACTTGAATGACTGGTCCAGATGTGTTTGGTGCTGGGACATCAACCAGGTAATGTGAATTATATACTTGCAGTAAAATGAAACAGAAATATGTACTGTCAGGGCTTGGGCCAAAAACTTCAGAGTGAAGGGTGTACTTTAGGGAGCCAAACTGATGCCTAGACATTTTTAGTGCTTGTGGTAGATGAGTGATTCTGTGTAATAATTACATATTACATTTGGAAATGTCATATCCTGTTAGCACATGTACATTCTAAGTACATGAAGTAAAACTGTAGTTAATGTGGTTTGCTTTGGTTATTGATGTTTAAAGAAGAGTTATGATCAACAATTCTTCTCATTGGATCTCCTGCCTGATCAGTGTGGTGAAATTGGAAAAGTCTGAACTTTAAGAGTTCTAAGAGGACAAAAAACTCTTTAGCAACAGAGACTGTACAACCAGCAGACATTCAAATACCTTAACATTCTGGAGAAAGCCGCTTATGACTCATTACATGATTAAAGCCTCTCTCACACACTCTCCTACTTTTCTTTCTGTCATTGGATCACCTGATGTAAGTCCACCCCTTAGGTGCTAAGCTGTTTTATACCTCCTTTAAGTTGAGTAAGTCCCATACACCCGCACCCTCTTTTATCCTTCACTTGGAATTCATCCATCTAAACCTTGGTTGATCCCGTTATATATATATTTTTTACGTGATCCATTTCTTGCATTAGGCTTTCATTGTCCGATTCACTCCAGTGGAGATCAGCCCAGATTTTCTCATCCAACTCAATCTCACCTTCTTTGACTTAATACATTTTCTCTTATTGGTTGATTTTTGCCAACAGTTATCAGCCCACCTCACCTTTTATTGTTTTAGCCCTCCTCTCATTCTCTCTCCCTCTCTCCATTCCTTAACGCATTAGCGAGGGATAAGTTTAAATGAAAGGATTACTTGTTTATTGAAAGAAAGCTGTACAGCCGGCATCAAATATACGCACTCACACACACACATACACTAGAGTATGTGGGTATGATGCACTGGGTATGATGCGTATGCGCGTGTGTGTGTGTGTGTGTGTGTGTGTGTGTGTGTGTGTGTGTGTGTGTAGACAAGTGAGAATGTGTATCTCCCTGCAGGCTACTATCATTGTCAGTAATTTGTAGGCCTCTTCCACTCTGACCTGACCTCTGTATAACACACACACACTCTGTATAATTGTATTAAATTAATTTTAAAGCTGTGGTATTTTATGTAAAAAAAAAAAATTAATCAGAGTCAGTGGGGAGAAAAAAACTCTGAGATGTCAAGTTGGATTTTAAGATTTATACTCTCTCTCTCTCTCTCTCTCTCTCTCTCTCTCTCTCCAAAAACTGCATATCAATGGCTCAAGCCTCTGTATAATTCTAAAATTATGATTTGGAATTAGCAACGGAGGCTTTAGGGTGTGCATTATAATAATTCAACGGCCTGTCGTCAGTTATTTCTTACTTGATTACTTAATTATTAATATTGCCAAGGAGAGTTTAAAATGATTAAAAGAGGTTTTGGGACTGGAACAAACATTGGCGATCAGTGATTGGTGATTGGGAATCAAGGGTGATCACTGATTGGCTGTATGGGATCAGTGGTGATCACTGTTTCGTTGTTGGGAATCAAGGGTGATCAGTGATTGGTCATTGGGAACAACAGTGATCAGTGATTGGTCATTGGGAACAACAGTGATCAGTGATTGGTCATTGGGAACAACGGTGATCAGTGATTGGTCATTGGGAACAACGGTGATCAGTGATTGGTCATTGGGAACAATGGTGATCAGTGATTGGTCATTGGTAACAACGGTGATCAGTGATTGGTCATTGGCAACAATGGTGATTGGTGATTGGTCATTGGGAACAATGGTGATCAGTGATTGGTCATTGGGAACAACAGTGATCAGTGATTGGTCATTGGGAACAACGGTGATTGGTGATTGGTCATTGGCAACAACGGTGATCAGTGATTGGTCATTGGGAACAACGGTGATCGGTGATTGGTCATTGGCAACAACGGTGATCAGTGATTGGTCATTGGGAACAACGATCATCAGTGATTGGTCATTGGCAACAACGGTGATCAGTGATTAGTTGAGTTTGTTTAGTTGAGATTAGTTGAGAACAATGGCTCTGCTAAAAAAAAAAAAATCCCACTAGAGTCTTTTAATTAATGTAGTCCCTAAAGTCCCTAAAGGAGTCTAAAAAGTTGCCAAATCACAAATTCTTTGCACTACCATATTTCTGTCAGAGAGGTCCCCAAATCTCCAAATGTGACATTTTGTTTTAACTGTAGAGTGTGAGTCTGTGTGTGTATTTATGAGGGGAAAGTTTTTGAAACAGACACTCAAAGCATGACACTTTAGGATATAGTCTGTTACTCCAAATGGAACGTTAGCAAAATAAAATAGAGAGCGATTCAGCTCTCTGCATAAAAAAAAAAAACAGAGGATGACCTTTAATGCTTCACACAGAAGCACATTCAGCTGGTGATGCCTTTAAAGTCCTGTGTGTTCATGCATCCTCTAGTTCAGAAAGCTCTCTTTTCTGTTTTGGTCAAAGGTACAGAAGCTGCTGATTAGAGGCAGTAGGCTGAGTGTATGAAGTCACACCTTAAAGCACAGAAAAAAACAATGCCTCTGTGCTCTCAGGAGCTATATTTTGTCTTTCTTTCACACAGATTAAGAAAGCCTGTGTGAACACCATTCCCTCGCCTGTCCATCGATACAAGCCCATACCTGCCCAGGTAAGTCTACTGCAGCCCAGAGACAGCAAGAGAGACAGAAAAGAGCAAGAGAGGGGTCATTTAGTCTCCTTAAGCATGATAAATGTCCTTGCTTCCCTTTTTGCTGTGGTTTGCACTTGCAACAAGTCATACATCTCTCTCTCTCTCTCTCTCTCTCTCTCTCTCTCTCTCTCTCTCGTGTTCTGACCCGTCCCTCTGTCTCACTTCCCTGAGAAGAGCTGGAACGCAGCGTGTTTTTGCTCACAGAGTATGGGTTTTGGAAAAAGGGGCTTAGGCTATCTGTACTGTTTTGTTTGAAGTGTTACATAAAATGACAGATTTCACTTGAAAACTAATTCTCTCTCATTTCATCATTTCATTCATCTCTCTTTTTTCTTTTTATCTCTCTCTCTCTTTCTCTCTGCAGGACCATCTGGAAGCTTCTCTTCAACCCCATAACTTCAGAGGTTTGCAGGTGCACGTGTATGTGTGTGTGTGTGTGTGTGTGTGTGTAACAAGCAAATGATTAATCACTCAGAGGTTTTTAATTTCCTTTTTACCCCCCCCCCCCCTTTCTCTCTCTCTCTCTCTCTCTCTCTCTCTCTCTCTCTGCACATGAACATGGATGTGTTTTCTTCATTTAACGGTTGTAAAAATTAGTCCACAAGGGTTCCTCATCCCAAGCAAGGAGTTCTTTCTCTTTCTAAGAAGTTGTTATTAATATATTAACTTGTTACTAAGCTGGTTCTAGCAGTCTTTTGAGTATATTACTTGTCACACTGTTCAAGATGATAACAATAAATACTTGGCTGAATTCTATAACAGATGAAATAACGTGTTCTCCATGTCAGAATATATGATGAAGATCCTCTAATAATAAATCTGTGATTAAAGAAAATTGCTGTGTTCTGCTTCCATCATCAAACCACATGGTCTGGGCTTGTGCAGAAAAGAAACCCCCAATAACTAGATCACATAAACCTAAACAAGCCCTCGGTATAATAGTGGTAATGTTATGTTTATAGAAAACACATTTTAAAAGGCATGAAGAAGGAATTCGGCGCCATTTGTGGCTGCGAAAAGACAACATTCGAAAGAGACATTCTCCCTGGATCGACATTTCAACACGCCGCTCTTCTTTTAAAGGCCCAGGTTTGATTAAAGCTACACCATTGCCACTACTGTATTTATAGCTGTCTTGTGAGTGCAACATCAACCTATGCCAACCTCCTTGGAGGCTTTTAAAAAAAATTTACACTGTGTCTCATTCACCCATTCACACACACACTCACACACCAATTGTAGCAGAGCTGCCATGCAAGGCACTAACTTGACATCCACAGCCGCCCCGTTGAAGAGCATCATAACAGCTAAGATTTTAAGAATTTAGTCCACTGTCAGAACTTTCTCGTTTCTCGTTTCTCAACTGTCTTTAGTCGCAATGACACTAAATCATCCACAATGTCTCAGTCAGTCATGAGTGAAAGAACTCACTACCAAAGAGTCCCAGAGACTGCAAAATCAGTCTGACAATCGTACCGTGTAAAGCCGGCTTTAGGCAAAAATTCTGCCTATAAATGGAGCTGCCTTCTGATTCTGAACACAATGATTTTTCTTTACGGTCTTGGCAGGCAGAATTCTTATATGATTAATAGTCATGGTATTTGACACGTTTGCTGTTTGACATGTGTGCAACACTTTATAAGGCAATAACAGTGCAAGCTGATTTACTAATATTCAGAATCAAGCTTGTGATGAGATTTGCATTCTCATAAAGCATATAGAGATCACACTCATGTCTACAATTAAACTACATTTTACAGGTTTTTGTATATAAAAGCTTTAATCTGCACTGTACTTGACATGTACTTATACAAACATGTGGCCACTTTAAGTTAAGTTAAGAACTTTATTCTTCTGGTAGTCTCTGAGATCCAAACCTATTAGCACAATAAAAAAGAAATAAACTGATTAAACAACTAAAAATATATTTACATATCATGTCTTCATCCGACATTGCATGTGTCATCATTTTCGTTTAGATCCTTGTGTGGTTCTTTAAACCATTACTTTTTGTAATCTTAAAGTTTTAATACCAATCTTCTCATGCTCTTAATTGCAATCACAATAAGCCAGTTTTGACTGAAGATTGTGTATTTATAAGCTAATTTTTACTGTTTGGTTTATTTATGAACGTCACCATAGAGAAGCATGTGTTTAGCCTGTGTGCAATAGCTTTACTTATTCACACACCTGCTGTCATTTTGTGGCACAGGCCTGGATTGTTCCTCCCGTCATGCCTTCCTTAATACTCATTCAGCAAAAGTATGCAGGAAAGGTGTTTGGGTAAAAGTGTGTGCATGTGTGTGTGTCTGAAAGGTTGAAAAGCCTGTGTGTGTTCCCTCTTTTTTTTGTTAATTTGACACACTGTGAGTCCTCTGTGGTTCATCGCCCAGAGCCAGGGAAATTTCCTGTTTCACCGCAAGGTGAGGAACAGACAGAGGCTATTTGGAGAAAGTGGAAATCAGGACAGAACCTGCAGCGAGACAGAAGACAGGAGAAGAATGGAGGAAGGAAAACACGTTTTGAATGGATGGGTTTGGGTGTGTGTGTGTGTGTGTGTGTGTGTGTGTGTGTGTCGGAGTGTGTCTGTCTAGACCCTCCACAAACTCTTTGTTCTGAACTTTCTTTGCTGATTGACCCAGTATGCGAGTGTGGTTTTAATTGCTTTCTATCTTTCTCTTTATTTTTCTTTCTTTCAGACGAGTAGGAGAGAGTCGACCAACCCGGAGTGAATTTATTGGCCCCTAGTTCTAATTTGTTCTAATAAAACTATCAACAATTTTTTTTTCTTTCAAAACCTTTTTTTAATGAGGTTTATAGTCGGGCTGGAAAGAATTATGTAAAATGTAGCACTTCTTCACTTGGGATCTATTGCATTGCAAAATGAAGGTCCGCCCCTTTAGAGGTTAAATACAGGTAAAGTATTTGTGCTACTGATCAACAATGCAAATTCCCATGACAAAATTCACCAAAATTGAACTCGGTAACGTTTCACTCAGTAAAATGTATTCACTCCAGAAGAATCACTCACATTCAAAATCAAGCTTGAGAGAAAAGTTCAAAGGTTGAATAAACACATGATTTTCTCCTTCTTTCTTTCACCTTCCTCTTCTCAGCCCTGTCTGTTCATGCTTTTTGTGTTGCAATGTTTAGACATAGCACACAAGTGTATAGAGGACCATTTAGACCTGTGTGCGTGTGGTCATACTTACAGCAACCACTTAGTCCATACCTGCACACCCCATTAGTGCTGAATACAAAGAGTAGCACTGAAAAGGGTGTAGATGATATGTTGTGTGTGTGTGTGTGTGTGTTGTGATTTGTTTATTGTTAAATAATGTATGCTATTCTATGTTTGCTACATGTAATTGGATCTTTTTGGAATCAGTGCAGTGGGTTAGTTCTCTACAAGAAGACAAATTTAGAAAATGTAGTGTAGTATACACACAGTACGGATATTACTGTAGCTAAGAGCGCACTTGTGTATGGAGTGTGGTGTCAACTGTCACAAAAGTTTTAGTCAAGACATGCTTTAAAGCCTTTTAGGTGGCTAATTCTGATTACTGGAATTAGTTTTTGGGTCAAATACTAACAGATTTTGTCAGTACTGTTTCTCAGTAATATTAAAATACTGGTTCCCACACTTCTATGTATCACAATTTCTAAAGCCTAGTTCACACTGCACCGACAGACGCCAACCAAAACCAACAAACATGTTGGTTGGGTTTTGTCAGATCAGTGTGTTAAGCCTGTTGGCGTCTGTTGCCATTGGTCGGCATTTGTTTACACCAACTGAACATGCGCAATCGGCGTTTGTCGGTTGTGGAATGTCTGAGCAGTGTGGTATTATGATTTTTCAACAAACTCTGGTGTAATCTGACCTGGGCATAAACCTTTGCCATAAACCGATGAGACAAGCGTCCCTGAAAACTCCATAGAAACAAAAGCCCGTGTGCTAGGTGCTAGGCGTGCTAAATAATTTTTGTGGGTAAAATGGCAGATTTCTGGACGAATCAGAAAGACGAGGATAAATTATGTATGTGTTATTCAAATAAAGTAGTTTATTATGACCCCTGGTGAGGACGATCTATTCTTGTGTTTTGGTTTTAACCAGGATCATCCGCTAACTGTATGCCATTTTCCATATACTGTTTCATGAAGTAAGAAGCGAAATCTCAACAAATGTTTATAACTTACATTTGCATAAAAATATTGTTCATAATGTATGATCTAATAATGGTCTTAGCTTACTACATATCCTACCTTACGATGTCTTTCTCAGAGTTGTTGAAACCGCTTGGGGGCAAACCGAGCAAAATTTTGAATGCTCCGCACATCCTCTGTCTGCAGTTCTCTGTGTAAATTTAAATAAGCGCCCTATCTCCCACGTCACAACAAATAAGGCTTCACCCACATCCTCTTTCGTTTCACTCTTCATTTATTCAAGAGTGGAATGTAAAGACACTAGTAATAATAAAATTTTGATTGTGGTAAAAGGATCATCCATTTTTAAACCAGTCTGACTGTCTGTAAATAAGTGTGCTGGTGTCTGTTGGGACAGTGAGAACATGACAGTTGTGTTTTCCAACATTCTAAATCCAATATGGCCAACTTTTAAAAGTTGGTGATTGTCGCTGTTGGTTGGTGTTTGTCAGTGCAGTGTAAACTAGGCTTAAAAAAAAAAACAGCCAGTGTGAATTGGCAACACTGACCAACGACAACTGTGAAATGTTAGATCATATAGTTGTCCAGTGTACATTTATTTTCTGCAAAGAGAGAAATTGCAATGACAGTTGTCACACAGGAAAGCTGGGGGACATGTATTCAAATCTGAGAGTAAAGGAATTGACCACAAGTCGACTGGGTCACTTGGGTTGACAAGAATGTCCATAGTGTGATGCAACAGGGACCATTTATAAGCGTCTTATGGTCACAAGGGGATGACTTTGCTATGATACCTGTCAAGGCAATGACCATGCAGGAATATTCCACTAATTCCAAAGGAGATCAATCTGGCAGTTCTCCTTTTCCTCATGGAACCACAGTTCCCTTCTATTTTCAACTGCATGAATGGAAAGTGCATTCATTTTTTGTAATCTTTAACTTTATATTTGCCGATAAGGTGCCAATAATTTTGTAGTTGTCTGTATATGTAAACCTGTTTTCAGAATGAGTATGTGTGTTTGCCTGTGTTTTTACCTGTGTGAATCCTTTGATCAGTCCCTCACAATATATATTTCATTCACTTAAGGGATTCCCATTAAGCATATACTAATACACACAAACACACATGCATGCACATTGGTGATTGCACAGATTTACCACTGCACATTCCATTATGCAGACTTCAGTTGTACAGCTTGATGTCCCATGTGTTTTGGTACATTCTTGGTACACACTGATCACACACACACACACACACACACAAAGTGTTTCGCACTAATGCTGCTACCAGACAAACATCTGTTTTAAGAATGAGCTACACTAATAATAGACTATGTGTAGAGGACTATGTGTCAATGATGTGCAGAAAGATCTTCAGGAGCAGGTGAAAAAAGCAGGAAGCTACATTGTTATATGTAGCATAATGTCTCTGTGTGATAGAGCATATGTAAGTTGTTGGGATCACAAGTTGCTTTACATAATTCATATCACAATACCATACCTCTGAAATCAGACTTACAAGTCATTTTAACAGCAAACTGTTTGGATAGATGGCTTTAGATTGTATACTGTATATTGGTATTTGAGTCAAATTTATTACCATAGCTTTAAGAGCAATAGAGATAGAGATAGAGAGTACTTTATTGATCCCCAAGGGGAAATTTGGTGTCACAACAGCCACAACACAAGAGCAATAGGAAGGACTAAGACTTAATAGTACAAGACTTTAAAAATGCACAATAAACTCACAATATACACCACAAATAAATGGGAATAAAAATATACATTTATATAGCTGTGCATTGTATTTACAGACTAAGATTCCTGTACAGATAACTGTATGAAATATATTACAGGTTGGCAGGTTTAAAATGGTACAGTAGACATGTAATGAGCAGTTTTGTTAATATGTCTATAAAAAAATGAACAGTAGTCATAAGTCATAGGTAAAGTGTCAGTGCGTGTGGAAGAATGTGCAGTGACCCTATGGGAAAAAAAAATGTTCAATATGCAGTGTAGTAGCTAGGTATGCAAACTCAGTAAACATGTCCATCATCTTCAATGTCCACATAGCTGCCGTAATCTACTGGAGAAGGACCTCTGCTGTTTGGCCAGTTTGGCATGGAGTGGGTGTTTGCTATTGTCCATGATCCTCTTAATTTTGTCAACCATCCACCTTTCCACCACCACTTCCAGGGTGTCCAGTTTGTAGCCTACTGTAGGAAGGAGCCAGCTTTCCTGATTAGCTTATGCAGTTTCTTTGCATCGCCAGCTCTAAAGGTACTCCCCCAACTGACTGCAGTGGAGAATATTGCACTTGCGACCACAGACTGGTAGAAGGTCTCAGCATTTTAGTACATACATTGAAGGATCTGAGTTTCCTCAGGAAGTAAAGTCTGCTCATACCCTTCTTGTAGACCGCTTCACTGTTGGTCCTCCAGTTCAGTCTGTTGTTGCTGTGAACACAAAGATGGGCTGGGTTACTGTCTCCTTCCTCCTATAGTCCTCCTATAGCCCACCACTCCTTGGTCTTGGACACATTGAGTAGCAGTTTGTTGTTCTTGCACCACTCTACTTATCTGTCCACCAGCCTTTCCATCTTTCATGAATCTATACAATTGACACAGAAGTTAAATGGTCCAGTCCTTCTGTCGCTCAGTGTTCTAGTCCTTGCCATCTTAAGGCTGTGACCTCACTCATCTCTCAATGCTCACAGCCCTCCCATTTCCAAAGGATGACAGCCCTTCCCATTTCTGAGAGATTGCAGCCCTTTTCATCTCTGATGGATCGTAGCCTCTCTAACCTCAGAAAGATCCTCACATGTTTAAATGATCACAAACAAACCCTTTTTAAAATTATGGTCTCTCTCTTGCTAAAGGATAGTAGATGCTCTCTATATCTCTATAGGATCACGCACTCTCTCTCGCTCTCTCAAGGATCACAGACACTCTCTCTGCAAGATCATAGACATGCAGTCTTTCTCTCTGAAGGATCACAGACACTTTTTGACAGAGTGAATACACTCTCTCTATGAAGGATCATAGATATTTCTCTCTAAAGGATCGCACATACTCTCTTTGTCTCATGCATCATAGATGGCCTCTCTTGCAAAGATTGTAGATGCACTCAGTCTCTCTCTCACAGATCACAGCCTCTCTGTCTATCATGTGCTAGCATGGCAGACCCTTTTTCTAAGCAAATGCACTTAGCCGTTATCTCCAATACATCACATTCATCACAACACCTACCTCTTTATACTATGGTTATTACTAACATACTGAATACTGAATATGGAAACTAAGGTAAGGGGCTGCATATGTGTGCGTGTTTGCATCCTGCATTTTTACTAACATACTGGGGTGCATGAGATGAAGATCTTTGAAAAAAGATGAAGAGTTGATGAACACTGAGAGAGCATTATGTAATAAAATGTTAACCCTATTTGATCTTTTTCATCAGCCCTACTAGCATTAAAATGAGGTGAACTCTCTTGTTATTGCTAGTAGGCCTGATGAACTAAGATTTTTGTCACTGGGGTAATGGGAAAACACACACACACACACACACACACACACACACAAATTTATTCAGATGATAATGGGTTTGTAACAGAGAGAAGGGTAAAGAAAGGACACAGAAAATGAGAGAAGGAGCAGGTAGACTTGTGAGGAATTTGGGGAAAAACCCATTGAGAGCAGACAATGTGAACAGAGAAAAAGAGAAAAAGAATGACATATGCATAACCTTTTAGAGCTGGGGGGCAAGGACATTTTACATTTTAGAACCCTTTCTGGGAAAGGATGTTCCCATGATAATATTTGTCACACTTTCGGGATATTTTACTGGGCCCTTTGAGTTTTAGTTGTGTTACATATGACAAGCGCAAAATCATAAAATTCAGAACGTGATATAATTTGTCTGAAACGTTACAAAGGATATATTTAGAGTATGGACCGTTTCTTACAGCTTCATTTATGTGAAACAATGTGAAACTTATATGTCACTAAATCCAACCATGTTTCTTTTTCACATTTGTACAATGTTTTTTTTTTTTTTTAACAAGACTAAGTTGTTGTGAGTCTATAACTGTAATGATTCATTTCTCTTTAAATTTGTTCACACACACACACACACACACACACACACACACACACACACACATTTATATTTCATGCATGTACATAGAGTACTTGCACACTCCATTACTCAGAATTTAGTACAGCTTGATGTCCCAGGTGTTAACAAGGCTTCAGTAGACTTTTTTAGTCTAGTTTTGCACGCTGTGTGTGTGTGTGTGTGTGTGTGTGTGTGTGTGTGTGTGTGTGCCTAGCTGAAAGTGTAATAAAGTTACACACAGAACTGAGGCCTTTGTTGACTATTCATATAAAGGGAAATAGACTTTGATGCTATAGCAATGCAAAGATTATCAAGAGCATTTCAACAACACACACATACAGACTGTATGTTCTCAAACTTATACAGTTTATTCACAGTTTACTCACACATTTACTCACACATTTACTCACACATTTACTCGTATATGTGTTGGAACTTAATTCCATGTAGAATGGTGTTATGGACAGTGTGATCTCCCGTGTTGTTGCTCCATATTCCTGGTTCTTTATTTATTCCTGAGTTTGCACTTTTCTTACTGCTATGGAATGAAGAGCCTGACATTGCGGCATGGCATGCGGAGAGACTGGCTAATGTCCAGCTACCCTGCAGCTCAGGAACAGAGCAGTAGCTCTTTGGCCTCAGAACTGCTTTGGTTACCTAATTAAAGAAGCAGTTCAAAGGTACTGTAGGAAACTAGGATTAGCAATATTTAAATGCAGTCATTCTCACTAGTCATATTAAATGAACTCTGCCCCCAAGCATGCTCAGCTTTGCCCCTCTTCTACCTTAAAGGCAAAGCATATGTACCTTCATCAGTGCCAGTGGGGTCAGTTAGGGGCAATCACAGGTAAGGGCTTGTGATTGGTTTTTATTGCAGTTGTGATTCACCTGACAAAGCATCAAAGCTGCAAAAGACTACTACTCCCAAAATCCCAGACTACTCTATTAATACAGAATGTTTAGAACTCAAGACACATGAACATGGTCGCAGGAGATATTTATGCAAATTCAAGGGAAGTGAGCATGATATGATTGGAGGTTGCTTGAATTTTATACAGTTGTAAGAAAAGGTACAAACACTAAAACTCGCCCTTACCCTTTAAAGCATCTTATACGAGTCTTGTAAATTGTTAGTGTGTGTGCAAGTATGTGTGGGATGGGGAAACCCAAAAAACTGCAGGGAATGTGTTGGAATTAAAAGGCAACAAGTAGTAAAGGGAAGTCCCTTTTTTATGTCTGTCAATAAATCATGTGTGTGTGTGTGTGTGTGTGTGTGTGTGTACGCATTTGCGTGTCAAGGATATCACTGAAGTAACAAGGACTAGAA
>JANDJT010000190.1:24348276-24365267 GCA_024331685.1 Stegophilus panzeri | reverse complement strand
TGTGTGTGTGTGTGTGTGTGTGTGTGTGTGTACGCATTTGCGTGTCAAGGATATCACTGAAGTAACAAGGACTAGAATTATATTGAATTAAAGAACTTACTTTTCAAAAATTAAACACAGATCTTCCATCCTCTCTCTTCCATAGTCTCACCCTCCATCCTACCACCTCTGTATTTTATTTAAGATTAGCTATGATTAGCTAGGCTAAAGCTCTGTGTGTGTTTTTATATGAGATAGCATGAAAACATTTACAAAATTTTCTCCTTGCCCCAAACATAGTTGATTAGCAATTGCACGTTTGATGCTATACATTGTTTTTGCTTAGTTTTTTACTGGTGCTACAAGACTAATGTAGCTAACAAGTAATAGAGGCTGTCAGATTAGCATCATGCTAATTGCATACCTAAAACCACACAGACACTCCTCTCACAATTTCGAGTTTTCAGTAACTCAAACAGACTTGCTTCTTTGTTTAATGACACTGTACGCTACACTGTTCTTTGTTGTAGCAACCTTGAATCTTGAAACAGAATCATTTTCTTGCTCAGGAAATAATATGCTATTACCTTGTGTTCACACTAGCAAGCCACAGAGTAACATGAGAACATCTGCAGTATTTATTTTGCAAGTAAACAGAGGGGTGGCAACTGATATTTGAATTTGAGATTTCTTTTTTGATGCAAATTGGTCATGATACAGTAACGCAACAATTCCAAATAGTTGACTTCAGTACATTTATTAGACTAATTATATAGTGTTTGATGTCCCCCAAATGTTCCCCCGAACTCCCAATTGAAAGTATCCCTGCTGAAAAATCCAGCTTGGCTACCACCTGCCAATATACTGTACCGGCTGAGTTGATCAATCAGTTGGCAGCTGGTGAGTTATTTTCCAAACACACAGCTGTTGGTTGAGCAGAGTTGGGTATAAAGTAACGTAATTTTACTGACATCAATAACTGTAATCAAATTACATAAATTTAAAATGTACCGTGTTATCAGAAAAAGTCATTAGAATACAGTAACGCTTCACTGTATTCTATTTACGCAGTAACGTAAAGCATTACATTTTAAATTTATGTAATTTGATTACAGTTACTGATGTCAATAAAATGATGTTACTAGCATTACAAATGTATTATTAAAAAACAATATTAAGTAAAATGCATTTTTAAAATAAATCACGTTTTGTGCGGCTGACAGGGGCGTAACTTGGCCTGGGCATTTGGGGCTACAGCCCTAAAGATTTTTTTCTTTAGCCCCGAATAATTCTCCACTTGGACTGGTTTGTCACTAGGTAACTGAGCGTCAGTAAAAGAAGACGACGGTGTTGTAATTTTATATCTTCAGTGAACGGAGGCGAGACCAATCAGACAGGGGTTTACAGGAAAATACGAGGAAACACTCGTGTCTTATTGGCTGACAGTCTCTTAATTCTGCCAAACGCTAGCTCACACAGTCAGTGTGAGGGAAAAATAGATATACGCTGATTTTTTTTTAAGCCAGTAAAGGGGTTGAAACTGAAACAGTAACATCTTCTCATGCTGAGCAGGAAAACAAGGTATGTAAATGTCCATGTGAGTTCCAGTTTACGTGAACATGATATGAGCAGAACATAAGGAAAGATAATGTACTTTGCATGGCACTGTAGCAGCTAAACCCATACAGTGAAAGCTTAGCTGTGCCTCCGCTTGGCTAGCGACACCAAGCTAGCCTAGTTAGAAAAGTTTTATATTTTATCGGTCTGGTAGTCCTACAAGCAGTGACAACAACCGAGGCAAGTTTTATCATAAATCCAACTTTTTCTATCATACACTGACGCACACTAAAATTACTGAAAGAACTATGAGTTTCACTTTGTAGTGTATTTTTGTAGGTTTTGAAAGTAACTTGAAAGTAAAGTAATTAGTAATATGATTACTTTTTACATGCAGTAATCAGTAATGTAATATAAGTCTTGGCTGATTGAGCACATTCTGTTTGAAAGAGAAAATGGTGGAAGTTTCATCTTTGGCCATACTCTTGTTTTAAAGCTGAACTTTCTTTCTCTCTCAAACCTAACATTATCCAAATAACAGGAATAAAAAAATCTCAAAGATTTTTCCTACTTATACTTATTTTATACTGACTTTTCCTCCATGCCCTTCCTTTCTGACTCACACGCTTCATTTTCATGGTTTTGAATCAGCCTTTGAGGTCAATAAAAATACTGATAACGCACTCACCCAAATACTCAATGTAACCTTACATGCTGTGTGTCTGGGGATTAATATTGAAATGTGGTGAATGCTTCATTCTGTTCCTTTGGCATTTCTAGCATTTCTAATATTTTGGCATTTCTAAACACACTTAGATTCAGCCATAGATCAGGTCTAGACCAAGTTCACAAAGGCTTGGCTAAGGTCAAGGGTCATTTGGCCAAAATCAATACTGACTAGACAGATTTCAGGATATCCATTGGGTAGACTCAAATGAACACACCCGTCCTCTGTTAGTCATACATGCATGTACCTGTGTGTGTATAGTGGCATTTGGCTTGAAGGCTGGAATTCCTCTGCAGTTCTTAACTTAACACACAGAGAGAGAGAGACAGAGAGAGACAGAGAGAGAGAGAGAGAGAGAGAGAGACAGAGAGGGAAAAAAGTTAAGTAAAATCAGAGTGTGATGTGTTCCTCTAATGAGGCCAGAGATGAGGAGTGCTATGAGGAGTGTGTATTTGTAACTCAGGAGCAGTGGTTTGCGATTAGTTAATAAAGTGATAGTGTATGTGTGTGTGTGTGTGTGTGTGTGTGTGTGTGTGTGTGTGTGGGAAAATGCAATGGGAAGAGAGCCTACATTTTTGGTGCTATATCAGAGATCTGCTGTCTACTAGAGAAGCAACAGAAATGTTTGATTATAACAGCACTGTTATATGCTAAGTGTATATAGTAATTGTATATATAATTGGTGAAAAAAGAAAGAGCTGTACAGCAATGACTCCTCTCTCAAAACCCTTCAGATGGTGAAAGTTTGACTTTGTCTACTATACATAGTGGATATAGAAAGTCTACACATCCCAGTTAAAATGGCAGGTTTTTGTGAAACCAAGATAAATCATGCCAGAATCTTGTCTACCTTTACTGTGAAATTGTAACCTATTAATTAAAGTGAAAATAATAAGAATCATTGTAGGGGAGAAAAAATGTACAATAACCTGGTTGCATAAGTGTGCACACCCCTAAACTAATACATAGTTGAAGCACCATTAGATTTTCTCACGGCATTCAATCTTTTAATCAGTTAATCAGTTTGGCACATCTTAATTTAGCAATACTTTGCCATTCTTCCTTGCAAAAGCATTCTTACTCCGGCAAATTGGCCGGGCATTTCCAGTGCACAGCCCTCTTCAGCTCACCCCACAGATTTTTGATTGGATTTAGGTCTAGACTCTGACTGGGCCATTCCAAAACCTTGAACTTGTTTTGGTCAAGCCATTCCTTTGTTGATCTGGAGGTTTGCTTCGGGTCGTCATGCTGAAAGGTGTAATTCCTCTTCATCTTAAATGTTTTAGCAGAAGCCTTAAGGTTTTTGGGCCAATACTTACTGGTATTTTGAGCTATTAATTGTTCCCTCCACTTAAAGCCCCAGTTCCAGCTGAAGAAAACCAGCCCCAAAATATAATGCTGCCACCACCATGATTCCCCATGGGGATGGTGTTCTTTTGGTGACGTGCTGTTTTTTGTGCCAAACAAATACCTTCTTGGTATTATGGCCAATAAGTTCAACTTTGGTCTCATCAGACCATACCACATTATTGCACTTGGTTTGGGATGGAGCCCTAAAAAAAGAAAAGAAAAAAAAAAAAAAAACAGTAGAGCTGAACAGTCTTTTTTCATAGCCCAGAGATATGGAGAATTTGGGAGATTGTTGTCACATGTAGGGAGCAACCAGTACTTTCCAGAAATTGCTGCAATTCTTTTGATGTTGCTGTAGACCTATTGGCAACCTCCCTGACCAGTTTTCTCCTGATCTTCTCATCAATTTTAGAGGGATATCCTGTTCTTAGTAGTGTCACTGTCGTGCCATATTTTCTCCACTTGTTGATGCCTTGGAATTTTTTTTGTGACCCTCTCCTGATTGATATTTTTCAGCAATGAGCCTGCTTTGTAAACTATTTGCGGCCCAGGCATTTCCAGTTGGATATTACCAAGAACATGTCAGGAAAATCCTACAGGAACCGCTGTATTTTATTTGGGGATAATCAGACACTTCAATGCACTTGTCTAAGGGAAAAACCGATGCATTGGATTTGCTTAAGTCAACTGTTTACATCGTGGTTACATTAGGAAAAATATAGGTTATAACAAATAAATTAAAATTGCTATATTTTATTAATGTAAAAAAATAAGATACATTTAGTGTGTGTGTGTGTGTGTGTGTTCTGGGAAGTAGGACAGTTCAGGGTTTGGCATGTGTTTAAATGACATACATGTTTGTATTTTGATCAGCTGAAAGGCCAAAGATTATGTGTATGCGGAAGGGGAAGGAGATGTGACATGGCTGTTCGCATGCACTTTTGTGTGTGTAATGCATAACAAGGGTGTGGATTATAAACTAGTGATTCCATTAAGTGTCCAAGACAATAATTGGTCTTCGTCAAAGTATCAAATAACGTGGCTTGGGAAACACACACACACACACACACACATACACACTCAGAGAGTCTCGCTCGGAGATTGTCCATTAGTGGGCCTGCATCATTGCCGGTATGAATCATTAAGAGCTGGTTGACGTGACTGTTTGAGTACTGGCTGGTGCAAGGGTGAAAGCAGAAGTGTTTAGGAATTGAGATTAGGGATTACAGTGTGTACAGTGTGTAGGGCTCAAAAGTCCCCTTACAGTAGATGGTTCAAAAAGTCACTTGGCATGAAATCACATATTGTATTGTACACATATATGTACAATATTGTACATATTGTATCATTTAAAATGTTTTAGCTTGTCAATCAATTTTAAGCTATTTGAAAAGTCTGAATGTAGTGTATACACACCATTTGCTTTAATATGTTTTTTAAATTTTTTTAAACCATTTATTTTATTTAAATAATAGAATATAGATGTGGTCTCTGAATGACTTTGTATGGTCCGCTATGCTTGTGGGTCTTACAATAGGGTCCATGAAAAATAGCCAAGGGTCTCTGCTGTATTATTATTATTATTATTATTATTATTATTATTATTATTATTATTAAATGACACTAGAGTGGTCACCATCAACTACTGTAAAAGCTATTATAATATTTATAGTTCATAAACTTAAAAAAATATCCAAAAATGTTGATTTGAAACGTGTAATGCTTCAATAATCAGGTGAGTTCACATATATATTTTTTCTATATCTTTGGCTTAATGTATCTACTTTTTATATATAAAAAATGCACAAATGTGCACACACGTTTATAATGGGGTATGTGACTGTGCTCAGAATTTACCACTCACATTTAAACTCATGTTCAAAAGTAATTATCATGCACGAGTCATCAATGAAGGAGCACGTGTCATCATCTGATTAACCCCAAATAAAGATCATTTGTTTCTGTAGGATTTTCTTGACATCTTCTAGGTTTCTTCACACTGCTGAAGCCATGGTCTGCAAAGAGCTTACAAAGCATGTACGGTATCTCTGTCAAAAGGTATTGATCAGAACACTGTCAAGGACATCATCAACAAGTGGAGAAAACCGGACACCACAATGATATTATATTACCAAGAACAGGACCTCCCTCTAAAATTGACAAGAAGAAAACTTATCAGGGAAGCTGTCAAGAGACCTACAGCAACATTAAAGGAGCTGCAGGAATATCTGGGCTATGGGGTAGGGTAGCTAGACGGAAGCCCTTTCTAATGGGAAAAAAAATCCAAGCCTGCCTAAATTTTTGCCAAGACTTACATACAATCACCCCAAACCATGTGTTATTGTCTGATGACACCAAGCTAGAACATTTTGAGCATAATTCTAAGATTGCCACCCAGGAAACACCATACCCACAGTGAAGCATGGTGGTGGCAGCAGCATTTAATGGGCCTGCTTCTCTTCAGCTGTGATTGGTGCTCTAGTCAAGATAGATGGAATCATGGATAGCTCCAAATGCCAATCTATTTTGGCACAAAACCAGCTGAACGTTTTGGAATGGACCACTCAGGGCCCAAATCTAAATCCTATTAAAAAGCTTTGGAATGATTTGAATGACTTTTCCAAGTGGAATAAAATTGTCAAATCAAGATCTGCTGAGATGGTAGACTCTTACCGAAAAAGACTGATTGCTGTATTATAAGCAAAAGGTGCTTTAACAAAGCATTATCTAAGGGGTGTGAACACTTGTGCAACCAGGTTATTGCACGTCGTTCCTATTTCTTTTCTTCCCTAAAATGTTTCTATTTGATGTTCACTTTTATTTTGTTGGCTGCTTTATCATATTAAAGTATCATAAAGTATTCTTAGCCTTTGCATTGTGTGTAACTGCTTTCAATCAATATGAACATTGTTTTTTACTTTTTATATTGATGAAAATGTGTTATTTTCTCATTGTAGTAGCTATGAAGTTAATTAGTGGTTGTGTGCAGAATGAAGAGAGTGTGTGTGTGTTTGTGTTTGTGTGTGTGTATCTGCACATGCGCCTTGAGAATGTACTCAAATAAATGATTAACTCTGTGTTTAAATCAAAGCAGTTATTAAACACTCATGTAAAGCCCACAGGATGTGTGGTTTTTTGGAATGTGCAAAAGACTATCATAGGTAAACCTACACACACACACACACACACACACACACACACACACACACACTCACACATACTTCACAAAATGTGTGGTGTCACTATGGTTCTATAGAGGACAACTGTCAATGTTGGCAGAATGCTCCGCCATATCACACACACACACACACACACACACACACACACACACACACACTCATATGGAAGTCAGAATCAAACCAGTTCAGCATCACAGGCCTGCACTGAGAGAGAGAGATGCTGTCATTCACTTTAGTCCAGTCTCCACCCCGAGCAGTCTGCTGTCTAGGAAGGAGTGGCCCGAAAAGGGAGGGGTGAAAGTGTGAAAGGGAGGGAGGGAGGGAGCCATGGAGAGAGAGTGAGAGAGAGAGCAAGAGCGCTCCGCAGTAGCAGGGACCGAGTCAGACGGCACAGTAGCCAAAGTAGAGTCAGACGTGGCGACAGAGGCATCTAACGCACCCGATACATCAAGTGGTGCACAAAGAACTGAGGACTGAGAACAAAAAACCCCAGATAGAGTAGATATTATTATAAAGAAAGAAAGAAAGAAAAAAAGAGAAGTGCAGTGTATGGGACTGTTCTGTTCTGGGACAGAGAGAAAGAAAGAAGCAAGAAGGAACAATAAGACGTGTTTTCCAGAAGGACCCTTGGAATTCTGCACTTTTACACACACCATCACCATCTCTCTCTCTCTCTCTCTCTCTCTCTCTCTCACACACACACACACACACACACACACACACACAGTCCTGCAGCAGGAGATAGCTATCTCTATTCCTCCCTACAGCTCTAAAAGTGAGATAGAGTGTGTGTGAGTGAGAGAGCCTGCCGTTCCCCTGGAGTCTACGGGACCATGGCACCTGTCAGAGACGCAGCGGCGCTCGGCTGAGGACGCACACACACACACACACACACACACACTCAGTCAAACACACACTCCAAGAGATTAGCAGTACAAAGGTGAGAAAGGTTTTTATTGGTTGTTCTTTAGTGTGCATGTTTGAATGTGTGTAAGATTCTCATGAACTAATGAGTTGCATTTCAGAAAAATCATATGATCTCAAACACACACACACACACACACACACCTGTAAATGCTTAAATATTGAATACTTCTTTACATTTCTCAGAAGTTCCACAGTGTAAAATGATTATATTTTGAGAGTGAGGAGGAGAAACGTGGAACCATCTATGGATTCTTGCTGTTTATGAGGTCGATCCGTTTCTTTTTTCTGAAACAGGTACACACTTTCCTCTTACTTGTATTCTCTATTTCTTCTGGCGCACACACACATACACACACACAGAGTACTTTCTCCAAATGTTCCATCTCTGGATATTATTCTGTTTTATTTTGAACAGATCATTATGCCGTGCATGTTCGTATGATATGTGATAATAATTTGAGCGTACTATGTGTATGAGTGTAAGTGTGTGTGTGTGTGTGTGTTTGTGTAGTGGGGGCATCTCTGTTGAGTGTCCCATGCTTTTATAGTTTATGCAGTGATGTCCTTTAACTCCACAATTAGTCTGGGACATGGGCACAGTGCCTTTGTGGATATATTAGAGCGAGAGAGGGATAGAGAGAGAAGTGTGTGTGAATGTCAGTGTGTATAGAGAGAGAGAGAGCGAGATTGTGTGCAGTAAATCTGGGATTTCTGTCAAGTTGTTTTGTCTGAAATATTTACTCTCGTCTTCTAGGCTGAAATATTGACTTTTCTAACGCGGCAGGAGGAGGAAAAAAGTTCTCGTGTCTGTGCAAAAAGCAAAAGACTGTCATCATCAACATTTTATGAGATTTTTTTTTCATCCTGAAGCATTAAAGATTACTGATATGTGGAGCTGCATACCAGGAGCCATGAGCTCTTGCTAAATCTGTCTTTATAAAGTTTTTTTTTTTTTTTTTTAATGTGTTGTTATTTAACAAAGAAAAAATTTATAATTGTTGATATGATGAAGCTTTATCGGAGGAGTCTCCAGTGTTACTGTCAATCACAGGAGACTCTTTATGACAAAGCATTTATTTTTGGATTTATTCATTTCTAGAGAGAAAAAAAAACAAAAGTCTGGTGAAGGAAGGACTGTTTATAGCTGCTGTAATTTTAGTGACTACAGGAAATAACTTATCTCCACAGCATTAAATGTAACTATACAGTAAACAATTAAAGCATCACGTGTGCGTACAAATTACTGTGGTATAAGAGGAACATATATATATATACAGCGGGGGAAATAAGTATTGAACGCATCAACATTTTTTTCAGTAAATATATTTCCAATGAGATTATTCACCTGAAATTTTCACCAGACATCAGTATTAACTCAAGAAAGTCAGAAATATAAAGAATTCAGAACATTAATAAAGTCCATAAATAAAGTGGCTTCTCCACTAAGTATTAAATAAATTTCATTTAGCGTGTTCAATACTCTTTTCCCGTGTCATTCCTCTTTATTACACATAACTTCATTTACGAACTTTTATGTTTGGATTTCTTTATATTTCCAGATTTCTTGAGTTAATACTGATGTCTGGTGAAAATTTCATGTGAATAGCCTCATTGGAAATATATTTACTGAAAAAAGTGTTGACGCATTCAATATTTATTTCCCCCACTGTGTATTTATATATATATAGTTGTTTTTTTGGAGGATATTACATTAAAAAATGCTGGATGCTAACACTAGATGCGATCTCCAAAATGCACATAAAAACGTATGTCCTTAATTGATGCAGATAATGTTTTTATTTGAAAATTAGACATGACATTAAACTATGATTGAAACACATTTACCTAATAAATTTCTCAATGAGCTGCAAAAACATCATGTGACTTTGCTGCAGCAAATCATGTGATTGGATAATTGGCTTAGAAAAGTCAAAAATGGCAGACAGCGAGAGGTATGTTTGGATAGATGATGAGGGCTGAAAATGTTTGAACATCATTTTTGAATGAATGATTTGGTATGATTACCCCCCAGAATTGTTTCACACGATTCGGTCCCCAAATATCAGGCCTCCGACTCCAATCGCAAGATTACATGAGGTTTGCGATAGCGTTTCGTCTGCGCTCTCTGAAGCGCAATTTTTATTGATACGTTGCACCAGTTTCCCCAGAAGTGATGATTTTGTCCTCTTGAACACACGGGATGGAAACGCTGCTGTATTTGCAAATGTTTTATGCGACATTCCAATTTTTTCACGCAAGTTAAATTCGTAACTTGGATGGCTTGGAAGCATAACTATTAGCTCTTCACGCTTCGTGTTGGGCCGCATGACACCACCCCGTCATTGATTTTCCCATAACTGCATGCCACATTGTGTTTTATTCCTTACATATACTTTGAGTAAACAGTACGTCCAGTTAGTAATTGACACATACTGTATACACACACAATTTTCTTTTTTTCTTTTTTTGCATCCATATACGATCAGATCCACTGAAAAACGGCCTTCAGAAAATCTCTCTTAGGACAAACCGTTTTTATATAAGAAAACCGAGCACATTTTTCATTTTTCAAGTGCCCTTAGACTTCCATTATAAGTATTTTATTAATGCTTTTTCTTTTTGTTCTTTTCTCGGTACAGAAAAATGTGTCAACATTGACGCGTGGTGACTTCACATGCACTACAGATGTGGTTGGTAGATTGGTTAGAAAAATGCTGGACTATTCCTTTAACACACACACGCTCTCACACAGAGGCCTTTGGCTGAAACACTATGACTTTGTCCTCTCAGTCTCTCCACTTAAATAACATGACATTCTTTTACTGCCTATAGACACAGCTGAGTGTGTAAGCTTAATTTGTATTTTATTGGTGGTATGGCATAAACTGGGTAAAGGTGGACGCATATGTGCGTGTGTGTGTGTGTTCAGAGGCATGCTTGTGTATAATGCTAAAATAACTTAGTTAAGCAAATTGCAGAGTGGTGGATGGGGAACAAAAGCTCAGTGTGTGTGTGTGTGTGTGTGAGGAGGGAGAGAAGTGAGAGAAGTCTGGGTGTGTGCTCTTTGACTTAATTCTGTTTTCTGTAATCAAAGAGCACTGTCTCTTTTACTTGCCATTAGTGTTAATTACTGTTTGGGGTGCTTTATTATGACCGCTAATTGATTTAAAGGCAGTGCTTGTGAAGATTGTTCATTTAGGATGCCACGATAGCTGCAGAAGTTCTTGTATCATGTCTTGTGTGTGTGTGTGTGTGTGTGTGTGCGCATGTGTGTTGGTTGGAGCTATGCATCACCCCTGTACTTTTCCCTTTTAGCTTCACAGCAGGACCACTGCCAGGGTCATCACTTTGTTCTTCTAAAACCAGTGCAGTCCTTGAATAGATTAATAGAAGCAGTCAGGCTGCTGGACTTGGTGTGTAGATGTGTAGGAGTGATTGTGTGAGTGTGTCAGTGTGTGTGTGTGTGTATTAGGATTTGCTATGACAGTGTGTTTTCGACAGTGAGTTTCAGTTGGTGGTTAGAAATGTTCACTCTGAGTTTTTGGAACAGAGTTTGCTAGTACAGCTGCAAAGCACATGCTGGACGGACACGCATACACACACACACACACACACACACACACACACACACACACACACACGCATACACACACATGGTTCTGGATTGTCATTCAGTGACTGATTTTCCATGCACACTTACACACAGTGACCCCCTACATCCTACAACACTCTTCTCTCCTCTTCTCTTCTCTTATCTCTTCTCTCCTCTTCTCTTCTAGAGCTGGGATGGAGTAAGAAAAGGGAATTGATAGGAGAACAAGAGAAAAAGTATGAGTGTGATCCAGTGTGTATGACTGGTACAGAGAAAGAAAGAAAGAAAGAAAGGGAGTGGGTGAAAAAGGGAAAGAGGGAGGGAGCGGATGGCTTTTAGTCGGGTGTCTCAGCCGGTACGGGATGTTAATTGAGCTGATCCCGAAGGGGGGTATCAGACCCCAGATTAATTTGGCTCCCCTTTATCGCACACACACACACACACACACACACACAGTCCATATATCAATCTCCCAGACCTCAGGAGCACTTAGTGCTGTATGATACCCAGCTGTTATAGAGAAAAACGGCACTGATGGCAAATCTGTGTGTGTGTGTGTGTGTGTGTGTGTCTGTGTTTAAATATTTAATTTCCTACAAGTGTTTCCCTTTCTCTTTTGACACTTTGGAATTGGTCCTATAATTTATGATTCATTTTAAAAAAGCTGATAAAGCTTCACAGGTCTGTCATTGAAGAATCGCAGATGAATTATTCAGAACTTTCTGTTTCCGCTTTGTTTGATCCGCGATGTATTATATGAGTTTGTAATTTAAATGACAGTTTTTACTTTTATAATTTAAGGAACCTTTGCAGAAACAGTGTAACTTTCCAGGCTGTTTCGACTGTTTAAAAGAAAAAAAATATATATATACCCCAGACTTAGGTCGTTTGAGCCCAGACTTCAGTACTATTAGTGAAGTTTGAATACGGTTTTTTGGGTGTGGTCCATAAATCTGATCCCTCATTCTTTTGAAAACAGTGGACTAGGGTTCCCTTCACCCAAAACATGGCATGGTTCACATCAGGTGTGGAATTTGTCACATTGTGGAATTTGTCAGTTTGTAATTGTCATATAACTTCCTCTTTCTTTATGGTTCTTGATATATAAAACCAGACTTTCATAGGACTGGTACACTGTAATTAGCTCACCTTTATGGTGTGAGTGCTTGTACTGAGAGCATCATGTAAAATGCACGTGCATGGCTAACAATCTTCTTTTACAAGACCAGCTCATTGTTTGTATTCCTTGCAGGATGTAATTTTTGCAGAACTGTTCTTCTGAAAATTGTTACCACAGAAAAATAATAAATGGATAAACCCTACCTGCATGCACAAAAGTGACTTATGGAATTGTGCAATCAATCCCTGGTTCAGAAGGAATGCTGTAAAGAGTATGCAAACGTGCCCCCAAACAAGCCCAGAATTCGGAGTGCAGACTCGAGTATTCAGACCAAACGCCCTCAGGAGCATTTCTACAATAAGAACTAGGGATTATTTCCTACCTGGGATGTAGTTCCCAAAACATTTTTTTAAGTTCCTGCTCAGAATAGGTACTTTTCTGTGGACTAGGAATTGATTATTGTGGAGCTTTGCATACAGAACCTCACTGATTGGTCAAAAAAACCCAAATAATCATAAAAAACCTAGCTATGCATTTAACTTACAAGTGATTGCTAGCACTTGTTTTTTGTTATATAAATAATATTCAAAGTGAAATGTTTATAGACTCCATATTTTTACACAAACATATTCACAGAATAGGAATAGGCTTGAACCCTTGTGTGCTTTGGAGCTTATTTAATTGGTTGTAACATCATAAATAGTAAAGAACCAAACCACATAACTTCAAGCTCAGCCTATTCAATTTTTCTGTTTCTTTTCCTGCATGCTGAAATGATGTAATCGCCGCTTAGTTTGCATCACTTCTGTTATTTTTTGGGGAATGTAAAACAAGAAACTCATCCAGGAACCGTTTAGTTCTTGTTCGGAGGAGTCCCTGAACTTTTTTTTTTGCCTCTCAGAAGTTTCTGGAACTGTAATGGAAACATGTCTGTAGCCATTTGAGTGAAAATGTCCCTTATTGGGCTCCAGCTGTTTGGACTTGAGACTCTAATCTGAGTCCATTATAACTGACCGTGTTCTTTTCTGCATTTTGTATGGCCTCATAAAGACTCCAGCATGAAGCCACAATGGTTTCTTATAGATCCTGATCTGCCTACAATGCAGCCAGTGTGCATTTGAATTTGAACAGCCCACTCTTAAGCTCACCCGGGTGTCACTTGAAGTCAAGGTCACGCCTTTCAATGGAGCATTATCTTTGGTCCTCAACATCATAGCTACTTCCTGAGAAAAGAGCTGAGAATATCCTGTGGATTGTGAACTGTATATATAGATTAAAAATGCTTGTGGATTGGATTGTGGAGTTTCCAGGTGGTGATAAGTTTGCCCAAACTCACAGAGTACCATCACATGTTTTTGAGGCCTTTTGTCTGCTTACAGCTGTTTGGACAGGTGGTGCAGTGCAGTTCCAGGTGCGATGTAGCTGTAGGGCATTCAGTTCTTTTCACATAGCAAGTGGCCACTTGTGTGACCATCATTGGAACAGAGGTAGGTGAGAAGTAGGCATGTGCTGACAATATGTTTTAATGTCATTGCCAGGGATAATTGCTTAACATTTATCTTATCATGATATCTTTAATATTGCTAAAATATTATTACTCAGTGAGAGTGACAGTACTTTAATCAACCTCTCATGTGCTGAACAGATTTCTGGGATTGCGGTTTTCTTTGAAGAGCCTACAAAGTCATTTTGGTCAAAAAGAAGCCTGCTTTATAATTTTTTCACATTTGTGAACATGTGAGTCGGTAGATATAGACACTTAGCTATCTGCCTTTATATATGCACATAATGTGAACGTGTCCACTCAGGGCCAGAAAATTAAAAGCAACAATAAACAACAGGGTCATGGGTACCCAAGGTTCACTGATGTGTGTGGGGAACGAAGGCTATCCCAGCTGGTCCAATCCCACAGAAGAGCTACTGTAGCACAAATTGCTAAAGAAGTTAATGCTGGCTATGATAAAAAGGTGTCAGAACACACAATGCATCACAGCTTGCTGAGTATGGGACTACGTAGCTACAGACCGGTCAGAGCGCCCATGCCGACCCCTGTCTACCACTGAAAGCGCCTACAATGGACATGTGTGCATCAGAACTGGACCATTGAGCAATGGAAAAAGGTGGCCTGGTCTGATGAATCACGTTTTCTTTTACATCATATGGACAGCCAACTGCATGTGCGTCATTTACCTCTGGAAGAGGCACCTAGGTGCGCTATGGGAAGAAGGCAAGCTGGTGGAGGAAGTGGGGCAATGTTCTGCTGGGAAACCTTGGGTCCTGGCATTCATGTGGATGTTATTTGATACATATCACCTAACTAAACATTGCTACAGACCAAGTTCACCCCTTCATGCAACGGTATTCCCTAATGGCAGTGACCTCTTTCAGCAGAATAATGCACCCTGCCACACTGCCAAAAAATTGTTCAGGAATGGGTTGAGGAACATGACAGAGAGTTCAAGGTGTTGACTTGGCCTCCAAATTCCCCAGATTCCAATCTGATCGAGCATCTGATCCATAGAGACCCCACCTCACAACTTAGAGGACTTAGAGGATCTGCTGCTAATGTCTTGGTGCCAGCTACCACAGTACACTTTCAGACATCTTGTAGAGTCCAGGCCCTGGCGTGTCAGAGCTGTTTTAGCGGCACAAGGGGGACCTACACAGTATTAGGCAGGTGGTTTTAAAGTTATGGCTGATTGGTGTATATATAATGTAATAACAGTTTTTTTTAATAACAAACATTCACCTAACAATCATGTTAACTACTTCAACACTTTAGCTAGTTAACTAACATAAACAGAAACCCTATGCTTTATTTGATATATACAGTACTATATAGTCATGTTACTGGGATGGTTCCTGACAGCTCAGGGGTCCCAGGTTCAATCCAGAGCTCGGGATATGTGTCTGTGTGGAGTTTCTGTGTTCTGCATGGACATCCCCCAGGTTCTTCGGATTTCTCGCACCTCCAAAAACATGCCAGTAGGTGAATTGGCTAAGATAAATTGTCCCTAGGTGTGAATGAGTGTGTGTATGTGTGTGTGCACAGTGCCCTGAGATGGGCTGGTGTCCCATCCAGGGTGTATCCATGCCTCACGGCCAGCATTCCCTGGATAGGCTCTGGATCCACTACAACACTGACCAGGACGACCAGGATATAGGAGGCAGCTGGACATTTCATTCTGTCTCTCTCTCTCCCTCTCTGCCTTATCTCACCGCACATCAACACTTTTAGATACTTTGTGCTTGTGTGTGTGTGTGAGATTAGCATCTTCTTCTCAGCACACTTCAGGAGCCCCACCATCCGAATTAAAGCCCTAGTCAGGAATCACTGCATCGGCCAGAACTGCAAACTGCAACAGAACACGCTTTTGAACTAGAACACACTATTAGAACAGAGTGTGTGTGTGTGTGTGTGTGTGTGTGTGTGTGTGTGTGTGTGTGTGTGCACTGTGCCGTGACCATGATGTAGGTGACTGTGGTCAGTAAGACCATGTTTGTTTATGTGTGTGCGTGTGTGTGTGTGTGTGTGTGTGTGATTGTTTGTGATTATTATAATTCTTGAGATTTGTGAGAGTCAGACAAAGTGAAAAAGGAACGAGGAGAAGAGATAGAAGGATAGAGAGAAGGACAGGAGAGGAGAAGAGATAGAGGGATAGAGAGAAGGAGAGGAAAAGAGAGAGAGGGATAGAGAGAAGGACAGAAGAAGAGATAGAGGGATAGAGAGAAGGAGAGGAGAAGAGATAGAGGGATAGAGAGAAGGAGAGGAGAAGAGATAGAGAAACATTAGTTGAGGAAATATTAGAAGAGAGAAAGAGAGCATGTTGCTTTTGGAGCTGGTCTAAACGAAACTGAGTGTGTGTGTGTGTGTGTGTGTGTATGTGTGTGTGTGATGACTCTGGTCTTTGTCAAAGCCTTTTATAGTACTATCTCTCTCTCTCTCATACTGCATTGTGGGTAGTTGTGAGTTAATGTGATAAACATGTAAATTTGATAAAACACGCAACGTATAAATACAATACACATACATACAGTATGTACATACATCGTGAGACCTTGTGTGTGCACATGTTGTGTAATTCACAGAAAGTGCTTAAGTATTGGTGTAGCTTTTTTAACAAATCCATTACAAGATCTTACAGAGAACCATTGTGTGTGTGTGTGTGTGTGTGTGTGTGTGTGTGTGTGTGTGTGTGTGTGTGTTTGTTGCTCAGTGAATGTTTGTTTACTGGCCAGCATGCCTCTACAGAGGACCAATTTAATTAAGCATGATCCACAGGCATTTGCGTATGTGTGTGTGTGTGTGTGTTGGTATAGGAGTGTTCCATATAGTGTACCATGTACGGAAGCTAATGGTGCAGATAATTAAACAATGTTAATTAAAAAAAAAATGGAGTGTGTGTGTGTGTGTGTGTGTGTGTACTAAATGGTTTAACTTCATGCATATTCAACACTGTGTGTTTTATATGGCTGCTCTAGTGGTTTGATTAATTTACAGAGAGGACAAAGTGGTGTGTGTGTGTGTGTGTGTGTGTGTGTGTGGAGAGAGAGAGAGAG
>JANDJT010000190.1:24327225-24340554 GCA_024331685.1 Stegophilus panzeri | reverse complement strand
AGCCATGGTAACTTCTAAGCAACTAAAGGCCTCTCTCACATTGACTAATGTGAATGTTCATGAGTCCACCATCAGGAGAACACTGCACAACAATGGTGCACATGGCAGGGTTGCAAGGACACAGCCACTGCTCTCCAAAAAGAACATTGCTGCCCCTCTGCAGTTTGCTAAAGATCATGTGGATAAGCCAGAAGGCTATTGGAAAAATGTTTTGGGGATAGATGAGACCAAAATAGAATTTTTGGTTTATATGAGAAGTGTTATGTTTGGAGAAAGGACAACACTGCATTCCAGCATAAGAATCTTATCACATTTGTGAAACATGGTGGTGGTAGTATCATGGTTTGGGCCTGTTTTGCTGCATCTGGGCAAGGATGGCTTGCTATCATTGATGGAACAATGAATTCTGAACGATACCAGGAAAATCTAAAGGAAAATGTCAGGACATCTGTCCGTAAACTGAATCTCAAGAGAAAGTGAGTCATGCATAATATAGAAATTGTATCAGTGTAGTAGGGTTGTCACGATACCATAAACATATCTAACGATACTATACCAGCTGAAATATCACAATACCACACAATAGTTTGTTTATTCATAATTTAAATCTACAAAATAAACCAAATTTACAGAAATACATGGCAATAAATGAAAACAGAAAACTGAATTTTCCTCTGAGTACTTGGAAAAAATCAAGAACAATCATACAATTGGCAAGCAACTAATTCAATGTGCCATAAATTTCATTTATTGTTCCATAGAGCAATGAAATCATGCAGAGTACTAAAAATGAACACTGAAATGATGTGTTAGAATATATAGCTGAATGAACATTAGAATATATAGCTGAATTTCGAAATGAATTCCAAAAAATAAAATAAAATTGGGAATGTTAGCTCGCTTAGTAACAAACATGGCTAATTTTATTATTTATACACAGCGGTTAGCATAATGCTAGCTCACTTACTAGCAAACACAGCTAATTTTATCACTTACACAAAGCAGTTAGCATAACATTAGCTCGATTATTATCAAACATGGTTAATTTTAGTATTTACACAAAGCGGTTAGCATAATATTAGCTCGCTTACTAGCAAACATGGCAAATTTTATTAATTTCACACAGCGGTTAGCATACCGTTAGCTTGCTTACTAGCAAACATGGCTAATTTTATTATTTACACAAAGTGGTTAGCATAACTTTAGCATGCTTACCAATAAACAGGATGTATCTTTACCTTATTTAAAAATGTAGGTAAAGAATTGCAGATGTGTTGAATTGTGAGATGTGTTGTCTTAGCGAAAATAGTATTAACTGCTGCACACACAACATTACTAAAGGTACTACCGTATTGATGATACGAACTGTTTAAAAAATACAGTGGCCTCAGTGGTATTTTGAAGCTTTAGTATCGTACACCGTAGTACCGGTATACCATGCAATCCTACAGTGTAGTAATTACCAATCTATAGTAGTGAAGTAAGTATAGCAGTGTATTAAATATTGTCCTGTTGTAATTGCAGCAACTGTAGTAGTGTAGTAACTATATTACATTAGATGTTCAGTAAGTATCATACTGTTATAATTGTAGCAATGTTAGTGTAGTAATTATCATACAATAGTAGCGTAGCAATTGTATCAGTGCAGTAACTATATTACTGTAGAAGTTCAGTATCATACTGTTGTGTTTGTAGTTATTTTAATACTAAAGTAACCATCATACACATGCTCGTACTGTCAGACAGACAACTGACCATGATGCATCTGCCTGTGCATACACACAAAGCCTGCAGAGAACAAATGTATCACACACATATCCACACATTACACACACAGACATGTTACAGCACAGTCTCAGTAAGACGTCATTCCTTCACTTTGTCACACACATTCTCTCTCTCTCTCTCTCTCTCAAACACACACACACACATTTGCACAGACTAATGAAAACATATATATCTCATACAGTATGTGTGTACTCCGATTTATACTGACTCATGCTGAGCATGTTTGATAAACACACATTGGATGGCAATATCACTGGGGTAGAAAGTGTTGTTTTCCACGAGGCAGGACCTAATCTTTTACGAATATTAAATGTAAAAAAAAAAAAAAAAAAACCACTGGAAATGTTGTTCCAAGTCACCTTAAAGATTTACAAAATGGCAAATTTACTCCGTAGTGCCTCATACTGTATGTCTTCTTTCAAGCAGATTTACTGTAGTTATTACCATAGACTAGTCCTATTACAGCAATAACTCAGATTTCAATTAACACTTCAGTTCACTTCTGCACTTCATCGATTTGAGTATTTGACATATATTTTCCGCTCTTCAATTCATGCATTTTCTTTTGATTCTGTAATTGCTTTAACGTTTTCTTCCCTAATCCAGTTTGACCTAAGATTGGCTTTATTTGCAAGATACAAATCAGGCAAACCATGGGAAATTACAAGATTGCACGCAGAAAGATATAGAGTACGAGGAGGAGGGAGCAAAGGGAGCTGGCTTGGAACAGCAACAGAGTAATTAAATGTCCATGCTGACAAGGGCACTAGTGGCACAAAATGAAGAAAAGCACTGTCATCACACGTGTCTATAAGTGCATGCTAGCTTCATCAGAGCCCATACACTTATCTGTCTGACCACATACATTTTGGCAATATATTAAACAAAATTTCTATTTTTAGCACAATTCATTCCAGGTGCTAAATGTGTGTGTGTGTGTGTGTGAGAGAGAGAGAGAGAGAGAGAGAGAGAGAGAGAGTGTGTGTGTGTGAGTGGGTGAACATGTGGGTAATGGGTAATGGTGATTTCCCAGGTGGGCGTTTCCGTGGAAACAGTAAATAGCCCACCTGCAGACGTCGTCTGATGTTAGAAGTGGGATCGCTACTTTAACTGAACTAGGCATGTGCGTGTGTGTGAGTGTGTGCGTGTTAAACCCATCTATCACCTTTTCCATATGCTTCTGCCTTCAATTACTCTGAAATAAGGATTTATGCCCTTTCAACTGATGAGACAGCTTTCTTAGAGAGGGAGGGGGTGTGTACTGTATGTGTGTCTGCAAGGAGCTTTAAATGTGGGGCTGCAGTTAAGGTGGCGCAGGATTAACTCTGTAGTGATAAAAGAGTTTTTCCATCTGCTTCTGGTCATGGCGGTGCTTGTGGTTTGATACATACTTAAATGTGGCTCCTGTTTGAAGGAAACGATGCATTAGAGCACTCAGCTAGGAAAAGTGAGTTCTAAGCTGGTTGTTGGTCTTTTTCTTTTTCTTTGTTCTTTTTTTGGAGACTTCTTTGGCTGATAAAAGGGAGATGAATTGTAATAGGAAAAAAGGTTCTCTCTCTTTTGCTTTTCCCATATGTTTCTAATTATCTGTAGGCTACATATGATTTTCACACCCATGCACTCTTACTAGGGTAATGGAAGTAAAGGAAACAACCCAGAGAGAACTGGTGGAAGACTTCTATCTATTTCTTGTTTTCTTGAATATCATATGTGTGTGTGTGTGTGTGTGTGTGTGTGTGTGTGTGTGCACATTATTAGTATATTACCAGAGGCCCTGACAGCCTCCCTGCAGCATGCCTCAGCATTACCGGCCAGACTCTTTCTCTAAGGCAGCTCTTACAGGGGACAGATGTGCATATGGATGTGCTCTGCAGGTATTAATACCAAGAGAGTTTTCTGCATGTCCTGCTGAGTGGGTGTGCAAAAAGAGAGAAAGAGAAAGAAAAAGAGGGAATGTGAAAGAAGTAAGATTTGGGGGGAAAAAATAGTGGGAGTAGGACATACTGTAAAAGCAGTCAAACAGCTCAAATTAGAAAGGAAACTCTTTGTACAGAGTGAACAAACACAAACCCAACTCCAACAACACATTGCCCAAACCTCAATAAAGTTTACTCACTGCTGAATTGCAAAACTATTCCCACTCACAAATTCACACTGCCCAAACACCAATGCAATGCCACACATAGTATCCAAACACCAAACCGAACACAACAACATACAAAAGTCGCACACCGAAACAACCCCCTCCCCCCCACATACACCTAGAGAGTGCCCAAACACCAAACCAACACCATCTGCACATGCTTCAAACACCAAAACAACCGCAGAACCGATTTCCCAAACAATGAGTTCCCCAATGCCAGACTAATCCAACCCACACATTCTTTCCTTACACCAGACCAACTCAACGAACACTATGCCAAAACACCAAACAAACCCCACCCACACATTATCCAAGCAACAAGCCAGCCATCACATGAACAATGAACAAATACACACACACACTCCAAATGGCAAACCAACCAAACCAGTGCCACACAGATGCATCCAAACACCACTCAAACACCAAACATGCAGTATTCACAGTCCTCCAGAATACACAAAGCCCCCACTATACACTATACTCAATCCCCCCCAAACATCTCCTCCCAAAAATCAAACCAAACCCAACAACATACATTATCCACACCAAGCCAACCTGTCCCAATCACTGACCAAACACTACCCAAACACCAAACCAGTGCCACACAATGATCAAACACCAAACAAATCCCACACACACACACGCTTTGTTCAAATACCAAACCAATCCCACCCACCAAGACAAGCTGTCTAAACACCAAACCAATCTCACACACACACTGACCAACACCAAGCTAATCCCACACACATTGTCTAAACACCAAACCAGTCCCACACACACACACTGACCAACACCAAGCTAATCCCACACACACTGTCTAAACATCAAATCAATCCCACACACACACAGTGACCAAACATAAAACTAATCCCACCCACACTCATAATAACCACACACCAAACCAATCCCACCCATACTCACAATGGCCACACACCAAGCTAATCCCACCTGCATGCACAATGGCCAAACACCAAACTAATCAAACACAAAGTGACCAAATACCAAACTAATCCCATCCATGTACACTGCCCAAACACCAAGTCAATCCCACCCTCACAAACACTAACCAAACACCAGACTTATCCCATAAAATACATGTCTAAATATCAAACCAACAACAACACATACACACACACACACACACACTTCCCAAACAACAAATCAACCTCCAAATATACATGAACAAATCCCAAAGAAATATCATCATACACACTGCCCAAACACCAAACAAATCCAACACACACACACACACACACACACACACACACACACACTGACTTAACACCAAACCAGCAACACACATAAGCAGACACTGTCCAAACCCCACCCACACACTGACTAACTTTACATCTTATTGATGGTACTTCGGACACTTGTTTGTGCATTTCCTTTTTCATGTTTCAGAATGTTTATGTGTCCATGACACTGGGTACCAACACTTATAACACTCATAACTTAAAATAGCTTATAATTGTCAGTGTTTGTATATGCTCTTGTCCTACGCGCATAACAAGTGACCACTGGTGTTATAACAATTCCATATAACATAAACTTTGCGGTAACACATCAACGAATTGGCTACCAGGTACAATGTGAAATAAAGCAAACAGCGGTATGATGTGACAGGTTGAAAAATCACGTTATTCGGTCTGATATCAGTGTAATGGGAGAGAAATATTTGAAAGACAGCGCAAGAAAGAGTGTTCAGTGCTCTTCATGTGCTTTGGAATGGCACTCCGCATGGGAGAGATATGCAGAGAACAAGATAGACTGCAGGAAAGCTGGAACAAAAAGAACAAGCTGACCCTGTCTTAATTAGTGCCATCTCATCTCGAAAGCACCTGTCAGTCATCTCTAATCCCGCCTCAGCATGCCACCATGGTTTGTGTTTGTGTGTGGCAGGGGGTTCACACTCTCTTTCTACCAGAGGTCAAGGTGGGCTGATGGGATGGTGTGAGACTCATTCTGAACTACTCTCCCAAAATAAGTGTGTGCATTTTTGTGCGTTCTTGAGCGTGTGTTTATAAGTTTGGGATGTTATGCAACACCAATATCTCTGTCTGTTTAGTGTTTAAAAAATTTATATCTGTATCTGTATTCGGATTTGAACCTGAAGTGGGTGTGGCCTAAATATAAACCCTACCACTATTACTCTGGAAAACTGTCGAAAAAAAAACCTCTGAAGTAAAAATCCCAAAACTGTCAATATGATCTATAAATAATATTCTCTAACAAAATTAATTTGTTTTATTTCTATTTCTATATTAAAATAAACAGGATGAATGCTGTAAACACATGGTCTTTGGTTGTCCCACAAGCGTCATATCTGACCTCTCATAAGTAAAAAAAAAAAAAACCCTCCTGTGCACGCAACGTTTTATGTTACATCCTGTGGAATCCCAGTCCAGATGCACACATTTAGTCTCAACCAGATGACCTGTGACCTTTTCTGGCAAGCTTTCTTTAAAAACAAACAAACAATGGAATATTCATTACATCTAGTATTCAGTTACAGGGCGTACGGTGGCTTAGTGGTTGGCACGTTCACCTCACACTTCCAGGGTTGAGGGTTCTGCGCTGTGTGTGCAGAGTTTGCATGTTCTACCCATGCTGTGGGGGTTTCCTCCGGGTACTCCGGTTTCCTCCACCAGTCCAAAGACATGCATGGTAGGCTGATTGGCATGACCAAAGTGTCCATAGTGTATGAATGGGTGTGTGAATGTGTATGTGATTGTGCCCTGCGATGGACTGGCACCCCGTCCAGGGTGTACCCCACATTGCGCCCAATGCTCCCTGGGATAGGCTCCAGGTTTACATGGTAGAGGCTTTAAGAAAAGCATGTGAGGGGTCTGCTGTGACCACAATTGTGTGTATAAACTGGATAAATGTTCATGCTCATCATTCACTCTGTGTGTGTGTGTGTGTGTGTGTGTGTGTGTGTGTGTGTGTGTGTACCCCTTGTGACTCTGGCACTTGGGAAGGGTGAGAGATGCCTACTTCAAAGACAGAAAGGATTAATGTTGATGGGGATTAACTTCATGGTGTAGTGACCCACAGAGAGAGAAAAAGAGAGGGAGACAGACAGATGCTCTTTTTATGAGGGGATGAAAGTTAGACAAAAAATAATAATATGAAATAAATTACTAAACATATCTGGTAGCCTTTCAGTTCTTGTGTTTTACATGAAAAAAGTGTATTGTGTATTTGTGATATTTTGTGTAAGGTGATCTTTTAAAAGAAAACAAAACAAAACAAAAAAAAACAACATGGCATGACTTGTAGGACAAAAACTCATCCATGACTGGCCAATCTCAAACAGGTTCTTCTGGGTTCTTGGCCAATCAGGTTAGAGAGCTGCTATGGCTGACACAGTGATGGTCGCCATAGTGACAATCAGCCTCTCAGTACAGGAATTTGTTTTATGTCATGTTGCTGTGTTGACTGCTGTCACAGTGATTAACTAGAGTTCTCATGGTCAACATGACACACACACACACACACACACACAGACACATTTCCACTCAGAGCTGTATGGCTGTGTGTCTTATAAGTGAAAGAGTGTATTTAAGGTCAGGCAGTATTTCTTCCTACACATGTGGATTATTTTTCTGTGGTCTTCTGATTTTCCGACTCCACTGAATCACTGAAGAGCTTATGATGACCTAATGTGCGTTTTAATCTTCCACTTCTTTTTCTTTTCAACTAGCAGTCTTGTTTTGTTGGAGGTTTTTACTCACTTTAGCCATAACTATCTTTAAGTGATATCCTACTTGTCCTCCATGCTACACCTAGCTAGCTATCATTGAGTATTGAGTGTGCATTTTACATTCATAAGACCCAATCTGCTTTAAAAGATTCAAGATTCTGAATGTAAATATGTGACAGAAAAAAAAAAAAAAAAAATCACATTTCACTGCTCAACTAATGAAAAGTAAATTAAATTGAATTAAGTTAATTTCAGCTAAGACACACCTAGCAATGAAGCTATTATTAGGCAGCTAGTTAGCAACTTACTGTGAGGAAAACAAACACTTCTTATTCTAGAAACTATTAGTTTAGACACTGAAGTTCATTTGATCCGAATGCTTTATAGTGGGAGAGAAAAAAAACAGACAGAAAGACTACATATAATCAGTTAGCATTAATCTTTACAATTTAATTTAATCCTAGATGATAGCTAGTTTTTCCACTACGTGTTTCATCTTAAACACAACATGATATTCTACGTGTCCTTTATGCTACAACTAGCTAGCTAACACAATAACATGGCATTGAGTCTCCTTAAACATTTAATGTATTTTACTGTACATGTGTTTTACTGTACATGTAGGACACTTTGATGCCTCTTTGTATATTTTTGCTTATAACAAGCCATAGCCTTGACAAAAAAGTAATCTATGTTTATCTAAATGCCAGCATGTCTTACCTAAATGTAATCAACATGTTTTGTCACTGCTAGCTGCATCGCTGAGCTACTCTACAAATGTCGCTAAATATAGCACCTAGGCCCAAACAGTAGTCTACATATATAATGAATGAACCAACAAACGAACCCACAAACAAATGAACGAACAAAATTTGTTTCATCCATGTATGTTAGAGCTTATTCATTTAAATCACTCCAGTGTCCATTAGCAACATTATAGAAAAAGCCATAGACATATTGAACACCATCAATCCCCATGAGTTATTTTTGTTTGTTTGTTTGTTTGTTTGTTTGTTTTTGTTTTTTGACAAGAAATCTCTGCTGTCTCCTAATGAAAGAAAGAGCTGTCATCATCATGGTGTATCTATTGGGCAATCTTGTATCAAGCATGTGTGTGTGCGTGTGTGTGTGAGCGTGTGTGTGTTCAGTGTATTCTTTACGCCATGTAAGTTTGTTTAGAGCAGTGGGATGCTGTCGCCCAGGGCTACATCTTATTACTCTAGGAATGTGTGTGTGTGTGTGTCTGTGTGCGTGTGTGTGTGTGTGTGTGTGTGTCTGTACATGCCCACAAAATCAGGTACAATCATAAATAATCCACTGTTTGCACCACTATTTCCTTTTTCGCCTCTAGCACTGGTTTGTTATTATTTTTGTTCCAGGATGTATTGTACCACGTCAAACTTTGGTAACGATACTGTAAGTTAATAAACGTTCATTATCTATATGAAATCTTTACTATAGTACAAGGGAACGTGTTCTTGTCTGTTTGGTTTGTTCATGTGTCATTCCTTTGGAGGGATTTGAGGCTTTCAGTTGTGCCTGGCAACTCTGGCACCGTGCCCATGAACAGCCACTGATCAGGCTTCCCAGTTTTACTTGGTTGTGTGTGTGTATGTGTGTGTGTGTGTGTGTGTGTGTCTTCTAACACACTGATGGCTGTAGTGACACCCAATGTGTGCATATACACAGAGCGGTTTACAAGACAGCTGAAATATCTTGTAGAGGTTTAGCATATTTTATTGTCCTGTTCACCACACTTCTCCCTCCCTTTCCCTCCTTCCCTCACTCGTTCTCGCACTGCTCTCAAGTTAAGTCCATTATTTCTGCCTATTAATGTTATGTAGTGTGTGTGAGTGTGTGTTCATCATGCACTGCACTCATAGAAGCGTTTGTGTGCTTTTCCAAGTGGACTGAAGTGTTTGCGGCCGGGAGCAGAGATTACTTTTGACGCACACACACATACACACGCACACACACAGCTACTCATCTCTGTCCTCCCACAGTTACAAGCTGCTGTGTGCTTTGTATTTGGACTCTACGTTTACCTCTGTGTGTATATGTGTGTGGGTTTCTTCTGAAACAGATGTTGTGTTCTAGTGTACAAAATTAAACGTTTAAAAAAAAGAAAAGGAAATCGTTGTATGTACATTTATACAATATAGATATACTTTCCAAGGTACAAAAGCCCTTAAAGTCTAATCAGGTATCTGAAATGAGGTTTAAAAGTAAAGACAACCTGTTCCTTAAAGTAAAAAAAGAAAAAGATATACATTAGTGACAAGCATTTATGACCTTATATCCCCAGGTTAGTAAAAAAAAAATTCTGAGTGTGTCTGGAATGTATTAGCAATGGTGCTACAATAGGCTTGTGTATCAGATTAAATTGCATTACATTAAAATAAAATCACGATGAGGCAACACTATACATACAGTATGTCCTCATATTCACTATACATGCTTGCTACATAGGCAGAAGTGCCTGTTGGAAATTGCTGACATATTGGGGTGTGTCCTAAACAGAAGGCAGCTGCCTTGTTGCCTTGATGCTTATGCAGTATTATAAATCAGTGTCTCAGAATGCAGAGTTTCCATCGATATGAAGATGCCTGTAAGGAGTTAGTTAGTAATACTGGCTTCAAAGCCTGTATTCATCTCAATATTGCAAAGATGCCAATACGCTAAAGGCGTATTGTAACCCTTAAAGTATCCCTGGGGAAAATTGAACAAACATGCATTTGTAAATATAAATTTGTTAACAAATCAGCTATATTTTTTGGAAATAAAATGATAACAATTACATAATTCTATACACATTCCCCCATTGTGCTGGGTTTACCAAAGTGTATTATTCCACTCATGCCACATAGTGATTTGCCAACCATTTAAATTTTGTATTTATTAGTGAATGATGCGTCACACTTTTAATCAGTCCCTCCAGGATTCCGTGTTTTTGTGATCGCAGAAATGAACACAAAATCAATAAACTTCACAATATTAGGAGGAGCTTGCGATTTTTCAGAATTACCGCAGGTTTTCTGCAGATTCGGGCCAAGACACATGGTGACATCATCACAACGTGCATTCAGTCAAAGCCCGCTTCGATTCACGTGAGTCGGACACGAGTACAGCTAAACGGTCTCAGCTTATTTACCAACAAAAATCACTGCGAAAGACCGTGCAAAACATTTACATGCAATTCAGAAGACTCCTCTGAAGACTTTCCCATGCCTTCCATACAGTGAGTGTTACAAAAATGTCTCCTAGCACAACAACGTCACCACATCAGCGATGATATTTTTTCTTTGTTAAACAACAGCATTTTCTTTTTCAAATCTGTTTATTATCAGTCTTAGATTATGTGGAGCATCTCCATACAACTCTTTGTTACTATAGAAACAATAACTTAAAAAGGTTGGAAAGTGCAAATGTATGTTGGTGATTTAACATTGGTCCTGTAGTGCAGAGAGAGAGAGAGAGAGAGAGAGAGAGAGAGAGATAACATATTGAGTTTTCCTTTTGGCAGAGCTTCCATCCCTCTCTCTCTTTTCCTGGGACTGTCCTATGAATGTGTCCCTCTGGCTCTCTAGGAGCAAAAGCCTCTGATCGCCTGCTGTCTCTCGCTCTTTTTTGTCTTTTCTCCCTCCCTGTGTGAGCACAGACCTTGCCTCTCTGCTTTCTTCTCTCTCCATTCTTTCTTTTCTGCTCCGCTGTGTGATGGGAGGCTCGGCCTGCTGGGAGGAGGCCAGACGAGCTGCTCAGGAACAATCGCCTCTTTTCTCCTCCTCTCGTTCTCCTTCAGTCTCTCACTCCTTCTCTCCCCTGGCCTCTTGCTCTCTATGCTTTCACGACCCTTGCTTTCACATGTTGCTGTGCTTAACCCAAAGAGACTTATGACACAGTAATTACCTCTCTCTCTCTCTCTCTCTCTCTCTCTCTCTCTATCTATCTCTCTCTCTCTCTCTCTCTCAGTACCTCAGTGAGATAGTTCAAAGTTTATCTGATCTGTTCAAAGTTTACATTTAAAAGTAGGCATTTATGTTTTACTTTTATGGAAGGAGTCTCCAGTGTCATTGCTTTGTAACTGTCAATAATGAACAAGAAATTTACAGTATGTTCCTCAGAAATGTTTAGATATAGTAGTACTGGATAGACACAAGGTTGAAAAGGCTGGTATATTCATCCATCCATCCATTCATCCATTTTCCATACCGCTTATCCTACACAGGGTCATGGGGGATGCTGGAGCCTATCCCAGGAAACTCTGGAACACCTTGGATGGGGTGCCAACCCATCGCTGGGCACAATCTCACACACACACACACACACACACACACACATATTCACACACTACAGACAATTTGGAAATGCCAATCAAACTATAACGCATGTCGGTAGACTGGGGGAGGAAACTGGAGTACCTGGAGGAAACCCTCAAAGCATGGGGAGAACATGCACACTCCGCGTACACAGGGGGGAGGCGGGATTCGAACCCAAAACCCTGGAGGTGCTTTTTTTTGTTTGTTTTTATGGCTGATGGAAATGACACAGGTCATTGAACTGCCGAGAAGTCAGTGGGATTTCAGTGTATTCTCTGCACACGCAGAGAGAAAATGATAAATGTTCCATCATTATCGAGATTGAGATTGTCATTAGTTCTGTGTTTATTAACTGGATAATATGTCTAAATGAGTGCACTGAGAAAAATGGTGGACATATTAAGTTGTTATGTTTTGCCCTAATTGTTTTTTTCCTATGAGGCTGGATTTATGGGACACCCTGTAAAGCTAGAGACAAATTACGTTAAACGGAACACATCAAAAGTTTGGATCTGAAGTTTCCAGAAGACGCTTTTCCTCTTTCCTTGGTTTGTTCTCTCATTCTAGCGCTCTCACTTTCACTATATTGGCGTGGAGGGGTTTTGTTTGAAATGAACTGAGCGCCTATTGTTTCATATGTGTGTGTGTGTGTGTGTGTGTGTGTGTGTGTGTGTGTGACTCTAGCCTCGGCTGTAATGAAGATGCATCGTAAGGCAGTGGCACAAGGTTTAAGGAAGTGTGAAGGACGGAGAGATGTACTCATTTTTCTCCTTATTTCTCTCAGGACTGGGATGGTTCTGTCCTACCCAACCACACCTGCCTTTGTCTGTGTGTGTGTGTGCACTTTATATAGGACAACACTCTCGGATACCAACACTTTATGATAGAGTGTCTCTGCGCTGTTCTGCCTGTGTGTGTGTGTGTGTGTGTGTGTGTGTGTGTGTGTGTGTGTGTGTGTGTGTGATGCATTATTTATTAAATAGTGTATGCAGCTAATAATTGTGAAACCACACTTGACTCAGAGGGATACTCAGATAGAGTACTTGTGTGTGTGTGTGTGTGTGTGTGTCTGTGTGTGTTAGTGGTGTAAAGAGGACTGCATTAGGAAGTGCTGAATATGCAGCATATATGTGCAGGGTAGTCTCTTGGTGTGTGTGTGTGTGTGTGTGTGTGTTATTGCATTAGGGAGCACACTGTCTATATTCCGTTAAGTCAGTAGGTTGTGTCTCACCTCTTCGTTCCTGCCGATTAAACCTTTTTAATATTCATCACTGCAGCAGAGAGAGAGAGAGAGAGAGCGAGAGAGAGAGAGAGAGAGAGAGAGCGAGAGAGAGAGAGAGAGAGAGAGAGAGAGCGAGAGAGAGAGAGAGAGAGAG
>JANDJT010000190.1:24284247-24298959 GCA_024331685.1 Stegophilus panzeri | reverse complement strand
GGGGGGGGGGGGGGGGGGGGGGGGTTTGTATGATGTCTCACATTCAAAAATGCAAAATGACTTTGTTTTTACATTTTTTGGAATGAACATGACATGCAAGGAAAGCAGGAATTGATGTAAGTGTGTTTACTGTGATCTTATAGAATTTCACGTGCTGATTTATTTTCATAAACTGAGGCATGCAAAGTTTGTTCTGCACACTGAGCAGCAGTCAGCAGTGTCTTTGTTTGTTTTTCAGACATGAAACTCATATCCGAGTCAGGTCAGGAAAATCACTGTATGCAGACATACGGTGTACGCTTGCATGCTTATAACTGTATTTCGTATGATGAAAATGTACAACGTTTTCTTTGGTTGGCAACATTTTAGATCAATGAGTTCCTTTAACAAATAACATTATTTATGACATTCATCATTAATAACAAATCATGAACTTTGGAGGTAAGTCAGGAATAAAAGCTTTGGAAATGCTTTTATATGAAAATAATCAACAATGGCCAGGTGTGATGCGGCCCAAGAAAAAGTACAGGTACTGTTACCACGCCCGAGCTGAAAATGTCCCGATAACATCACATCCTGAAGTGTTTAATTCTTCTTATACTACAGCAATTTGTGACAAACACTTTCTTTAAGCAATTTAGTGTTACATTTGAGAGACAAGTTCCTTTTATCGCTTACATTATAGCAGCTATAAACAGTCGTTTCCTCACCAGCCTTAAGTTAATGAGACAAAATTAAATTAAAAAAAAAACTGCTGAGAAGCTGGAAAGCACAGTCCTCTTTCCTGAAGACTCTCCCGTAGCATCAAATGGTTACATACACCAAAAAATGCTAATTAAACGTCACTGTACAAAATACAGAATGCATATTTTTAATTTGTTTATTATTAGGCTTAGATTTTGTAAGTATGATGATTATGCGTAAGCTGTTACTATAGAAATGATGCCCTGTTCTGCTAACACCTTCTGACCAATCAGAATCGAGAACAACAGTGCTCTATAAGCAATGATATTAACAACGTTTTGCATAAATGTTGAATTTTGAATAAATAATGAAGAATGTTGATTCCTAAAAGTAAGTTTACTTAATCATCATAAATGAAATCACAGCACGGTATTAAATGTTGATAATCAGCTCATTGAGAAACTGTCAGATATAAACTTGTAAAACTAAGCAGTGGTTATAGTAAAGGTTATTTGAAACAGCCTTAAAGTGTAGACCTTATAAATTTCAGTGCTTTGCCTCATACATCAAAGGTATCTTTGCTGAAATAGAAAGTTCTAATACTAAGGTCACGGACTGCTAAAATTCATGGCTATTTATTAGATTTATTAGATGTAGTTTATAATGGTGGTTAAAGGGACCTTAATGCAAAGTGTGTTTTTCTATATTTTCTACTTATTCATTGCAACTTTTTGCAAACAGAACAAAGCTGTGTTACTTTAATTCTTGTTTTAATAAAGTACTGTGCAATAGTCTGAGGCGAGCAGTAAAAGAGCAGTAAAAAGTAATAAATTAAACAAAGCCAATATTTGGTGTGATGACCCTTTGCTTTAAAAAAAAAAGTATTAGTAGTCTCAGGTAAAATTAGTGCAATTTTATAAGGCAACGAGCTGTAAGTTTTATTGAGCATCTTGCAGAACCAGCCAGGGTTCTTCTTTGACTTTGACCCAGCAGCCTTCATTATGTTTTTTTGCCTGAAAAGTGTCTCTTACCACTGAATATGCTGCTTTCTTTACCGACATACAAACATTTTTCTGTAACATTAAATTTTGTGCTGGAAAAGTAAAGTTTGTAAATTCAAAAATGTTTTTTTTTGTACTGATTCAATAATGTAGATGTCATAAAACAAAAATCTATAAAAAAAAGTTTGTAATAAAAAAAAAAAAATAGGGTGCCTAAGACTTATGCACAGTACTGTATATCTTCAGTAAATTGCTTAAACTTTAGGATGGTTAAGGTCATGGTCATAGTGGATACAGAGCCAGTCTTATGAACACTTTATGTGAGATGGAAATACACCGTGGATGTGAAACTAGTCCACAGGGCACCATGTACACACACACTCTCACACCATTCACACCTACAGGTGTCGTTAATTCACCTACTGTACTGGCATGTTTTTGGGAGGTAGAAAGAAACCCATGCAGACACACAGGAACTTCCAAACTCTACACACTCAGTAACCTGAGCTCTGAATCAAACTGGTAATCCTGAAATCTTGATGCAGCAATGCTGTGCCTATGTGTCGCATTTTAATGCGATATAATTGAATCGAATTATGTTAGATTATACTTGCTTTTATCACAGGAAGTTGAGAACATTTATGTACACTTCTGAAATGTAACCATGCTATCAAGTCTGGCCATAATTTCAGAAACCAGCATCAAACAAACAAACAGCATTTGGACTTGATTACGGTTCTGTACAAATCAGGATCAGTTAGTATGAATTATAGCTTTAAGCGATGGGTTTATGTTCAGTGCGGTCTTTCTTTGGCATCTACAGTATATATATATACATCTGATAGCTTTTTGCTTCTTTTGCAGTAGAATAACAAATGATTAAAAGCCCCTATATAGACTGATCACTTAATCTTGTATTCTGGTTACGCGTGGTTTTCAAATCCAAATCATATACAAGCATGCACATGCAAAGGACATGAAGGAGAAAGACAAACGTCTCACCAAGTAACTTGAAGTCCACAATCGCGCATATGATAGACATCTCTACAATCTGGAACATATTTATTCCATTTTATTCATTTATCTTTAAAGACAAAACCCACATCTGTACACTCTGCATGCAAGGATCTGTTTTAAATAAGACATAAATACATGACATATACCAAGACAAACTCTTCACACACACTTTTTATGTGTTATCTGCAGATAAAATGAAAGTACAGTGTTATTTCAATCTGTTAGTTAAATCAGTCCATATGAATGCAAACTTGGCTTAATCTGTGGTTTGGATCCAGTATTAAATCTGAACAAGATCCATGGAGCTGCTATGGTTATACTATTTCTGTGTACAGTCTGGAAATTATTGAAATATAAATCTAAGTATTTTAACATAATGAATGAATGATTGACGGATTATTTTATGGTTAGAGCATTTATACCGTGTGTCCGTTCTTCTTAGTGCATCTGTGATCTGCAGTGAGATTCAGTCACAGTTGGGTATATTCAAATGCAGGCTTGACAACATTTAAACCACTGAGTTATCACTCCAAGAGCAATCTTTTTCTTCTACACGATTATAAATCACAGGTGAGTCTTTTGGACTCTCTTATATTAACCAGTCCGTACATTTTTTTGCTACAGCTTTTTTCAAAATGTGCCATGCAACTTGCTGAGCTTTTTTGCATAAAACTAATCGAATTCGCGAAATTGGAATTGCGCAAAATTGTTTTGCACGGTCTTTCACAGTGATGTTTGTTGGTAAATGAGATCTTTTAGCTGTACTACATGAATTGAAGAGGGCTTTGGCTGAATGCGCGCTGTGATGACGTCACATGACGTGTCTCGGCCCGAATCTGTGGAAAAATCTGCGGTAATTTTGAAAAGTCGCAAACTCCTTCGAAAACTGCAGAGTTTACTTGATTTTGCGTTCATTTCTACGATCGCCAAATTGTGAAATCCTCGAGGGACTAATTAACTATCACCCTGGAAGCTCCACCCCCCTTCCCCTGTCTCACATTGGTGAGACATTTGAGACTTGTCTCAAAGATGCAGCATCGCTTTCAAGGTAAATGGAAAACGTTTTGAGTTCATCAGTGTGAAATAGGATTGATTAATGTATGCTCGACTTAGCTAACATTAGACTAGTATTTAGTTAACATCAATTAACTATACTTAGGGGTGACAAAGAAGAATGCCCATGAAAAAGTGACACTTTTTCTGTCAAAAGAGTGGGGGGAAAAAACCCTGGAGGGTCAAATCTAACACATTACAAATAATTTTAACGGTAATGATAATTCGCAATAGAAACTGGAGTGTGCATATATGCCGTGTTTTACGATAACCACCAGATGTTGATCTAGACACTAGAAAAGTAAATAATGACTTGTGAAAAATGTACAGACTGCAAATGGATGCACTAAGCTGAACCCAGTCATTTGTTGGAAAACTGAATGAATGCCATTAACAGCTATAATGTTATTTTTTTTTATAGCATTATGAAAAGCTAGTAGTGCAGCAGCAAAAGATTCGGATTGATCTATGTTCTGAAAGTTTCTTTTTTTCTGTCGATGGTCTCTGAATCAACGTAGATTAGATCAACAGCAATATTTTCAAAGAAAACAACTCGTGTGTTTCCAGACTTCTGTTAGAACGAATGAATTATTAAACTGAGTGATGTAAAATCAGCTAGGCTTAACAGGGGGAAAAAATTTCAAACCAAACAACCATGAAGACTTGGCTCCTTCTTCATTTGTACAACTGAATAGAGATTTTTAAAAGAAATCTTTCTTCTATTTCCAGAAGAATCTGGATGCTTAAGCATATTGTACCACATTACCTGACTCTTACATTACATTTGAAATTCAGTGTTTTAACAGTGTCTTAGTCTGTACATCACATAATGCTTTACATTACAGCAGTACATGAAAAATGAACAGCTGAAATGTTACACCATCAGAAATAACATTTTCATTCCTCGCCTTTAAATACACCTTCAAAACCTTCAAATTCCAATTAAATAGCTTTTGTACATCCTCTAGAAGCTTTTACAAAAGTTAGAAAAGTGACCCCCTTAATGACATGTAACATTTGTGCACCAAAAACAGGGTTTTTTTCTGAGAGTAAAGAGAAAGAAAGCTAGAGTTATAAGAAAATATGAAGATGAAACTGATTTTGTTTTTCTTTAAATTTTTTTTTTTTTACACCACATCGCTGGTGTACGGAAACCCCAAGAGGCCACCATGCATTATTTTTTTTCCTTCTTTTTTGTTTTCTCGTGATCTCGACATAACAATATTTGTATTCTGGTGGTATCAACATAACAAAAGTTGTTTTCTCGTGATCACGACTTCATTTTTCTGTGTACTCGATATAACATGTTGTTTTTAATGTTCTGGATGCATCATAAGCTTAGAGCAGTCCCGCAGCATCATGCACTGTAAAACCGGATAGTTCATTTAACTAAAAAATTTTTAGGAAACTAATTACCTCAAAATTTTTAAGTTGATAAATCAATTTCTTTAAGCCAGATACACTTAAATATAACAAAAATGTAACTCAAACTTTGTAATTTAAAATCAATTTTTGTTATATTTAAGTGTATTTGGCTTAAAGAAATTGATTTATCAACTTAAAAATTTTTAGGTAATTAGTTTCCTAAAATTTTTTGAGTTAAATGAACTTATCCAGTTTTACAGTGTGGATGAACAAATGTATTTTTACTTTGATCAGGGACTCACTCAAGCTGAAATAGCTCTATGTCTGTCAGTGACTGACAACTTCCACATCAGTCCCCGACACTTGAAAAGAGGACACCCCCCTCTCTCAATGTGGAGATCAAGTCCATCTCTACAGCGGGAAATTATTACATTTATGATGGTGATGGCGAAGACATCGATGTGCATGCAACACCAGTCCCATTCACAAGGCGTGTGATTTTCTCGTAATAAAATTACGTCGTGAGAAAACAACTTTTGCTAGGTCGAAATCACAAGAAAACAAGAAAGGGGAGGGGAAATAATGCATATGGCCTCTTAGGGCTTCCATACTGTTGAATAGTCGAATCTCACATGCTGTTCTATAACAGTGTCGCTTGGACAGTAATCCTGGTTGCACAATTTATAATAATGTGCTCATTCGAATACATCATCATTTACAATTTACAAAGGGATTTGTATGGCGGACGTTCCACATAAAATGATTAACAACGTGTTTAATCATTAATACGAGAGAACTTTCTTAAGGAGATGTTTGTTTAGCATTTTTGGAAGGAGTCTCCAGGGTCACCACTTTGTAACAGTCATCGCAAAGGTTTTCAATCAGACAATGGACATTGCGCTTATCTTATTAATTTAAAAAGGGATTAGAAAAGGGGGGTTAATAAGGAAACAGCTGCTTATAGCTACAATAACATAAGTAATAACAAGAACTAACCTGTTTTGCAGAAAATCCACAACATTAAATGTAACTATAAACGGATATAATGCATGGTGTGTCTTTTTTCTTTTTCTTTTTTTAAATAAATACAGCATTGTTAGTGTTGGAAAACTGCTGTGGTATAAGAGGAATTAAACACTTCAAGACTACACAACTGGTAGCCCCACACCACCCCATGTTGATCATTTCCCCTTAACTGCACACCCTATCATGTTTTATTCCTTACAATAATCCACTTATAACCAGTAGCTTGCAGTAAAAGCCAAATAAATTAGCAAATTACAGCTTCAAAAAGTTCAGGTTAACAAGTTGGTCCAAAAAAATAAAATAAATCAAAAATACAAATACTGCAAGCGCTTTTAAAACCTGGATGATCATAAAGGTATTTGGCTTGACTCCAGCATTCTGAGAGTAATGTTATGAACACACCCAGATCTTCTCAGCACATACAGTAGAAAATTACAGTAAACAGAATTTTTATAGAGGAAAAGGACACGTGTGTGTGTGTGTGTGTGTGTGTGTGTGTGTGTGCGGCCACATATTGTCTGTTTCTTCTGTTGATACGTCAACTGTCGTCAAATTCTGACAAATGACATTGCAATAATACGTTAATAAAGAAATTGTAATATAAAATTTGCTCCACAGTTATGCAGAGTTCTGGAGACGGTAAACACATTCCACTTGTATGTTTGAATGTCAACGTCTTTCAGCTTGAGAGGTGTTTTATAAAATTATACTAACCCACGTCTCTTTGTCCATGAGTTCATCTCTAGGTGTGTGTGTGTGTGTGTGTGTGTGTGTGTGTGTCACTCTACTGCGTGTGTGTCTCGTGGCATACGATGCCGTTCCCCGACGTTCTTACTGACTCTGGTTTTCCGTGCTACATCTTGCGCTTGCCTGTATTTGTCCATCATGTTCTTGTGCTTCCGCCGCAGTTTTTCATTGCACCAGACGCGCTCACAGTATTGTTCTACTTGAGGAAGGTTTGATGGACCAATCAGCTGCAAGACATCCTTAAACCAACCCTTGGATGGCGTTCGGTTAGCTAAGCCCGTATGGGAGGGACATGGAGACCAAGCCTTGTGTTTACTGTCTTGTGATAGTAAGTCAGCTAGGGTGTCCCCTTGTAACACATCCAGCCACACACGTGAGAGCGTCTGAGAAAATCCATGTTCCCGAGAGCGACACACGTAGACGCCTTCATCGTGTCGTAACACTCGCCTGAATAGCAAACCTTCATCTGTTTTTACCACTCTCTCGTCCAGCTCCACCTAAATGCAGAAAATGTCATTAAAATAAAAATACTTTAATCCTAGTTCAGTATTTTGAGCTTATTAATTTTTTTAATGTATTTTTTAAAATTATTTTTGTATTCATTTATTTTTGAAATGACATAATTATTAAAATACAACATATTATTGCACTAGTGTAAGCTATTAATCTGAAAATGATTAAAGAATATTGAAATATGATTTATTTTTCATGTATTATACCGTTATAAGGTATTTTATCTGTTTATATACTGTACAGATGCAATACAATCTTATTGTTCTACATTCTCCAATATTAACATAGTCAAGGCAATGCAAATTTATTTGTATAACGCATTGAAGTAGAAAATTCTTGAAAAAAATTACCATTAACAAATGAGCAAAAGTTCTATTTTTTTAAATAAACTGATATTTAATAAATATAATAAAACAGTAACTTTTTCAAACCCAAACACTGACAAATTTGCCCTATATATAATAAATGTCTAAGAAAATAGAGCAGTGTTTTTCAAATGTGATGTACAGAGCTCTAGGTGAAGCAGACCATTCTACCTCTATCCATCTTCCAGTGACAGGATAGCTACCGTGATGAATGATACGGTCTGGGAGCTTTGTAGGGTTTTCCCTTATGTCTGGGATTTTGAATGTAAACAATAAACGGAAAGCCTTAGAGTAAAATGTTTTATGCCAAATGTTCGGTTGAAAACTCTTTGTCTGTCTCACCTCCTCCAGATGTTCATCCCGCTGGATGTGCCAGGTGACGGTGGCTTGTGGAGATCGAGGTACACACTCCAGAAAGGTGCTGTTGTTCTCTGTGCCATACACAACCTGCACTTCAGTTATGTCCACATCTTCCACTGCAGACAAAACACACGAGTGTGAGGACACACACATGCTCGTTTCAACTGTTATAGTAAAGAGGATTGTGTTTATTTTTGCTCCAAAGAGCCAAATGTATGAGAGTGTGTATGCAAGTGTGTATGCGAGTGTATACACAGACAAGTGCTAAAAGGTGTGACAGTCGTTCGATGTGGTTCATGTAGAGGCCAAGTTTTACTGATGTAAGTGTGTGTGTGTGTGTGTGTGTGTGTGTGTGTGTGTGTGTGTGTGTGTGTGTTTAGTGATGGACCTGTCAGTCTACTGAAAAGTTCAAATCGGTTCATTTAGCAGGTAAAGCTTAAGTTTCCAAATCCAGGTGTGTGTGTGTGTGTGTGTGTGTGTGTGTGTGTGTGTCAGGTGTGTAAGCACCTTATTGCTTTTTTTTCTTCTCCCTTCTTTTGTTACATTTTTTGCTCATTCTCTCTAAAGTGATGAGAGATGGTCTGCGACTACTTCTTAGTTGAAAGGTTCATGAAGTTCACCAAAATCCAATGTTTTTCTAGCACTGTCAAGCTACAGATAACGTCTCTGAATAATGCCACTAACAGCATCGTGCTTGTGTGTGAGTGCTTGTTAAGACAGTTTTATACATAGTACGTGCTGTTATTTGTTCTCTGAATTTGATTTAAAGTTTTGTAAAGTATTTTTTTAAAGTATTGTAGTAAAGATTCATGCTTTCTGAATAACCCAGCTTCTTTTATTTGGGTTTTCAGGGTCTCATATTTACGCAGTGCAAAGTTGACGGCATATCTAAAATAACACCATATGCATAACCTTGATAGAAATAAGAGTGAATAAAAGCATCACACCCTTATTTATGGATGGATAATTTAAGCTCATCTTATTTTATGGGTCAATTAATTTTATTATTTCCTCTTACTGTAAACATCCTCCGGCTCTCTGTTTACTGTGTTCTAACAGACTGACGTGCTGCAGCCAATCAGCAACAAGCATGTGATGTTTACTAAGGACCTATCCTTTCTATTTTGTGTTCATGTTTTTAAATTTACAATTTAAATTACGATTTTGCCTTAGTTTCTGAATTCACTATCTTGTTTTTGATTTTGTTGTTGCATTTTCTGATTTGCTATGGGTTTATATTGATTCAGACCTATGGATAATTTGGATAGTGTGGACAAGCCATGTACCGGCATGTTTTTGGACAGTTGGAGGAAACTGAAAAACCCAGAAGAATCCTACGTGAATACAGGGAGAAGATACACAACTCTGCCCAGACAGTAAACCAAGCTCAGGACCTGGAGGTGGCATCGCTACACACTGCGCCACCAGTTTTGTTGTTGTGTTTTAAGATTGTTCATTTGTTTTGCATTTACAGAGCACCATATCCTATGGTTAAAAATATCTTGATTTTTCTACAATAAAAATAATGAATAGTTAAGTGCTTGGACCCCTAACCCTCTACTACATGAATTATTACATTTGCATTAAAATGTTTTTAGAAATGTTTATTACTTGAACTAGTTCAAGTCATAAAAATATATTTAAAAATGTTGAGAACATTTTTTGTAGGGGTATTTGGTAAATTGTTGCCATATGGCAACAATGTGCAATGGTGGAAAGCATCATATAGTCAACAATAACACAAAATGTATGAGATTACAATTCCAATCATCCATTATCGCATGTTGTTGCCATATGGCAACAATTACATTTTAACAGAATGTACAAAATATATACATTTGTTTAAATGACAAAACAAAATAAATGTTAACTTGCCTCACATAGTTTTTAAATTCTTTCCTTTAACTAGTTTTGTCTAAATATTGAAAAATGTATCAAATTTTGAGAGCCCTCTGATGATGACGTTCACCATGCCATGTGATTGCAGAAACGTTTTGCACGTGATTGTACGTGATTGTTTTCTTACCACTCTGGTTCTGGTCTCTGCATTGCAATGCTGGGTTTGCATGTCTGATATCCTGTCGGCGGTAGCGACGTTTAGAACTGGGAAAATAGCGTGTGCAGGTGTGTCCGTCCCAGGCGCAGTAGGGGTCTCGTGCCAAGCAGCACTCAGCACATGCTTTACCGTACATGCTGCAGCGATGCAGAGGAACCTGCGCTACACCAGCACTCGAGCCCACAAACAGAGATTGCTAAATGGGTTGGAGGGAGGAAAAAGAAACAACTTAAGGCTCATATGCAGCATACTATTTTTTTTCTATCTGTCGATAGTGTAAAAGATTTTGAAGTGAAACAACTTGATAGCTGAGGTGATGAATGTGGGAATGAAATGTGACATGGTATTACTGGTTCATTTTACCCTACGTGCAAGAGGACACCATCAAAAGTAAGATGTTCAGAGGTGAGCAAAAGTCATTGCTTGAATGTTTAATGGTTGTTTATGATGAATTGTACACAATATGGACAAGGACGTGAACTTACAAGCTCAATTTTAATTAAGGTAATTGCAAACATTTTTCCAATGAATCATCAAATATTAATTAATATGTGAAAATGTTGGCATAAACTATTGAGGCAGCACTCAATTCAATTTTATTCTATTTTATTTGTATAGCGCTTTTCACAACGGTCATTGTCTCAAAGCAGCTTTAAAGAAATATATAAACATAGGGAAGTGTGTGTATTAATCCCAGTTGAGCAAGCCAATGGCGACGGTGGCAAGGAAAAACTTCCTAAGATGTTAAGAGGAAGAAATCTTGCTTGAGAGGAACCAGACTCAGAAGGGAACCCATCCTCATATGGGTAACAATGGATACTGTAAAAGCAAAGGAAAGTTCAATAGGTAAATTGGGGAGGGGGCTATAATTACAGGAATGGTTATGATTATGATTATGATGGGGTTGTTAGAAAATACTTTTGCCTCAGTCCCTTAGGTTCGAGGTATGCACCGTTTCTTTTGTTTTGTTTTGTTTTTATGTTCTGTGCCACCTAGGTCCCATGGGATCCCAATGCTGATACACAGTTGACATGAATGCTGTCGTTACAGGAAAATGAACTCAATCAGGAGAGTATTGTAGCTAGCTAGAGGATTTGTCAGAAACTGACTCAGTCTTCTTTATTTGTATTATTTGATTTACAGGTTGGTAATCAGTGTTGAAAATGATTGTTTTTCAAAATGAATCGCACTAGCTAAGGGTGAGTATCTTTCACGTGTCCCTGCCAAATTTCAACACACACCCCTATGGTGGTTGCTCAAATCTTACCTAACACATTTACTTCAAGTCTGGGCAAAACAGAGCAAAGCAGGTGGTGCTGCTTGGTTTCCATTTGTTTTCCAAAATATTGAATTAATTTTTCACTGCCAACACACAGTCTGATTGAGGTTAAAAAACACATCTGTTGCTTTCTGTTATGACCTGGACTCGCTTGAATATCACTTTCTGAAAAAAATGTGTGTGCCAGTCCTTTCATTGGAATTTCAGTGAAGTATCTGGAAGGACTGACGGCGTACGAAAGCTCACCCGCTTCACTGAGATCTCCATGGAGGTGATGGGAGTGGGCACCTGATGAAGATACATAACATAGAATGAGACAACGAAAAAAATCTTCACACTGATATATAAAAAAAAAAAAGATGAATGTGACAGGACACAAACTCACTTTGAAGACGTGCAGCTCCTCCAGCGTGATCTCTTCACTGGTGATTGAGTTGCCATTGCGCAGTGCGATGACCTTCAGGATGGTGCCAACATCTGCATGGGTCAAAGGTCAATGATATGTAATCATACTGACACCAACAGGACTAGCACGATTAAGTTTAAGTATACACTACGCAAAGAGACACCCCTGGATTTCACCTGTGCCGATGAACATGACGTCGTAAGGGCCATCCTCGGCCAGCGTGCGGTCCACGGTGATGTGTGTGAGTTTGTAGGATGTGGAGGTGCGTAAGAGCAGGGGCTGACGCTGAGTTGGGTACACAACCCGCCACATGAGAGGATGAGAGCGAGCAAATTGCAGCACAGCGTCTGGGAATTCCAGAGTGCTGCCAAACATACGGCCGGGCTGAGCAGTGATTTTACTGGGGCACTGAGAGAGAAAGACAGAGCGAGGGAGAGAGAGAGAGAGGGAGCGAGAGAGAGAGCGAGAGAGAGAGAGTGAGGGAGAGAGAGAGAGCGAGAGAGAGAGAGAGGGAGAGAGAGAGAGGGAGAGAGAAAGAGAGAGAGAGCGAGGGAGAGAGAAAGAGAGAGAGCGAGGGAGAGTGAGAGAGAGAGAGAGAGAGAGAGAGAGCGAGAGTGAGGGAGAGAGAGAGTGAGAGAGAGCGAGGGAGAGAGAGAGTGAGAGAGAGAGCGATAGAGCAAGGGAGAGAGAAAGAGAGAGAGAGCGAGGGAGAGAGAAAGAGAGAGAGCGAGGGAGAGTGAGAGAGAGAGAGAGAGAGAGAGAGAGCGAGAGTGAGGGAGAGAGAGAGTGAGAGAGAGCGAGGGAGAGAGAGAGTGAGAGAGAGAGCGATAGAGCAAGGGAGAGAGAAAGAGAGAGAGAGAGCGAGGGAGAGGGAGAGAGCGAGAGAGTGAGGGAGAGAGAATTAGCCATTGAGAAAGAAATTAAGAATAATAATAAAGCTGCCATTAGAAAATGAAATTTTGCAACACACTTAACTGAAGTGTTGATTGTGAATAATAATGATCAGAATAGCTTAATAATATACACCTTTTGGCCACTTTATTAGGAACACCTGTACACCTGCAATTATCCAGCACCATGCAATTATCCAGTAATGTGGCAGTGCAATGCATTAAACCATGCAGATATAGGTCAAGAGCTAATAGTTCAGGTAATGTTCACATCAAACATCAGAACGGAGAAAAAACGTGATCTAATTGACTCTTGACTGTGTCATGGCAGTTGATGCTTGACAGTCTGGTTTGAGTATTTCAGAAACTGCTGATCACCTGGGATTTTCATGCACAACAGTCTCTAGAGTTTATACAGAGTGGTGCAAAAAAACCCTCTATCGAGCAGCAGTTCTGTGAACGGAAACGCCTTGTTGATCAGACAGGTCAGAGGAGAATGGCTAGACGGTAAGGATACAGTAACTCAGATAATCACTCTTTACAACTATGGTGAGCAGAAAAGCATCTCAGAATGCCTTTAGACAGGTGGGCTACAAATTCAGACGACTACATCAAAAATCACTTCTGTCAGCCAAGAACAGGAATCTGAGACTATAACAAGCACAGGTTCAGCCAAACTGAACAGTTAAGGATTAGAAAAATGTTGCCTGGTCTTTTAACTGCTTGCATCAGATAACGGCTAATGGGTACTTTGAATATTTTGGTTCTCACCACTCCAGGTCTGGGATATGGGACACGTCCTTCATAAGGTCCCCACTGATAATCTGGTCCCTCTTTATGAGCAAAGGGCCCGTTGAACACCTCACGAATATCAGCCATGCTATACACACACACAGCATAGCCCTGGAACACGTTGCTGCAGGACCACACACACACACACACACACACACACACAACGGAACATGTTATATGGTACTGTGAAGCCATGAAATGAACTATAATATGTAGCATTTTTATGAAAAAGAAATATTAATCAGTCAGTTGCAGTCTTGAAATGAAAAACTTTCCAACTTAAAGCATTATCATTACTTTCTACTAAACTCGTTTGTATCTCGAGAAAGATTATAATTACACCCTAGAAGTACCTGATGGTGCTGAAAATGGCATAAACTTCTGGATTTTTTTCGTCCTTGGTCCTCAGAAGAAACACGTCCTCTGTACACACACACAAGCGACACGAAACATATATAAATATAAATATATATACACACGTTTTACGTATTCATATACAGTATATATGGTGATTCATGCATATTTCAGTGTGTGTGTGTGTGTGTGTGTGTGTGTGTGTGTGTGTGTGTGTTTCTCACCCAGCTGGTCAAAGTGTGTGTCAATGCCGTGAGGTCCAGGAACAGAACACACCAATCGAGCTTTAATAAACGTACTCCATTTATTCACCAGTACTCTCTTCCCTCCAACATCATTCTGGAACACACACATAATTCATATTTATTATTTATTTTGTATTATTTATTTATTTATTACCTCATTGTGTACAGTAAAATTAAGTAGGTCCTCTTAAACAAGGATTTTTTTTTTTTTTTTAGAATATAAAGCAAAGTTAAATCTTCAGAATTGATTTGAAATTATAATATAATAATAATATATTAATATATAATAATGTATAATAATAATAATAATAATAATAATAATAATAATAATAATAGTAATGCAAAAATAAATGAATAAATCAGGTTGAAATCTGCAAACTTATATGTACTCTAACAGAAATGGTGAAATGTTATGCTTACACGACCCTGAAGGGTCTATTACCTTCTGTATCATCAGTGCACATAGAAAATAAATGTAGTGGCTACACAGTTATATTTTCCAGATTCAACAGCACAACTATGCGAAACGGAAGAATGTGTAACAGACTGAATAGAAACG
>JANDJT010000190.1:24276747-24281747 GCA_024331685.1 Stegophilus panzeri | reverse complement strand
CTATCAATTCCACTATCTGGCAAATATACAGTACAGTCATGCATGATGTATTTGATGACATTCTGTTGGAGTGAATATTTGTGTGCTTTCTTCACTCCACCACATGCAAAGTACAAAACATCAGTGAATGTCCCAAGGAAAAGTCATACACATATGATATAACCCTAAGTTAAAACATAATCTGCCAAACCTTCTGAAACTAAATTAACCTCAATTCAATCTTTCCTCACTAAAAGTGATCAAAATGGTTTAAAATGATGTCTGGAGGCTGTGGACTGCTGTGGAATCTAATATGGAGCTGTATTGAAAGTGGCTGCATAAAGCATAGCAAAGAGGTCTGCAGTTCTGTATTGTTTTTTCTTATTTATTGGAAATCACAACCTAGCGTTATCATTTTCTCCCTATTTCCTTCCCATCAGCCAGCTCTCCCCAATCATAAGACAGCTACCAACTGAGGAGGGTGAAGGCTAACACGTGCTTCCTCCAGGACACGTCAAGCCGGCCAACAGCATCTTTTCTAGCTGTTGCTCATGCTGCATTACAGGGTGGGGTAACACTCAGAGGAAAGAGCGAATAGCTCTCTTCTACATTCTTGAGCATACCGATGCTCAAAATTGGCTAGTGTCATTGTGATTGACAGGGGAGAGAGAGAGTAAATATCCCTCTCACCCAGAGAGTATGGATCTCTTCTACTCCTGGCCACAGAAGGCTGTTTCATCATCAGGATTCGAATTCATGAGCTCCGGACAACAGGGTGAACTTTTCTGATTTGTATTTATTATTGAGTTCTTAGCTACGTCCACATACACAGAGATTTTATCACTGCAAGTCACCAGTCGCTGTACTATGAAGTCACCAGTAGGCATTCTTACTACTGGTTGCCATAGTAACATATATCAATGGGTGGCACAACTAGCATTCCACTTTTGAGAACAAACCAGTTAAAAGCTGCTAAAATGAAACATTTTGTAGGGAGAGCGTTTGTATGCATCATATCCTAAAAGATGAAAGAGAAGCAATGTGTGTCAGTCTTTGCCCTTACAGCCATCTATCTGTGTCGAATGCGTAAGGGTTCACAGTTCGGACTCGCAGGCAGCATGGTGGATCTCAGATCACTGACTTCACTCCCATTGGTAGTCCCTGCACCAAGTCACTCCAAATATGAATAACGTTAAACTTTGATCAACTTTGTTGTGTTGCTGGACACGCCCACATCTAGTCGCCAATGGTCATTGGAAGTCGACAACTCTGATTGAAAATGGTTTCCGATCGCTTTGTCACTGTGAGTATGTGTGAACATACCTTTATCGTTATTATCCTGTGTACTAGATTTATAAATTATGGCAGCAATTTGATTAAGGATTTAAATGATCAGGAATGGGTTTCAGAGATACCATGTGATTATCTAAACTGTGTTAAATAACAATATTATTCAGGGTGTCATGTCATGGCAAACTCACGACTCCATTTCCCAGAATGCACCGCAAATCCAAGGACACAACAGGTTTGTCCCTGAGTTCTAGTACATGTACATACCCATGCACATATACCTTCTGTACTTCACTATCTTCACACACACACACACACACACACACACACACAGAGACCATTTCTAAGTGGAACCTACCCGTGAAGGTGCTGGCGAACGGGAGTTTGGGGTCGTGAGGGCATCGTCCTCTCCCGTTTTCCACACTGGAAGGCTCCAGTGAGAAAGCATGCTGTCAGCCATGACAAAATAAAATACACCTACTTTTTTAATCAGGAACAAGCAATAAAACTTCAACTTCACAGTTCACAGACATAAAATCCCTAAAGTTTATTAAAGCGCACCTATGATGGTTTTGAAACGTGCCTAATTTTGCTTTAAAGGTCTCATACAATAAATTTACAAGCATCCAAGGACAAAAAACACTTTCATGTGATCATAATTTAAACTGCAGCATTAACTTTTTTTCCCCAGTGTCACAAACGACTCGTTCAATGATCCGTTCTAAAGCATTCCTTCTAAACTCGTCCTTTCAGAGAGCATACTCTACTCTGATTGGTCAGATGTCCCAGTCTGTTGTGATTGGTCTACCGCTGTCAGCGTGTGTCGGAAAGGAAACGCCCACTACCATAACGACTTTCAGCTCCGTCTGTTTGTGAGCAGCCGATGAAGATCAGAGGCGGGGCTTTTTGTTACAAACCTACGTACGTTAGTACAGGAAGTAAGTCTGGAATCACTAACGACTCGTTTCAGCTGTTCAGAATCAGTTCCTTCTTTTGGGAGACAATAACTCTGTTTGTCGTGCACTTAGATTTGTGAAACTCAGATGTTTTTACATTTACAAACAGCTCTATAACACACTACATGAAAGGTAATATTTGAAAAACCATAATAGGTGCCCTTTAAATGACTGACACAGTGGTAGAGTTTGGAAAAAGAATCGATTCTTAGATGCATTGTGATTATTTTTTGAAATATTCTGCACTGATGCAAAAAAAGTAATAATAGGAATTGTCCATTGGTTTATGCGTTTTTATTGCTGAATAAAATACTGAGCATAGTGTTTTGCCCATGATGGATAAAAATTATATTAAGTTTCATAAGAAATCCTATTAGAAATAATAATAAAAGAAAAACAACAACTAAGATGTATTAAGATGCATGAAAAATTAAGAACTGCTTTTCAAAATGAAATTGTGATCGGCCTAGAGTTATGCACGTTTAATAAATAGTGTGTACGTTACGTGTATGTTAAGTGTTTGTATGTGGGTGTGTATACAGTATCTTTGTGTGTTTGTCTGTGAGTGTGTGGGTGTGTGTGTGTACAGTTTATGTCTGTCTATGTAGCAAGTGTGTCTGTGTGTGTGTGTAGTAAGTGTATGTGTACGTTAAGTGTGTGTATGAGTGTACTGTATGTGTGTGTGTGTGTGCAGTAATTGTGTGTGTATATACAGCCAGAGTGTTTGTGTGTGTATGTGTGTGTGTCTGTGTGTACAGTTTGTGACTGTGTGTGTATATAGCAAGAGTGTCTGTGTGTGCATGTACACTTCATATCTGTGTGTGTGTGTGTGTGTGTGTGTGCGCGTGTGTGTGTGTGTGTGTACGAACAGTCAGTGTGTATGTCTGTGTGTGTACTGTAGACAGAGACAGACCTTATCTTTTACACCCTTTGTTGAAATCGCCATATGTTCAATCTACACACACACACACACACACACACACACACACATTGATCTAATCTATATTCCCATATTAAGGAAATAAAACTGAAATCCCCTCTTTGCATCTCAGTGGAATTTTCAACATCTCTTTTTTATCTCTCCTGCTGAAACAATTTCCCGCATCTTCCTCTTGTCTTTTTCCACTAATTTGCCTCTCTGTCTCTTCCTGGGAGCTTTTCTCATATTCTTGCATCCAACCTTTATTTCCTCATTTTTTTTCTGTTGCTCCATGTTCTTTTCTTCATCTATTCTCACTTTACTCAGACATTTTCCTGACGTTTTCATTTGGCAGTGTGTTCCTCTTTCCTCAGGACCTCATCCTCACCTCACTTTCATCTTCCTTTCAATCTTACTCTGTCTGCCTCAATCTCCTGCCCGCTACATACACACACACACACACACACACACACACACACACACACACACTCATTAATCTCTCTCACAAACACACACACACACACACACTGTCTGGGCTGCTTATTTGTTCTATCCGATGCAGTGTGTTTTAAATCTTTCTGCCTCTCGCTCTGGTGTTGCTTATATCATCCAGCCGTTCCACACACAAAACATCTGCAGTTAAACCAATAAAAAAAGCAATAAAGTGTGTGTGGATGTGGTGTGCAGCCCTGATGTGTCAATAAACCTGAAATGGACTGGTAGGCAATCCAAATGTGTGTGTGTGTGTGTGTGTGTGTGTGTGTGTGTGTGTGTGTGTGTTTATATTAAATGTCACATTCAGGACAGCAAGTTTGTATGATAAATCAGTGTGTTTGCTTTTCTCTCCTCTCACAATCAGGTCATGACCGTGAAGGTCAGCCTGTGGGTGGGATGACCTTTGCCCCAAAACAGTTTCATCTTTGATCTGTTAAAAGAGCTTTGGTCACTCAGACTGTGTATTTGGACATTTTTTTTTGTCTTTTGCAATGGTAGACTGTAGCCTAATTTGTCCTAGTTTTTGGTTCCGCTTGTGCAACACGGTTCTTCTACAACGCAACACGAATAAAACCCAGACATTGTTTCAAAATGTATAACACGCACAACTGGACAAGACTTCATGATAGGAGATGTGTGTGTTTTCTTCATTATATCTGTCTCTGCATACCTCTCCACGATGTCCGACGTAAACGAGAGCACACACGGGTCGGAAAGCTCCAGTTCCACATGCCAGGAGGTGAGTCCGGTTAAAGGGGTGTAGAAGACGCACGAAATTAGCACACTCCGTCTGTAACAATGCACACATGCGCACACACACACACACACACACACACACACACACACACACGTTACGAGCTGTTCATACTGTAAGGCAACAAAATAGAAGCATGCTTCATCTCTTTCCTAAAACATATGATTTAATGTCTTCCTTCACTCACATTTTTCACTGATACATTAACGTATCAAAATAAAATAAATCAAATACAAAAAAATTCTTATAATACATCAGAATGTGGGGAGGGTGGTAAACACAGTGAACAGTAAAAAACAAAACAAAAAAACCAACTACATTTTCGATATAATATTTTTACAAATTGCTTGTTGGTAACAGTTTCCCATAACAGTACATGAATAATCATGCACTAATACCTGAATGAATACTTACTTCCATATGAACTAATGATGAGTTAAGGCTTGTACTAATCACGAACTAATGAAGAGCTAACCTTAACTACGACGTGTCTTAAATAGCTGTTAGTACATGTTTGTTAGTGAATGTATTAATTAATTAACATGTAGGGATAACCTAAATCAAACATGCTCTATAAGAAAGAATATGAATTAAATGTGCATTATAT
>JANDJT010000190.1:24243868-24266154 GCA_024331685.1 Stegophilus panzeri | reverse complement strand
GATTTCTTGAGTTAATACCAAAGTCTGGTGAAAATTTCATGTGAATAGCCTCATTGGAAATATATTTACTGAAAAAATGTTGACGTGTTCAATACTTATCTCCCCCACTGTACATGTCTCTTTTGCATTTATCTTAACTAGATGTAAAATTCTAACATTTAAAAAAATGATATTTTGTTACAAACTGAATTGATCAGGATTTTGCTACAACATGTAGCAATGCAACAACTGGAACAGGTTGCCACAACCTGTTCCAGCATGACAGTGCTCCTGTGCACAAAGTTCATAATGATATGATTTCCCAAGGTTGGTGCAGAAGAACTCGAGTGGCCTGCACAGAGCCCTGATCTCAACCCCACTGAACACCTTTGGGTTGAACTGGAACCAAGCCTTCTCACCCAACATCACTGCCTGATCTCACTAATGCTCTTGTGGCTGAATGATCACAAACCCCACACAGCCACGTTCCTAAATCTAGTGGAAAGCCTTCCCAGAAGAGTGGAGGTTATTATAACTGCAAATGGGGACAAAATCTGCAATGGGATGTTCAGCAAGCAGATATGGATGTGTTTGGTCGGGTGTCCACATACTTTTGACCACATAGTGTATGTTATAGGCAGAAAACCCCAATGTTGGCCAAAAGCTAGAATTCAGCCACAGTGACATCTGACAGATTTTCCCAAACCGACACACAAATTAGTACATCTGTTTTGTGGGAAATGTGTCATTGAAATCATGATCAGAATTATTTTACTCTTGGTGTAGCTGAAAAAGAAATAATCAAGATGCTGATAGTGCACACCAACACTAACCCATTGATGCCAATATTTTCATGGTTATATAAAAAAAAAAAAAAATATGCAAAAAATAAAGCACAGACCCCATGCCGTTATATACACTACCAGTCAAAAGTTTGTGGACACTCGACTGAAATGTTTCCCTTGATCTTAAAAACCTTTTGATCTGAAAGTGTATGATTAAATATTGGAAATCAGTGTTGTAGACAAAAATATATTTGTGCCAACATATTCATTTCTTTCATTAGAAACTAACATTTTATTTACAAAAAAATATTCTTTTAAATGGATGACTTGGAGTGAAATATTCTTAAAAGCAGCCAATAAGAGTCAAGCGTAGGTGGGAGCTCCTTTAATAGTGTTTAAAAAGCATCTCAGGGAGATTCCTCAAGAAATCGGCTGAGAAAACGCCAAGAATACATTTCTGGAAATTCTAGGGAAAAAGCGTGTCTACTTTGAAGATGCTAAAATACAAAATTATTTTGGCTTAGTTTGGATTTTTTATCACAACATAATTCCCATAGTTCCATTTGTGTCCTTCCAGAGTTTTGATGACTTTATTATTATTCTAAAATGTGGAAATAAAAAATAAAAAATAAAATATAAAGAATGAGTGTGTCTAAACATTTGACGGGTAGTGAACTATACTGTACATTTTTTTTTTTTTTTTGTGAATATGGGTGCAAATGCTAATGTGGTGATGAGTAGGGATGAGGAGCGGTTCTCAAGAGAAGTGTGCCACAGACTGAGCCAGGGCATTCAGTGGAAATGATTTGATCTAGTTACAAATTTTCTCAAGCTGTAGGACAGACATGGACATCTGAAGACAATTAAACGCAACATTAGATTACAGCCTTCACCACGCTTTCTCTCGCTTTTGTCCTGTTTTAATTTACTGGCATTCCCACACACATACACACACACACACACACACACATGCACTGGTCCTGGCTCTGGGCTCTCTCTCACTGATGTATAAATAATCTGTTCTTTTAAAACACAGTCTTCCCTATAATCAGTAATTAACCTCAATTAAACGAGAGACATCTCTTCACCCGGATAGTCATCATGTGTTTGTGTTGGCTCATGTGCGTGCATACACACCCCCACACCGACATACCACACACACACTGGTAATTAACCTTACTGGTGGCCATCATTGACATGAGTATCTCATCTCTGAAAGAGAAACAGAGATCTGGGGTGCGTGTTAAGTCAAGAAAGACTGAAGTAAAAACACGCTTGCATTAATTTGTGTGTGTGCGTGTGTGTGTGTGTGTGTGAAACGGAAAATATTGCAATGCCAGACTTTAACGATCCACTAAAGTCTCTAGAAACATAGACTCCAGTAACAGAAAAAAGAAGAAGAAAACATGGCAGATCTTTTGAAAGTCTGTCACTGAACTACTGCCCACTAAAATGGCAGACATTTTAATGGACCCAGCCAGGAAAGGATGAGGGAGTAACAGAGTTTACTGAATTCAGCATAGTCGTGTAACAGTTAAAAGTGAGCGAATAAACAGCAACATTTCCTCTAAAAGTGATGTATGTTTGGACGGTAATCAGTACAGCTGACAGTGTACGCCTTCCTTCCTCTCCTTTCTTCCTAATCAAGAAGAGTAATAGTGCTCACATCATGAGGGAATTACAGTAATTACAAGATGACTACTTGGAGCTGTTCATCTCATCGGATTTGGAAAGGAAAGAAGTCCTTTCTGTGGAAACACACACACACACACACACATACACACTCAAAACCTAACCATGTCCAAACTATATTCAAAAATAATAAATAAAATGAAAATATTTGATAGATTGCTACAGTATCTGCTGCCATTTTTTGTCCAATTTTGTAACACCACCAAAGTTGAAGCTTCAGAAGATTGTAATCATCATAAATCTGACATGATGTGAATACAGCAGCTAGAAAGTAGCTGGACTTCCATTTTTACGAGCAGCACTCTGCTTACATTCATCCATTAGTTATCCATTAGTAGTGTGTAAATAAAGCATAAACTTCAGTGGGAGTCTAGCTAAATGACTGCGAAGATGGATTCCCACATTCATAAACCAAAGAATATCCATCTATACATTTTCCATACTGCTTATCCGTCACAGGGTCACGGGGGAGCCTGGAGCCTATCCCAGGGAACTCGGGGCATAACGCACCAATGAATATATTTTCCTTTTTAAATCACATCTACTGTAAAATGTTATTATTTCATGTGAGCGCTGCAGTTTGGTTTCCTGTATTTGATATGCTACTACTGTATTAGAAGGTCATGTTCACCTGTTCACTTCCATTAGATATTTAGTGTGTGAAAGCATTCCACTCCTGGGCCCAGGCTTTGAATAATGTGATTGGTTGAACTTGCCATGTTCAAGATTCAAGATACAAGATTGTATTTGTCACATACAAATAAAATGTTACTTCCTGTTTCATAATGGCATATCAATCTCAAGTGACTCATCTAAAATGCTGTTGATATGTACATGCACACATGCATAATAACTTTTTTTACGCACCTTTATTATGCAATACTATTGACATGAAGTAGTGTACTTGGTCTGCAACAACGTTTAGGTAGGTGGTACATGTCAAAGTAATATCCACATGAATGCCAGGGCCAGACGGGCTAGCCTTCACTCCTCACATGCATCATTGAGTCTTGGGCGCCTATGACCCTGTGGCACGTTCACCAGTTGTCCTTCCTTGGACCACTTTTGGTGGATACTAACCACTGCATACAAGGAACACCCCACAACACTTGCCGTTTTGTTGATGCGCTGACCCATCACAGTTTGGCCCTTGTCAGAGACACTCAGATCCTTATGCTTGCCCATTTTCCCACTTCCAACACATCAACTTTAAGAACTGACTGTTCACTTCCTGCCTAATATGTCCCACCCCTTGACAGGTGGCATTGTAACGAGATAATAAATGTTATTCACGTAAACTGTCAGTGATTTTAAAGTTATGGCTGATCGGTGTATATATACACCCATCGTTTTTGTTGTTTTTTTCTCTCCACTTCTTATGAGTAGCTAGTCCATAAAAATGCAACTTTGTTATGTTGCTAACAAAGTCCTTATAGGTGAGCAGCTTTAACTGAAAAGCTTCACCTGTACCATTGACCGTTCATTCATTTATTCATCTTTTGTAACCACAGTGATCACAGTGGATTAAGAGCATATCCCGAGAACATTGAGTATGAGGCGGGCATGACAGTCCATCACAGAACACCATGCATACACACATATTCAAACCTAGGGGAAATTTAGCATAGCTAAAGCGCACATATAGCAGGTGGGAGGAAACCAGAGAACTTGGAGGAAACTGACACGAACACGGAGAGAGCATGTGAAATTCCATACAGACAGTATCCTGAGCTCACGATATAACTGGGGCCCCTGGAGCTGTGAGGCTGCAACACGACCCACTGCACAAACCATTGAACAGTTCCAGTACACAAATTAGAACAATGTATGGATTTACCTTTGATCTCACGCTTATGCAAAGTGGGACTAACATATAAAATTGTCCAATCGATCCATGGTAGAGAAAGAATTTCCTCAACCTATAACGTTAACGATCTCCCAAAACAAACCCAGAATGGATTCTTGAGTATTTAGGCTAAGTGGGAAAGCACCCTAGACCTCTGACACACTAGACTACAAAATAGGCAGTGTAATACACTCAGTAAGAACCTGGATTGATGTTCATATCTCACTGTTTATATCTAAAACCAGAAGATCTGGCACGTATTATACCTTCCCAGGTTATGATGACTATCGAGTTCTTGCTGTGTTGTAGCCCTTGGCTGTTCCTGTCATCAGCTGGAGTGTGGAACTAATCGATGGCTGGCTAGTGCAGTTAGCATCATGGGGGAATGATTACAGCATTGCATGTCATTTTAAGCATGATGAAGTACCATCCCCCTGTCACAGAGTGGGCTCTGAATGCCCTGTGCCAGGTTATTCTAAAACGTAAGTATAAACAATGTTAACTTTAATCTAACTGTACATCCATTTTTTGCACATTCCTGTACATATATTTAATGTTTCGTCTCTTATTTCTATTATACTTATTCATTTCTGATTTTTATTTTTAATTTAGTATTTAATGCTCAGTACAAAGTGGAGTAGGCCAGATTTTCATTTCACTGCAAGTTATATACTGTATGTAAATGTGTACTGTATGTGACAAATAAAATCTTGAATCTTAAATTGAATCTTGAATCATTTTAAATGAAACCCAGTAAGTGAGATACACAATGTTTCAAATCTATATATGGACCAGTGTTTCCTCCACTTCACTCAGTCACTGTTTACACGTATATGGATTTTTATTTATTTTTTAATTTAAGGTAGTATTTCTCTGTGTTTTGACCGCCCGTCTACATGAAAACTGCACTTTGGGTCACTGAAAAATGAAGTAGTTTTTGTGTGTATTGGAAAAACATGTATTTTTTTTTCCAAATGCTACAAAATCTGTGCATGCCCACTGAGGATTTAGATGTGTTATCAATGTGTTAGGACTCCATTTTTCATGGCTGCTGACCAGGATGTTAGTTTGTGGTCTGTAATTTCTTATTTGGTAAAGTTTTTGCTGCGAACTCAGATTTTGGATAAAACCTGGGCGATCCTTAAGCAGTAGTTTGACGTCCTTGTCAGTCCACAGATATGAATCTGTATGTTTTTGTTTTTAACTTTTGGCCATGTTGGTGTTTTTCCACATTTCCGTGCATGTTCTTAATGGTGTTCTTGAAGCATTTGACACAACAGTTTATGACATGCTGTTACTGAGCTGGCGTGTTCATATGAGAGTTTCCAAATCATTTGTGTTTGTACATTTTTCTAGAAGGCTATTTAAAATGAAGTGGTAATAACTACTTTTTCAAAAAAATATCTGTATAATGTGAACAGGGCCTCAATAAATTTCCTCTCTCTCTCTCTCTCTCTCTCTCTCTCTCTCTCTCTCTCTCTCTCTCTCTCTCTCAGTTTCTTTCAGTACCTTCAGTAAGGTTTCCAACTCTATGTGACCATATTCTCTCTATTCTGTTCTATTCTGTTCATTTTTAATGTATTTTATTGTAAATTTCTGGCATGGGCTCAGCTTTTTGCTTAGTTGGCAATTGGGTATTTTATTTAGATTAGATTCGTTTATAAATAAAAAATAAAAATAAAAAACTATAAATAAAAATACCATTTATTAATGCCCAAATCCTATACCAAACTGACCAAAACAATTCTGCTGACACATTCTTCCAGCTATACTTCATTTATGACTTTAAATCCTGGAAAGAGTTTAATTCACTTCTTTTATATCTTCTCTTCCACATGTTTATAAATAGAAGGTAAGTGTGATGTTGTTATGGAGACACAGAGTCCTTACACATATAGAGACAGTCACAGCTGGTAATCTGACAGCTGATAAACGGACTTCCTTAGGGTCTATGTCCGTTCACTTCAAATTTCACTTTGAATTATACCGTGACATCTTCACCTTCATTCATCCTATTGACTCTTTGCCACCTCCTTTCTCTGACCAACAAAGCCTTTCTTTCCATAAATTTTTGTTGTGCAAAAGCTTTTACAGCAGGAGTTCTCAACCTTTTTTAAACACTGACCCCATCTTTATTTTGAATAGGCACTCTGCGAGCTGCCAGCAGCAGGCTTTGGCATTGCCTCTGTGGTCTGGTGTAAAATGGGCTTAAGACATGCTCCATGAATGTAGAATAATGAAATTTTAATATACTTAATTATTATTAAATATTCCTTAAAGAAGGTGTATATGCTTGGAAAGACCTTATAAATAATGGTGTGGTGAAAATTCCCTGGAGAAGGTGGAGAACCTACAGTATGCTTAAGGATGTGACCACTGTTGCTAAGCAACATGACGCCAACTTTTTAAAATGCAGTTTCCTTCCACTTTCTTCAGTTTTAATCTTTGCCCACTCTTACTTCCATGTTTCTCAGTCACTTCAAGAAGTGTATATGTGTGTGTATGGATGTAATTTCGATGCAGTCCCACAGCTGCTCTCAGTATAGAGGTTAAAAAAATCACACTATAGATTTACTGGCCAGCTGTTGCTCTGGTCTTTCTCAGCATGTGTAAGTATACACCATTTTTATATGCTAGAATTAGCTTTTGATTCTGCAGAGCCTCATTATACAGTACAGGGCCAAACTAAACAGCAGTCAGGAGCTAATCTTGGGATACGGTTTGGGGGTTCTGAAGACACAATATTAGGCCCTGGACTAGTTTTAAATTAAGAAATAGCCAAATGTAATTAGTTTTGGAGTACCTCTGGGATAGTAATCCCAGCTGAATCCATAGTGTCAGTCATTTTTTTATGGACTGTGTGTGCACACAGCTGGAAAGATTACATCCTATTTTACCTTCTGTAAAATGACCAGAAGAAATAACCCCATGTAATGTATTGTATATCCTGTCAGAATTGACATGCTGGTAAAGATTCCATTATATCCTATGGGAAAAGAGATTTCATTTTTTGTTTTTTTTGTCAGTATAAAGACACCCCAGAAAGCACTTGCTCTTTTCAATCATCTCCTGTGGAAGCCAAAACAAAACTAAGTATTGGCTGAGTTTAAAATGCAGAACAATGTGTTTTAGATCATTTCCAGAGGTTTTATGCAAGTTACCAAGTACCTAGCACAGGTATAGCCTGCATATAAGTTATGGTCATGTGACCTACTAATGATCAAGCACAACTTAAAAAATATTCATGGTCAAAATTTTGTATTAAAGTTTGAATTAAAATGAGGAGTTTGCGGTATACACATAATTTTTGTCCGTACTTCGTGAAGACACTCGAGTCGCTGTGATTTATACAGAGATATCTGTATTGTGAATTGATCATAACAAGCATCCTAAATGGTAAATGGCACACTTATATAGCGCTTTTATCCAAAGCGCTTTACACTGTGTCTCATTCACCCATTCACCCACACACTCACACACCAGTGGTAGCAGAGCTGCCATGCAAGGCGCTAACTTGCCATCGGGAGCAACTTGGGGTTCAGTGTCTTGCCCAAGGACACTTCAGCACGTGGAGTCATGCGGGAATCGAACCGCCAACCCTATGATTAGTGGACAACCCGCTTTACCACCTGAGCCATGTGAGCCACAGCCGCCACATCCTTTACATAACATTACTTAACAGACATACTGTATGTTCACAGTTCGTATCCTGTCCAAATAATGCTTTGGAACAAGTAAGACCTGATGTTCATTGTGTGCCAGAACAAACAGAAGAAGCTCTTTCTGAGCCATGACTGAGATGAGAAGGGTATCTGTGAATAAATAAATACAGTCAAGACCAACTGTTTACTGGAATCCCACATGATCTCACATATGCAAATCTGCAACAGTTCAGTTAAGGTTAGTTTGGTGGGTTAGCCTTAGCATCACTTTCTTTTCAAAATAAATCAGCCTCATTTCAAATCTGTACAAATTTATCATGAGATTGGATTCATGAAACCATGTGGGAGCTTTGACTGGGGACAACATGACTGCTTTCAGTTCATCTCTGTTCCAGGTTTCTGAGTTTAATTTTCCAGGAGCAAGACCTTTCTACTCCACCCTTCCACTTCTCCAAAATGATTCCTTTTCCATGTCAGTGAATAATAAGCAATACTCAGAAGCTGACATCTGTGGCTTGAAGTTCATCATACTGTAAGTAACTCCACTTGTCACAGTCTTTACATCTCGGTTCTTGTGGCAACTGTGCAATTTTTAAGTTTGTTTTGGTTCAGTCTTGTTATTGGTTTCATCTCTAATCATTCTTATAGATAAAGATATAAATAGTGGCATTGCCATTCACCCCTCCTACACACACAGAACAGGGGATAGTAAAAATATACAAATCGACTTTTTTTTTTGGAGCTTATGTAGTGGACTTTCACTCTGCTGAAATATGTTGTGGAATTTGGAGCTAATGCCCCGTCTTGGATTACCGCCCTATACTGGGTGTGCTCCTGCCTAAAGCCAGATCACAGATAATAAGTGAGTAAATGAATGATTCTAGGCTCAGTGAGTTCAAAACTGATGACTGTAATGGGGCTAAAAATGTGAAATTGTTTGCATCCTGCCAGTGGACAGCTGTTTGGCCAGTTGTCACCATTTGGGAATGGTTTCCATGGGTGTGTGAGAGTGTGTGATCGAGTCCAGAACTGGAGTAGCTAGAAGCAAAAGCTCTGGAGGAACACTACACAACATAGCATTGTTCTAGACAGCACATGGATCAGAAACCCAGAAAGCAGCCCTCTCTAAGGTCTCAATCATCCAAAGCATGCTGCCGTGTGTGTGTTTGATTATGTATCATGAGGGACATACAATAAGTCTCCATTACGTCCATTTTCTACAGTAAATTTATACCAGTTTTCAGTATGTGTGCGTGCACAGGTGTGTGTGTGTGTGTGCCCTGCCAAACCATAACCATGACGAATGTGCAATGTATCCAGCACAGGCGTAATGAGAATTGAGGCCTTATGGACAGACATTTCATTTCCTAACATGCTTGTCAAAGAGTTGAAACTTACCCAATAAGTATTTTAGAGTGAACTTCTATGATGCACATTTATACCACAGTATTGTTGAATTCTCAACTCTGATTGGTCAGAAAGTATTGATGAATATTCTATAACAGCAGATCTGACAGTAGTGCCAGATAAAAGGCAACTCACAGGTTTATATGCACATGTTCATTCTAATATGATATCATTTCTGTATTAACAACTTAACAGGGACTTCACACGCCACATAAACAGATTAATGAAATGGTGAAGTTAGAGGTTAGAGGTTTATTCAGCATTTCTGAAAGGAGCCACCATTGTCGGTGCTTTGTAAGAGTCAATGTTTTCCAACATGGGAAAGTCTTCTAGATGGAGGACTTAGTGGTTTCTCAGTAACATGACAATTGCATTTTGTTTTATTAACTTCAAGAGAGAGAGATATGAGAGGCTAGTGAGGAAACTACTGTTTATAGCTGCTGTATCGTAAGTGAGGAAGGAATTAAGGCCAATGTCAGCCATTTGGTCGGGTCATTTTGTCCACTGGGTTGTTTCACAAATCTTGCACATTACATGTAACTACAAATGGATAAACACATAATGTGTCATTTTTTAATAAATAAAAAAAATATGGCAAATTGCTGATGTATAAGAGGAATAAAATACTTCATGACATGCTGTTATTGGAAAATAATCAACTTTGGATTAGTAATCACTCCACCTTATCATGGAAACGTTTCACATAACTCATATTACACAAGCTGATAAGAACTAAGTCTCTTCTTGTTCATTTAGCAATATATTTATGACTAATGTTTTTATAATTATATTTCTGACAGTTTAATGTTGCTCACATTGTCACCATGACTTTACCATGTTAGGCTACATTTCATGACTGTAAGGGATCTCTCCCAACATTTTATTTGTTGAATGGCAAAATATTTTCCTAATTCAAACAATACAATAATTGTATGTATTTTTCATCTCACTATAGCACTATACTGTAAACCGCTCACACAAAACATGATGATAAAATGATGCATAAACTAAATGATCTGAAAATTGTGCGTGTGAGCTGTTTTTTTTAATTAATTAGTCAGTCAGTTTCTAATGCAATACCAAAACAAAGCAGAAATCAGCTGTGTAGAACATGTTTATGATTAGTGCGATGGCCATCAGTACTTATATGACAAGTGTACAGTGTTATGTGTTTACCTTCTTATGTAGAAATTAAAACTCACTAAGGTGCATTTGAACTATTATCCTTGAGTCCCAAACCTTTACAAAGATTACAGAAGACCTAGATTATCCACAAAATAATCTCGGTAAATCTGCCCATGTTTAACTGTATATCTCCATATAACTACCTAATAGACTCTTACTTCTACCAAATTGCTGTTTCCTCCCTTTCTGTATTTTAAGTTGTTCCAAAGAATCTGGGAGCATTTAAACATGATCTGAGAGAGAGAGAGAGAGAGAGAGAGAGATGGTGTGGTGGTGTGGACGGACACTTCTTGACCATCTGGGTGGCTTCATTCCTTCATATAAACTGTGTGTGTGTGTGTGTGTGTGTGTGTGTGTGTGTGTGAGGGAAAGGCCCCCAAGCCTGCAATTCCTGCATGAAGCAGGAGTCAGAATTAACCCATCAGGGAATACCCTCTACACATACACACACACACACACACACACACACACACACACACACAGACTTACAGATAAGCGTGTTTATTCAGGAACGTGTTCAGATTAAAAGTTATTTTAGCCTTCTTTATCAGAATTTATTACAGGTACTACAGGAGATTAGCTTATCACACAATGTATAATGTTCCTGCCCGTTACATGGCTTTGAGAAATCCTTCTTGTGAGTAAAAGAGTTGGAGAACATGTCACTCTCTTATCAGTAAGCAGGCAGGTCAGGGTGTAGGTCAACACTTAAGCTCAACACTTTCAGATACAACGCAGAAGAATCGAAGAAGCAAAATATTTAGCTGGACTAGATGGGAATCCCAGAAGATTTTTATCAGATCCACTCACACAGGAAAGGCTGCTAATTCACATCATTTAGCAAGTGAGGCACTAGACAAACACACACACACACACATGCACACACACACACATCTAACACACACACACACACACACACACACACACACACATGTATGCTGAACACCTGATTATGAAATCTCTTGTATTAATAAATATGTACTGTTTTTAAACAGGCTTATATTCCAGAGACCTGTTTTTGTAGGAGTGCTTAAACCGGCATCAGTGTAATTTCATCTAAGTCTAACTCTAAAATAGCTGTGGCAAAAATGTTTGCAGGACATTCATATGCTTTTTTAGGACAAAATGTCTCTCTATATGAGGTTTCTGATACATCTTTTATACACACTCGTTCATTCATTTTCAGTAACCGCTTTATCCCGAACCTATCCTGGGAAGACTGGTCATGAGGCGGGAATACACCCTGGATGGGACACCAGTCCATCGCAGGGCACAATACACACACACTTTCTTTCTTAGCATAGCCAATACACATACTGGAATGTTTTTGGGCAGTCAGAGGACAACAGAGACCCTGGAGGAAACCCACACGAGACACGAGGAGAACGTGTGGAATGCCACACAGACAGTAACGCAAGTTCAGAGTCAAACTGGGAATTCTGGATCTGTGAGTCGGCAATGTGCCACAGTGCTGCTGAGACCACATACACCACACACACGCTGACACACAAATGGTGGATTCTTGAATTCATTAAAACAACTTTACCAAGGAGAAATTCCTCAATTGTCTCTGATCCACAGCTCCACCTACAAGGTTCCCACAGTTCATACACACAACGCACACATGTCTGTGACATTCACACCCTTAAACACTACAGCCCTTGTTTTCAATAAACCCTTTGTTAGAGTACAAAAACAAAACTACTTCAGCTGTCTAGGACATCAAGTAGCTGGCTACAGAAAACCCTATTCTACCACAGCAAATCAAATGATGCAATTTGGAAGTGTGAAGCATTTTATTGTCTGACATTTTTCACTTTGACAAGGAAATTCGCTCTAATATCAGTGGCTTCATGGAACATTCTGCTCTGGAAATGTGTTAACTCAATCCCTTTGGCATCCAAGGACTCACATAGCGAACCGTATACGATCTGAAATAGTACTGATATGGCTTTTGAGATGCTGGGAAAAAGGAGGTTAAATCAGCAAGGATGTGTTATCAGCCAAGTGGAGTAATGAGTCACAGGGAATCTCAATATCCAATATAACACTACATTCCCACCACAAGTACTCAGTTCAGATTTAATGCTCAAATCTGATTATTTTTGTTTTTGTGATTAGTATTGATCAGATCTCCCTCCTGAACTGACCAACACATGCAAAATGAACAACATGCCACCTGGCACATCCATTAAATATCTAAATTGTGAGACAAGAGCCTGGATTTGGAAATTTAGTGTGGATGTAAATGCAAATTGAAAATATAAGATTAAGAATACACTCTAGAGCCAAATGTTTGTGGACACCTAACTATTACACCCATATGTGGACCTTCCCCAAACTGTTACCACAAAGTTGGAAGCACACAATTGTACAGGACGTCTTTGTATCCTCTAGCATTACAATCGTCCTTCATTGGAACTACAGGGCCCAACCCTGTTCCAGGCATGACAATGCCAATGTGCACAAAGCGAGGTGCATAAAGACATGATTTGCCAAGGTTGGAGTGGAAGAACTTGGGTGGCCTGTACAGAGCTCTGACCTCTACCCCCCTCTGGGATGAATTGGACTTCATTAATGCTCTTGTGGCTGAATGAGCACAAATCACCACAGCCACATTCAAAAATGTAGTGGAAAGCCTTCCTAGAAGAGTGGCAGTTATTATAACAGCAAAAGGAGGAACTACATCTGGAATGGGATGTTCAAAAAGCACACATGGGAAGGATGGTCGGGTGTCCACATACTTTTGGCCATGTAGTAGAGTATTTTATCTGATTACACCATCATGCCAGAAGTCACAGATTAAAATCTGTTATTTTCGCCAGCAGTGTGTGTTTGTCATTTCTATCTGGCCTAGAGATGCAGGAATGGATGACCATTTGTAGTGCACAATGGGGAGGGTAAAGGGTTAACAGTGTAGCCAGATCTGTGGTTTTCCCACTTCTATATGATTGGCATGTACAAGAAAATTAGACCATACTTATTTCCTGCCTTGAATGACTTGACAGTGAATTGAATAAGTATGATAGTTCAGTTAATTCATTCATTTACAGTGTAATTTATGGCCTTACATTAAAATATAGCCAATGTGCTCTCAACCTCAATATACAGCAATAACAATCATTAAACGATGGAACTGGACTACTTTTCATCTGATTACAGTTTTGGATTTTTTTGTTTGTTTGTTTGTTTGTTTGATTGTTTTGGGGGGTTTTTGTTGTTGTTGTTTTTTTGTTTGGTTTTTTTTGGTCGGTATGCTGGATTAAGCCTCATGGAAATATCTTCCTCATAGGCAGATTGTAACGAGCTACAAATTACCCGTGTAAAGCCTATTTAATTTAACAACTATAAGACCAATGCCGTCAGTTAATGCCCTGCTCTGTGATGCTTTTAAACTTGTGTTATTTATTATTTATTATTCTTTTTTTGGATGAAAAAAAAGAGCACACACATTTGAACTGCAAATGATGCGTAATTTACAAGGCACCAGAGACAAGGCTCGGATCAGGACTGAATGAGAAATGGTTTAAGGGTTGTGGTTTGCGGTTTGCACGTGCGCAATGCCAAACCGCAAAAAAAAAAAAAAAGAAAAAAAAAAAAAAGAAAAAAAAAAGAAAAAGAAGAAGAAGAAAAAAAAGAAGTCTATAACATCTATATATTTGATGTGTTCTGCATTATGATGCATTGCATGAAGTACAAAATATAGACAAACTGCAATATGGAATGTTGACTGAGATATATCATAATTTAAGATTTAAGATGCGTATTTAACTTATGCCCTCGATATATTATATAAATTTAGTTCTAGTCTATCTAGGTCAGCCTCGAAGAACTTCCAAACAGTTGAGGGTTCAATACGTGAGAGCACAACAAGTAGGTTAATAAATACTACTACTACTACAACTAATAATAATAATAATAATAATAATAATAATAATATGTTGTTGTTGTTATTGTTGTTGTATTGATGCATAATGGATGTATGCTATACAGTAGGTATAGTGCAATATATTAACTAGACAGAACCAATGTTTCGATGCTGAAGGATTTCGCTGCGTCTCCATTAAACACGAAAGAACTATTAATACTAAATTAAAAAGTTATTAAATCTGATTTTTTTTTTTTTACCTTTGTATGAGAGGCGAAGACGTGGGACGTTTAGTTTGCTCGCTAAAGCCGTCGTAAAAGCGACAACCGTTAAAAAGAAACACGGCGATAAAGCTGTTAGTTCCATTATACTGCGCTTAAAGGTGGCGGCGGCGGTGGCGGCTCCGGAACAGCGCGCGCGACCAGGCGACTCCTGTGAAAGCGCGAGACTTTTTCCCCCTCACGCGCTGCGCTGCGCTCTTTCTGACAGCCCGTTTGAGCACCCCGCCCTCACAGCGGCGCACAGCAGCGCAGGAGCAGCCCGCTACACAGGGGAAAACACAAAGAGACGAGGGGAAAATACAGGTCCAGGCTGGCATACTACCGTATTAGACATTCACAAGAGCACGCCACCTAGTGTACTACTTTGACAGACGATTTAGAACAGTAGTATGCGGTTAGGGACCGAACCAAAGTGTTGTACAAGCGCTCTCTGTGCAAGATGTGCGCAATCGCATTGCATTTCTATATATATATGTATTGTGAAGCAATGGCATAAATTATTTTGTCTACTTCATTCATTCATTCATTCATTCATTCATATATATGCAAAATAGCTACCTACCTCTCCCTCTCTCTCCCTCTCTCTCTCTCTCTCTCTCTCTCACACACACACACACACACTGGACAAGTTAGAGATGCCAATCAGCCTACAACATGTCTTTGGACTGGGGAGGAAACCGGAGTACCCAGAGGAAACCCCCAAAGCACAGCGAGAACATGCAAACTCTGCAGACACAAACTCTGCAGGTGGGATCCGAACCCCCAAAGTACTACTTTGTTTATTGTTGATGCTGTGTGTACCCATCTTGATTTGAAATCACATGCTGCACTCAGGGCTGAGGTGACCGTCCTGACACGGAACTCTGAGTTCCTTTTTCTTTGGTTTTTCTTAGTCAGAGGACGGAAATTCTGGAGGTGCAAGGCAAATGTGCTAATCACTAAGCCACAATGTCCCCACCTCTCGTCTCTTTTAGTTTTAAATGAAAGCTGTAGTTTGTGTTTAAAAAGGTCAAAACTGTCAGATATTCCTCTCCTTGTGGGAACATTTGCTCCCTACTTAGCTATAAAAACATGCCCACACAGGAGGGTAGGAATATTCCGGTTGTTTAGGCCACAGGAATAAAATGGTTTTGTTGTTGTTGTTACACAGATGCTCAATAAGTGTCTGTCCACACCATCTCTCTCTCTCTCTCTCTCTCTCTCTCTTCAATCATCCAAGAGAGCTTTCCTGGCATAACTATACGTACTTAAATATTGCCAAAGAATAGGAAATAAGTCCTGAGATCATAGTTGAGCATATTCAGAATTAATAAAAACTTAGGAAATAAGTCCTGAGATCATAGTTGAGCGTATTTAGAAGCAATAACAAGAGGTTGAGAAGGAAAACTATCCATGTAGGGGGCACTCTTTCAAGTGGTGACATATATTGTGGTAGATTTTAATAACCCTGAAATCTAGGATTAGATTTTGTGATTTAGGTGTCAAACCTTTTTTTGTGTGCATTTTGCACAGCAAAAGAAGTCGGTGTCCCGCTTTCCTCACTTTAATTAAGTCAACGAGGAGTGAGCTGCTTTCTCAGAAGGTCCGTGCAGGGTCTCAGTCAAGCACTTAGCAGCACTGGGAGGGAACAAGAGTCTTTTGAGGTCTCTATATTTGTCAGTGAGTTGGAGCGCGATGGGAGCCTCTTCAGCACAAAAGCCTGTCAGAGAAGAGCTGGTGTTCCTGCTGCATGACATCAGCATTCCTCTTCCCATGCACCGCAGTCATAGCGACAGCTTATTGGAAATGACCAGGAGAGAGGGAAAAATCAGGAACTTTATTCTGTGCCCTTATAAATAACCTTGAGTAAGCTTGAAGCGAGCTGTCCAGGGCTGTAGGTCTGTGACCAATTATGCAACTATTAACATTTACCAACCAAGATCCTTTAAGAGACACCGTTACAGTTATCAACTTTAATTATGCTGAAGTGAGGAAGTGAGATAAGTGACCTTTTGGGAAATTTTTGGAGTAAGAAGCAGAAATGATTTCAGAAAGGGAGGAAGGGATGAGGTGAGGGAATGTTGGCAGATTAGATTAAATGTTTCCAGCCCAATTGCAATGTAAAACCCACTTAGTTTCCTAGAGCCTAGTGTAATTTCCCCCAAATGAATGGAGCTTAAACAATTTTTAAAAAGGAAAAAAAAAATTAGGAATAATCAATCAGCCAAATTATATGTACCAGAGCAAAGTATTGAGACCCCAACTGGGCTGGAAACCGCCCAATACGGCAACACGGCCTAAGGGATAAAACATAATTAGGAATCAGGATGTGTGTGTGTGTGTGTGTGTGTGTGTGTTTCTAGACAAACCTGCTACCCACCTGCTAGCATGCACATCATTGGCAATGCAAACTCAATGTCCCAGAGCTCCTTTGGGGTTTGACATTTGACCTTATAATAAAGGTGGGGTTTAGGCTGAGAGATTTCTGGTTGCTCTTCGACCTCTGAAATGACCAGAGTGCGTGCACACACACACACACACATACACACACACACACACACACACACACACATTCAAGCATGTATTAACACAGACAAACCACCCCACTTTGTATTATTGTCTCCTTTTCTTTCTACATTTTGCTGCTTTGCAGAGTAATCCAGCATGAAATTAATCTTCAATATTATTTAATTTCATCTGAAGTCAATTCCCTGTAGTTATTTGGTATTTCGGTCTTTAGCAGTATTTCCCTCACTACTTACAAGAAGTCATGACCATTTGCAGCAGTGTGAGTGATCTACTAAAAGTCTTCCTGAACTACGATTAGCTTGAATAAAAATAAGCTAGGTCCTGTCAAAACAAGGAGACACCACTGATTAGGTAAACAATAATATCTAGCTAGCTAAAAGTGCCATAACAAGTTGGCTAGTGTTACCATCAACAGTTGTTATTGGAGTAACTAAACATAAATAACTATTTAGTTATCTAGCTTGCTACTTACCTACTATTACTCTATAAAAGTAAATATTAAATAACATGACGTATTTAATAAGCTGCCATTACATCAAGAAGCAATCACTGCAGTAGCTAACCATTATCTAGATAGCTTAACATTGTAATTTGGATAGGGTCCTTAAGGGTCCCTTTATAAGAATGACCTCAACATAGTGGTGGGATCTGGAAACAGCAATGTTGAAAAATTCACATTTTTATTTGCTTATATATTTTTGGTTTCTTTTAATAAATTCAGAATAAAATGAGTTGACAGGTGATATGTTGGAAAAAGTGTTGTTGGGTTTTTTGATTTTTTTAAAAAAAATCAGTGATTAACCATAATAATGTGTTTTAAAGCTCCCAAGCTTTCAATGTTGGCATTGATATTTTATACACGGTTGTGCCAAAAATAACACCAGCTTTTCCCAGATGTCAAACTGCACGAGCTGTCTCAAACTTCTAAAAGTACTCCAAGTACAGTTTGCCTTGATGAATAATAAAAAGAATCTAATCAGAAAAGAGAAGTAATCAGTTCCTTGATATTATTTTAGATCCTTGAACTTGTTTAGTGGATCATGTCAGTCAATTTTTAACACAGTTGAAATAAATACAGTTTGTGGCAGCATAAAACGTTAGTAGTTTTGTCATTTTGTCCCTTTCCCACTGGCTTTGCTCTCTTTTTGTGCTTTTTAAAAATCTTTCCATCCAGATTTTGTTGCTGAGCCTCAGGGGAGAGTGTGTCCTTTGAACCCCACGTCCCCCTCCACAGGCTTAGGTAAGGAGAGGACGCCCGGCCCTCAGTCATGCTGCTCTACTTTAACTTCACTGTCCCAATGAACAAAAGCTATCATAAATCTTAAAACACACACACAGATGTTCAAACATTTTTAAACACCCATGCACTGCAGTGTCCACAGCCTCCACAAACTTCTGACAGAGCAGAACATTTATATTAGTCACACAGAGCATGACGGAGGAAAGGGACTGCTGTGTTGGGTCTGCAGTCATGGCTTTTTGGCTGTGTCTATGTTGACAGTATTCACCAAAGTTATCTCTATTTGTTTCTATCTCACTTGCTTTACTCACCTTTCAGAACATCCTTGATCATTCTTTTTTGTTGTTGTTGCTGTTCTTATCAATATGTTTCCATCCAAGAATTTTTATGGGAATTTTGAGATACCGCATTTAAAAAAAAAAAGAAAGAAAAAAAAGCCGGATGGAAACAACAGATGCAAATAAAATCTCCAAAACATGCATAAAAACGTATGCACTCAATTGAGGTGGATCATTTTTGTATTCGATAAGAAAACATGCACATAAACTACGATAGAAACATATTTACCAAATAAATTCCTTGACGCACATGAAAAAAGTCATGTGACATTGCCTCAGCAAATCAAGTGATTGAATAATTGGCTCAGAAATGTAAACTGGGGTGCAGTGGGTCGCATAACTAAATGGTCTGCACTTATATAGCACTTTTATCCAAAGCACTTTACACTTTGTCTCATTCACACACACACTCACGGTAGCAGAGCTGCCATGCAAGGCACTAACTTGCCATCGGGAGCAACTTGGGGTTCAGTGTCTTGCCCAAGGAGACTTCGGTACATGGAGTCATGTGGGCCGGGAATCGAACCGCCAACCCTACAATTAGTGGGCAACCCGCTCTACCACCTGAGCCACAGCCGCCCAACTAGACTAACCAGCGGACCAATCTCGTTGCACAGCATCTCAAATGTTGTTTTTGTCATTCTGAAATGCCTGAGCCAAAGTATGTCATTGAAATATCAGACAGCCGCTTCCAATCGCATAATAACTTGAGGTTTGTGATAGTGCTTCATGCTCTGAAGCGCAAGTAATTTATTATATTCGAAAAAAGAGCCACAGTGGCTTGCCCAGTTACAACAACTTCCATTTGTATTGATACTTTGTGCCAGTTTCCCTGGAAGTGACGATTGATTTTGTTCTCTTGAACACATGGGATGGAAACGTTGCTTTATTGGCAAATGTTTTATGCAATATTCCAATTTTTCCGCATAAGTTAAATTTGCAGCTTGGATGGAAACTGAGCTAGTGACAATGATTGAGCTTGCAAGTCCACCAACTGGTCTCATACCCTTTTTTTCCAGGACAGTGAAAGTAATATGTTTTAAGCAAAGGCTGAACCATTCCTCAGTAGATGTGGGAGACATAAAAATAATAAGCACCATGGAGGAATTTATACGTTTGTTTCTGGGGCATAATTTATTATACCCTTCAAAGGCCATACACAGTGTTGAGATATCATATCATATCATATCATATCATATCATATCATATCATATCAAGATGAGATATGTTTTATTGCTTTTAGAGACCACTGGTTCATTATTGCAGCATTCATTTTCATATTTTTCAAGAAATGTTTTTCACATGTCTTTACTACAAACTACTGTAGTGAACTGTATTTACTTTCATTACAGTACTTGAGCACATGGTTTACTGTAATGGTGCTGTTTTGAGTATAGTTATATCATAATAGCTTTCCATTCATCCATCCATTTTCCATACCGCATTATCCTACACAGGGTTGTGAGGGAGCCTGGATCCTATCCGAGGGACCTTAGGGCACAAGGCAGGGACACTCTGGCTGGGACGCCAACCCATTAGAGGGCAGAATCCCACACACATTCACACACTACAGACAATTTGGAAATGACAATCAGCCTACAACACACGTCTATGGACTGCGGGAGGAAACAGAATACCTGGAGGAAACCCCCAAGGCATGAGGAGAACATGCATGCACCACGCACACAGGGCAGAGGCAGGATTTTGACACAGCTGCAGAGTACAAAAGAATAATGCATTTAATCCCCCAAAACTGTAAGCCAATTAAAGGTCAGTATGTGCATATTTTAAGTTTGCTGCTGAAAGTCTGCATTTCAGGTGACAAATGCTTAGTGAGCAGCAGTAATGTCTGAGACAGTGGAGACAGATGAGAATCACTTGCCAAAGTTATCAGGCATCTTCAGTTTTAATGCTTCAAAGGTAACAGAGTGATAATAATCTGTATAATAGGTGAGCCAAAACTTGTTGAGAGCAAATTTCATCTCAACATCCAACCTGCAGAAGCAGGTCCCGGTAAGCCATTAGTTAGCTGAATGAGCTAGACTAGCTAGCCACACTGTTTGATGCTTTACAGTATGAAAGCTCTGTGTTAAACTTGAGATGTCACTTTGATGTTCAGTAGTGATTTCCTGTTGTGTTAAATATACAATACAGTGAAAAAGGGCTGCTCACTTGGTTATTTAACAGTTGTTCAAAATTGCTTTCGAATAGATATAGAACATTTTTAGATTGTAGAAAATAATTACTCAAGTAGTTTTTCATCAGATGAATTATTTACTCTTAATTGAGTACTTAACACTTAACACTACTTATACTTTTACTCAAGTGAATTATTACTACAGTAGCCATATGTTACACAAGTCAGTGTGTTTTGTATTCTTTCCACCACTCAAGATGCAGCAGTTTCTGGGTTATGTGTGTTAACACTGTCAAGATGGACCTTTCAGAAAACCCCCAACTGATAATTATGAGTTCAACTAAGATGTGAACTCTTCTTACAAATCAGAGGCTTGTACAGAAATTACTGTAATTCTATCAAGATGTGAACACACTGTAAATAATAGGATTTGCTGACGTTGTTGTCATGGCAATGAAATAACACTCAATTCCTGACATCACCAGATGAGAACTGCAGAACCAGTGACAATTTAAAGGAAAGACCAGACTGAAGTGTGTTACTTATTAGTTGTGTTGTCATATCAAGACAGAACAGCTTCAGTGGGCCTTGGCTATATCAATTCTAGAAGTCTCTAGGACTGTACTGAAGGATAAATACCATTCATCCAAAAGATATTCCCTCACTTGATGTTTTGATGAAGGTGGTGTAGTACAGTTCTAACATATACACTCAATATGCACTTTATTAGGAACACTATACTAACACTTGGTAGGGCCTCCCTTTGCTCTCAAAACAGCCTCAATTCTTCGTTGCATGGATTCCACGAGATGTTGATAGTTGATAGAGTCCATGATGCCATGTATCCTAACAAAATGTCCAGGTCCTCTGGCAGAAAAACAGACCCAAAACATTAAAGAGCCACCACCATATTTAACCGTGGGCATGATATGATTTTCCATATGGCTACCTCTCTGTGTGCGCCAAAACCACCTCTGGTGTTTATTGGCAAAAAGCTATATTTTGGTTTCATTTGACCATAGAACCCGATCCCATTTGAAGTTCCAGTAGTGTCTGGCAAACTGAAGATGCTTCAATTTGTTTTTTGGGTGAGAGTAGGCTTTTTTCTTGAAACCCTTCCAAACAACTTGACTTCAGAGTGTAGTTTTGGAGACTTTCTGACCCCAAGATGCAACTAACTTCTACAATTCTCCAGCTGTGATCCTTGGAGAGGCCACTCGAACCATCCTCTTTACAGTGCGTAGAGACAACAAACACACGTCCAATTCCAGTTTGATTCATAACATTTCCAGTTGACTGGAACTTCTTAATTATTACCCTGATGGTGGAAATAGGCATTTTCAATGCTTGTGCTATTT
>JANDJT010000190.1:24216832-24227844 GCA_024331685.1 Stegophilus panzeri | reverse complement strand
CACCCCCCCCCAACCAAACACACACACACACACACACCCGCACGCCACTACCACCACCACTACCAATTCAGCAATGAACAATAAATAAAGTGTGTATATGTGCGTCTGCAACAATTATTCCATCCCATAGTATATCACACACACACACACACACACACACATATACACACGTGCAAACAATACAGCATACATTACACTCACATCTAATAATATCTGAGATAAGAAGCCACTAGTGAGTTTATTCATCATGGCTCCAGACATGCAGACTTCTCAGTATTTTAATTACTGATCATTATCCTTTCAGCACAGTATCAGGGGAGGTATGTAAGGCAGCAAGACAGACAGCGAGAGAGTGAATGTATATTTAAGCTATATGGTTCCCACTTATAATGCTGACCAACCGAAAAATCTGATCCATTTACAAACTATAGAACACACCCACTCACATACAGGGACCCCCCCAGGCTCACTCATATATTATATACACGCATATAAATAAACACAGTCTTTCTCCCTTTCTCACACAGCAATGTATCTGATGGCTATTCTCTCTGCTAAATAGATTATTTTAGTCTGGAAGTAATTTGCTGCTGCTGGAGGCACAAGGTGTGTCCACTGAGTAAGCAGGGCTTCCACAGGCTTTGAGTAAGAATGTGAGAAAGAGAGACAGAGACATAAGGAGAGAACACATAGCTTTAGAGGACATTATTAACATGTTTAGTTTAGTCGGAATAAGTACCATATTTGATGTTGTTGATAGGATGTACCCAACATTTTTATTTTAAATATTTTTATTTTAATTTGGTCCCTGGGGGGCATGGTGGCTTAGTGATTAGCGTGTTTGCCTTGCACCTCTGGGGTTAGAGGTTCTGCCCTGTGTTCGCGGAGTTTGCATGTTCTCCCAGTGTTTTGGTGGTTTCCTCTTTCTGTCCAAAGACATGCATTGTACGGTGATTGACATCTCTAAATTGTCCGTAGTGTGTGTGCGTGATTGTGCCCTGCAATGGATTGGCACCCTGTACAGGGTGTCCCCCGCCTTGTGCCCCGAGTTCCCTGGCTTATCCTATAGGCTCCAGGCTCCCCGCGACCCTGTGTAGGATAAGCCGTTTGGAAAAGGGATGGAATGTTTTTTTTTAAAACATTTCATTTTGTCCTGCTCCTTTAGAAATTCCCAATTTTGTCATTTGACTACATTTTGACTACTTTTTGTCAAATGCCTAATGACTAATTTTTCAAATACCTTTTTAATTGCTGATTTTTTTCCATTTCTCCCCCAACGTTGCACCCATCACTTTCTACATACCCCTAGATATAAGTTCCCTCCATATTTTGAAATCAGTTTTGTCTGTACCACTCTTTGTTATTTTGTCTTTTAAAATCTTTTCATCGCAGAAACCACGAGTTATCATATAATACCACTTGAAAATCTAAAATTCTGAATGGTGTTGGTTTCTCACGGTGATCATGGTGTCAACTGTATAATGAAATACCTGTGTTCCTCTTCTTTGACAAACCTCTCACAACCTCTGACTTTTGTACTGCGAATTTATTTAACAATAGTCCACAATCATGATATTACTGAAATATTATGTACATATAACCTAAGGCTGTCATAATAGCAAACAGTTTAGACAGCATGAAGGATCATATTCTTTTAATTGAATTTCCTTTTTTTCCACTAGTGCATTTTTTCAGTGGGAACCCAGTGAAAAGTGATAACAGCCAAAGCAAGTATGAATTTCCAAACTGTCCATCCTTGAGTAGTCAGAATGGTTTAAAATGAGCTGTATGTGCCTGCTAAGATGATTAAATATGGCACATAGAAGCACATTCTCTTCCAACACAAGAAGCCACATCTGCTTGTAAAATCATAGAGATGTCTATCTGGACGGGAATAAAATGATCAGACTCTTGAGACTGTTGAAGAACAGAAAGCTAGGGACAGCCTCAATTCTGAAAAAGTTGGGACAGTATAGAAAATGTTAATAAAAACAAAGAGGAGTGATTTGTTAGTGTACTTTGACTTGTATTTAAACAAAAAACATATAAAGACAAGGTATTTGATGTTTTACCTAATCAACTGCATAGTTTTTTGAAGGTAACGTTTATTTTGAAATTGATGCATGCAACACATTCCAAAAAAGTTGGGACAGGGGCAATTTAGGATTAATAGAGAATAATAAGTTGAAATAAAAAGATGATGTGAAACAGGTGAGGCAATCATCTAATCATAGCATAGAAGGAGACTCCAAAAAAGTCCTAGTCCTTCAAGAGCAAGGATGGGTCGAGGCTCGCCAATCTGCCAACAGATTTTTTCAATAGAATCTCCCCAACTTTTTTGGCACTGGGGATTTATTTTGGATGGTAATTTTCTCAGTGGAGAGGAGAAAGTGTGAAATGACACCATCAATTAAATATGCAAGTCTTTTAACACCAGAGAGATCACTGTGAATAATTGATCATGCAAGTTTCAAACTAATCTGTGCCACCAATTTTCAAAACAAAGGCCTGCAACTTGCCAAGTTCATGATGTGATATAAAATAATCATACAGTGGAATAAAATCAATGCATCTTAGGCCAGCATGGATAATATACTGGTTACATTCTGGAATCTTGGAAAGCACAAACACAAACACACACACACACACACACACACACACACACACACACACACACACACAGCAAGAAACTCTCCATAGTATAGAAATGTTTCACAGGCTGAGATATCCAGACATATTTCTGTACATTTTTGACAATGCAGTCTTTATGCCCTAATGTAAGGACACTTAGTGAGAGTAATGTTCCTCAGTGTGATTTATACAGTAATCAGTTTCCCATAAAAATGAAAATTTTTGTTCACCTCACATACAATCTGTTTTAATAACTCGTAACTCAAATACAGTGACAATAAAGTATCTTAGTCGGATTCCTAAACCATAACTCTCAGAAGAGAAGCTGATTTATGTCTCTACATACAGGTACATTGCTGTTGTTCTGCCAAGATTGCGATTTGTCAAGCGAGAAGTAAATGTCTTATAGAGAATTTTTCCCACAACTTGGACTTTTTACCCACTTATTTTGCCTACAATCTTACTTACTTTATTATACCTTCCTTATTAACTGATTTTACATGCTTATTGCCCTTGTTTATTTTACTTACCTTGGTTACATTATTTGCTTACTTTTATTTGCTAACACAGAGACATGCAGTCATTTTTTGTTCATTTTTCACAATGTAGTCTTAATGCTCCAGTGTAAGGTCAATCAGAGAAAGTAATGTTTGGTGTGTGTGTGTGTGTGTGTGTGTGTGTGTGTGTGTGTGTGTTTGTGTGTGTAAGAAAATATGTGATTTATACAACAATTGTTGTTGTTTTTTCCCATAAAAATGAAACATTTGTTCACCTCGTATACAAACTATTTTAGTAAGTCATAATTCAAAAACAGTGGCAACAGTTAGTGACATTCCTAACCCATATTTCTCAGGGCAGAGAACTTAAAGTAGATTTGGACTTTTGTATAACTCTCTACATACAGTTACATACGGTATATTCTGTTGCTGTTGTACTGCCAAAATTGCAATTTTTCAAGCGAGGAGAAAATGCTTTATAGTTTTTCCATTACTTACGTATTTTACCTATGCATTTACACACTTTGCCTACCTTCCTAATTTAGTTATTTTATCTTTGTTACTTACAGATGTTACCTGATTACTTCCCCTGTTTACTTTTCTTACTTTGGCTATTTTACTGAATTACTTAACTTACCTGCTTACTTAACTTGTTTACTTGCTTTCCAGTTTCTCATAAAAATGAAAAGCTATTTTGTTCACCTCATATACATTTTAGTAACTCATAACTCCAATAGAGAAAATAAAGTGTCTTAGTGATATTCCTAAGCCTCAGAGTTGAATCCAAAATCTTTATGCATAGACTTATCTAAAATCTAAGTCTCGGCATAAAGGTACATATATCATGTTGGTGTTGGACTGCCAAGACTTTAATTTGTCAAGCGAGGAGGAAATGCTTTATAGTTTTTCCACTGGTTGGGATGACTGTATAACTTCAAACACTTTTAAAGTCTCAGGGTCCATGTTATATAACATGCCTTGATGAACTGAAAAGGAAAGGTACCAGCATATTTTCTTACTTATCTTAATTCCAAACATACCACTGCAAAAGTGATATCATAGTAAGTGGAGATATCTGGAATAAAGGAAAATTTAATGATCTGTCATAATGAGATTAATTTACTTTACTTATATATTTTAATTGCTTACTTACCTGCTTACTTTACTAATTTACAGTGCTTTAGTTTACATTATTTTAATTATTTTACTCACATACTTACTTTACTTGCTTGCTTATTTATTGTTTACTTTAGTTACCTTACATTACTTGCTTTCATTACTTGATTATTTACTTATTTACTGATTTAGTTTACTTTAGATAGCGCCACTTTTTGAAGGGTTCCTACTGTAGATAATACCTTCATGACACAATGCATGATATTTTAGAAAGGAGTGCTTGGCAGTTTCTGAAAGGCTTATATCAAACATGCAAGATTATATTGGAAGTTTTATGCAACTTGGTCTTTACATGGAAAAGAGACCAAAAAAAACAAAAATCAGTTATCATTATGAGTTGACTGAGATATTGTGTTACTGTATTTTTTTTTTTTTTAATCTCTATCTTGCAAGTTAGCTTGTTTTTATTAACAGAAAATTTGAACCCCCAACCCCGGAGGTGTGAGGGGGCAGGTGGACTAATTTTTGCCAGTATATGATTATAATATTTACTTCTTCAGCTACGCTAAATTTAATGAAAGCTCTGCATTTAAGCACACTGCAACTATTTCTAGACTATTTCTAGACTATTTCTAAATGTGTTTATTTCCTGTTGGTGAATCCTGATAATAATTACTTCACCTCTTGCAAGCTTGAGCAGACAGCCAATAGCTTCCTCTCACAATGTGTGTCTATACAAGGTTCAAAGTTCAAGCTTGTATTGTCTAGGATTTTCTTCCTGTGAGGGCAGGGAAACTTTCTGAACACGTCCGCTTACATTGTTTCACTGCAGCAGTGGGATACACCCTTACAGTTACAAGTACATACACAAGTACAAAGTAAAGAATTATATGAATCACACTATTCATGGGGTGAAAACACAAATACAAGGAAAAGACGCTCATAAAGAAGAAACTTTCATGATTTCTACCTAACAATGAAAAGGAAAGGAGGGGGAACTGCTTTCCATGGTGTGTTTATCAATAATGTAGAAAAAAACTATTTTTGTGTGTGCGCACTATGGGACCTCAATGATTGAGTATAATGTATATCAAAGTGGTTCATATGGCACATCAAAAACCTATATTGCAGTACTCATTAGTCCATTATAAATATTTTGCAGAAATGTGATAATGCAGCCATTTATGCAAAAAAAAAAATGTATGCATTTATGAAGACTGAAAGATTTTTTCTCCCAGAATGATTCAGAATTGCATCTTAGATGCTTAATGTTTAAAACATATGCTCTCATATTAAGGCCTCAACCATTACTGTTACTGGAATGTTACTGCTTCAGGATAGCAGATGAGAATTATAGAGCGAAAGGAACAAACTACACCAATTCAGCTCTCATGCACTCTGGATGAAGTGTACAGTGTGTTGCAAGGTCATTTGTTTAGATAAATGGGAGTCTTGATCCTACCCCAGAGTGATACACAAAGAAAAAACGTAATAAAGCAAACACTCACACACAAAACTCACACACACACAGATGGGAAGAGAATGACGTCAAGTAAAAGCATATTAAAAACAGCTTACTCTGATCAGCTCCGAAAGAAAAAAATGTTGGGCTCTTTCGCTGTTCAGATTCCCTTACAAAGCCCATTTGAATTGTGAACTATACAAAGTCTGTATGCTCTCCTGAGGAAAAAGCTGTATGTTTTATACTTTAAACACTACAAGATAAGCAACCAGTGCTTTTTAATTTCACTCTTACTCTAATTGAATGATTTAAATGTTTACTTGTTTCTTATATTCTCCAATGGACGGTTTAAAGGCAAGCCATTATGCTTCATTAAATCTATTACATTCCCACTGGGCAGAAAGGTGACTGGCTATTTACACAATGACCTTGGTAGCAAATACAGTTTATACTAAACCTGATAAATTATTAACCTATTTTAAAAATCACCACATGTATTTTCAGCACTAGTGCATTTCTGTTCTGTGGTGTGTATAATCGATCTCTGAAAAAAGGCCGCTTGGCAAATTCTTCAAATGTTGAAAAGAGGTTAGACCATTAAGTATAATCATTAATTTGGAGACTAAAATCATGCATTTCTAAAATGTTTGTCAAAGACCAGACAAAGCTTATAAGTGCACTTTCGTGGCCAAATTCATTACTGAGGTTTAGTTTAGGTTTTTACTTATGCCTGGGCCAAATTAAAAAATAATTGGGCTTATTTTGAATTTGCCCCTTCTAATATATTCAAAGGATATCCCAATATTAGCACATGAAAGACCAATGACTATTGGCAGCCAAGCTGAATTCTCGTCCATCCAGTTCCAAGAGACAGAATCATTGGTCACAATCGTGACTGAAGTAAAATCTGTAAAATGTGACATTTTTAACTGGCCCAGGCAATAGTCACACATTTCAAGGTCCTTCTTAGTAGTTCAGCTCCAGGACTGATATGGCCCTCTAAAAGACATGGCTGGATACAGTTATAACAGAGACAAAGGAAAGCCAGAGGAGGAACAGAGAAGGAAATTTAAGTCTTAATTCCTGTAGATACTCTGTAAAATGTAATCTGCCTTTAGTTGTTTGCCTTTGAGTTGTTTGAGCCTTTGTAGAGTTTCTCTCTGCTATCATAAATTTTTTCAGCTGTCCAGTAAATTGCTTCAGGCTAAGTCAGAGGAAATAAGGAAATGAATTCCTTTGCTTGTACAAGCTTGTCCTTGTCTGGATCAATAGCACAATGTTAACTCATATCCAAGACATTTTTTAAATCTATTTTTCATGGAAATTCGATGGTTTAATGGTAGATACTATATTGTTATACTTATACTAAATATTAAAATCTCTTAGGGATAAGATTGTTAAACCAATTTCAAGCCATTTGTGCTCATTTCAAGCATGAAATATAGTCTTGTTCTATTTGCAGCTAATTTCACTCATTTTAAGCATTTATTTCTAAAAAGAAGCAAAATTAACTGCTAATAGAATAAGAAAACTACAAGCTTGAAATGAGTAATAATGTCCAGAAATAGGTTTAATGTTCTTACAGTATATTTGGTTTATTGTAATCTTATAATAAGAAAAGATATTTTCACTTGCTAGGATGACTTTTTTTTTTTTTTTTTTACAGTGAAAAGTGGAACCTGGTGTGGTCTGCTGCTGTTGTAACCCATAACCCAAGATTTGAGATTATTAGGCCTCAGCACTGACATTTTGCACCAGTTTGATACTTCTCCTCTGACTTCATAAATATGACATTTTCACCTACTGAACTGCCACATAATGGATGAACTATTCTCTGGAAAAACAAAACAACAACTACTAGCTAGAGTCACTGTCTGGGGGGATGTTTTACATGTTCTCGACATGTCTGCATAGGTTTCCTCCAGGTTCTCCAGTTTCCTCACACATCCCCAAAACATACCAGTAAGTGGAATGGGTGCACTAAATTGCCCCCAGGCTTTAAAATAAGTACGTGAATGTGGGTGCATGCCAAGTGTTCCCAAAATAGGCACCAGATCCACTGCTATCATGACCAGGATAAAGAATGAGTGAATCAATTACTCTTTGCAAACTATAGACACAGTTGTGTGTTATAATGCCAGTACATCTGCAGTTTCTGAAATATGCAAACGATGCAGTTTGACATCAACAATTATTCCACTGTCAAAGTTAAAAATGTTCCCCATTCTGATGCTTGGTCTGAACGACAGCAGTATCTAACACAGTGCATATTTGAGTCTCTAGAGTTAGCTGTTATGGGTCAAAGCTTTCATTTGAATGCATGTACATGCATATCTCATGAATTATTTTGTAATCTAAACTTAATTTTTTTTAATAGTCTGCCACTTTAAATGACTAATCAAACAAAAGTTTACTCCGGATTTTTTTGGCCAGCTGTGATACATTAACTAAACTCCCACACTAATTTGTGTTAGATGTTGCTTTTGGATAAGGATGCTTTTGATGTTTTCTCTCAGCATAAGGACCAAATAAGTGCCAATGCCAGTAAAGCAGACCACCATGGAACTCAAAAATGAGAGACAATACGCATATTGTTTGCTACATTGTTAAGAAGTGTGGTGTTCCTTGTGAGTTTAGCAACAGAAAATGAGTCAACCTACCATGAATTAATAAAATCGTGAAGGACTGAAGAAGACTGCAATGAAGGCTCCAGAACATTTATATATACACTGTGTAGCCAAAGGTTTGTGGACATCTAACCATCACACCTTTTTGAACATTCCATTTCAGATTTAATCCCCCTCCCCTTTGCTGTTATACTACCCGCCACTCTTCTGGGAAGGCTTTCCACTAGATTTTGGAGCGTGGCTGTGGGGATTTGCCCATTCAGCCACAAGAGCATTAGTGAGGTCAGGCATTGATGTGTGGCAAGGAAGTCTGCAGTGCAGTCGGCGTTCCAATTCATCTTAAATTTGTTCAATTGGGTTGAAGTCAGGGCTATGTGCAGGCCTCTTAATGTCTTCTATTCCAACATCAGCAAACCATGTGTTCATGGACCTCATTTTGTGCACAAGGGCATTGTCATGCTGGAAAAGGTTTGGGACCCTTAGTTCCAGTGATGCGAAATTGTAATGCTACAGCATACAAAGACATCCTGTACAATTGTGTGCTTCCAACTTTTGGAGTTTGGGGAAGATGCCAAATATGGGTGTGATGGTCAAGTGTCCACAAACTTTTGGCCATATAGTGTAAGTGTGGAAGACGTGTATAAAGAAAAAAATACACCTACAGGATCTCAGAGGGTTCACTATAAGACAAACTTAAACACCAAGGTTTCCATGTTAAAGTTTCTTATGAAATACATAAATGGGAAGAAACAAAATAACTTAATTTATGAAACATAATGGAAGTTATAAAATAATTTCATTGTGTATGGCTTCCAGTGATACTGCTCTGTCTACTGTCTTTATTGACAGTGTGACTGCTGATGGATGCAGTAGGATGATGAATTTTGATGTGAACAGTGGCAAATTGCACAAATGTATTGACCAAGCAAAATTGAATTGTTCCTCACTGTTCAAATAAATTGAAGCACTAGGCATGCATTTCACATACTGAAGACAGAAGCCTCCAAAACAAACATGGCTGAACTACAGGCCTGGCAGAGAATCATTAGGATAAATACAGAGCATTTACTAAAGTCAACACATTGCAGACTTTAACCATCAGTTGCACAGATTCGAAGAAAAGTATTCATCCTGGTCTATTTAAGATTATGTTGATTTGTGTACTTTCTTATAAATCTTTAAAGTACTTTTGGAAAACAAACAAACAAATATACATAGATAGATAGATATATAGGTCACCTCAAATTAAAGCTGACAGTCTGCACTATCCAATATGTAGCGTCTGTATTATATACACAACAGGCTTCAAGAATTTTGCAGCCTACTCATGTATAATCAACACACACACACACACACACACACACACACACTCCTCCTCATTCCAGACATCTCCCTGGAAAAAAGGTGGGTGTGTCCATCAACCATGAGGATGTCTGTTTGGAGGAGGAGAAAGGGATTAGCAAAAGACAGAAAAACAGAGGTGGAGAGAAGATTAACAAGGAACGGATGTTGAATAATGAGAGGAATAGTGCCTATAATAGTGCCTCCCTCCATCCGACAACTACTAAGACACACATGTATTGCCATCACACACCACTGCTCTACATACAGTACACTGACGAATAACATAATTTCCAAAAGTAATCAAAAATGTACTCACATGCCTCAGCTGTAGTGCTAAGCTTCTGAAAATATATGGTGTGATTTAGAAATTGAGTTATGCCATGCTCATGTTTTCTTTCTCTCTCCCTTGGTACTGAAGAAGACTTTTCTCTCTTATCAAAGATCAAATTGCAAATCAAGTTGAAGTTCTGATTCTGATTGCAGTCCGTTTGTCAGTAATAAAACTTCAGCTGGGTTCTTGCTCTAAAAATCCATATGCTTCATAAACTAGTGACCTGAATTGAGCAGAAATTGTTAGGAACTGCCTTTTAGAAGAAGAAGAAGAAGTAGAAGAAGAAGAAGAAGAAAAAACTAGACGTAACATTAAATTGGTGGCTTGGTGCTGCAGCTATGGTTTAGGAATGCTGCCTCACAGCTCCAGGGTCTCTGGTTCTATCTCAGGTTACTCTGAGTTTCTCTACATATTCTCCCTGTGGGTTACCTCCAGGTTATCCCATTTCCTCCACCTGCCAAAATAAGCTAATATATGGATTGGTTTTGCTGAATTACCAACATAGGTGTGAATTAGTGCAAGTGTGTGTGTGGGTGTGTGAACCAGCTTGAGACAGCATGCATTGGAAATCCTGCTGGAAGTAACCATTGGCAGCCACTTAATTGGTACGAAAAGTTCTAATGTGGGCTAAAGAAAGCATTCCCCACACCATTACACCACCACCAGCAGGAACCTGCATGGTTGACACAAGGAACTATGGGTCCATTTTTTCATCTAATCCTGACCCTAGCAACAGATCTTAAGATTTGTCATACTACCCAGTGGTTTTCAAATATCCATATAAGCCAGTGTTCAGGTAGGCAACACAACCCTGACCAGGATAGTGGTTACTGAAGATGAATACACTTTTGTGTATGAAGTGAATACACTTATATTTCATATATAATCTATTCATATTTGTGTATGAATGAATATGAACACTTCTTGATGGAGAAATATTGTGTCTATCGTTAAACTTCCCCCAAAAGGACACCTTAATGGTCCTAGATTAATTTATATTATAT
>JANDJT010000190.1:24177440-24215965 GCA_024331685.1 Stegophilus panzeri | reverse complement strand
ACACACACGCACACACACACACACACACACACACACACACACACACACACACACACACACACACACACACACGCACTCTATTGATATTTATAATAAGGCTAATTAATGCAATACATACAGCTCAGTCTAACTCTAACCTTAAACTCAGTAACCAAAAGGAAACTGTTTTTATTAAATAAAAGCTGTTTTTTATGTTTATTAAAAAAAAAAAAAAAAAAGAATAGTTTACCTAATGGAAAGGAAAATGTCACCACAAGGTCAAAAATATGCATGCACACACATGCGCATACAAACACACACAAACAAATCCCCACAGATGACAAAACCACAGAGACTATATGTGCCTATACCCCACGGAAACCTTTCAAAACTGCCCCTGTATGACCTGGTGGGAATAACCTTTCATTATTTAAAAAAAATAAAGTGAAATTAAAAGAAATATTATTAATCCATGCATTCAATATAGTCAATTGAGTTCTATGCCATTTTCAATTTCCTCCCAGGCTGTATTAAATCCAGGTTATTATATGAAACAGGCCAAAATTCATCCGAGCCTAATCCATGTCTCCTGCTCCCTTTCATTTGGATGAGCTGTAACAGAATGTGGTGGAGCCATGGGGACAGATCCCACCAGGTTGTTTTGGGTGTGTCGATTGACTTGGTGTTTCAACATATTTGACTTGGCTGTTTTACTACACTTCAGACACTGATTTTCCTAAAGAGAAGAAAGAGTTCTTTCAAATGCAGGGTTATTATTTGCCAAATACTGTACTACTACAGGCAAAGGTCAGAGGCAACATTAACAAGAAAAGATTTTTGTCAGTATGAACAAATACATTCCCATTGCAGATTGTGAATGAACTGTTTACATTTACTCTGAACTTGGCCTTTTTCTGATAATCTCTGTTTAATCAAATTGAAGCATATGGAAGGAGCGGGATTAACTGTCCATGTTACCATAGCAACAAAAAGTTTTTGAATCTAGTCCGAGTGTTCAATGACCTTGTAACTAGCTCTACAGTGAGAGACAGGGGTGAGTATGTAAAAAGAAAGAAAGAAAGAAAGAAAGAAATGGCTTTAACTCATGTCTAATTCTTTCCACTGGAAATGCACCCTAGAAGGCACTTGATCATTTTGATTCTCACATGTAGGGGCACCTTAACGATTCTCACATGTAGGGGCACCTTAACGATGCTCACATGTAGGGGCACCTTAATGGGCACTTCACATTTTCTCACACATAACAACATCCTAGAGGGCATTTCATCGCGTTTTTCCGCCAATTGAGGGTCAGCCTTAAGGGCACTTTATTATGTTTTCTCCAATGTAAGGGCACCCTAGAGAGCACTTTTTCATGTTTCGTTTACTGTAGGGGAACTGAAGAGGACACCTTCACACTGTTTTCACATTGGGGTTAGGAGGTGCTGGACAACTGCACCAGTCCACCAGTGGCAAGAGAGGGAGGTAGTATTCAAGCATTGAGTTTATTTCAGGATGAACGAAGGGCACAATCATAGTCATAAAAACAGGCAAATGGGTTAAAACCAAAGAGATAAACAAAAGGCAATCAAGACAATAAGAATTGGCAAAGCGTGCTGAACAGTAAACAATCCAGAAGAGTCAGAAATGAGGAAGTAAAATGTAAGTTGTATGCCCGTTAACCCTTGCACTTATAACCACAATGTTTCTTTGATGTTCATGGGAACATGCAGTATGTATACAAGCTTAACATGGCTATGATTCTTCAATTTAAGGGACAATTAAACACATTTTTTCACTTTGATTATAAAGAAACATTCTTCAGATTGGCTGGATGTTAACACTACCAGAGTGGTGTGTGTTGCTGGGCATATACCACATCATTCAACCTCTGCATGTGGAGAGGTTGTGATTGAGGACTGGCCTTTCCCTGGCCTCTCAGGGAGGAAGATGAAGTGGAGTCTTCTTGATTTGAAGTATCCAACCTTTCCCAGGCCCTGGACACTCACTTACGTAGGCCAAGTAAAAGCCCAGGGTCAGGAGTAGCAGCTGCCCCAGAAAGAAAGTCACTCAGAACCTGAGTAACAGAGGCGCATTTCTGCTACATTCCTCAGGTGTATCAAGCTGTTGGCGCTACACTGTCACTTACTGTCCCTATTGTCCTGTTTTAGTAGTACTGTACTGTCCTGTGTTGTTAGCACACGTTTGCACGTGCACTTTATGTAGATTGTGTAGGTCTTATTTAGTTCTGTATTGTCTCATGTGGTCAGTGTCTTGTTTTATGTAGCCCCACGGTCCTAGAGGAATGTTGTTTCATTTCACTGTGTACTGTATCAACTATATATGGTTGAAATGACAATAAAAGCCACTTGAACTTGAACTTGAGTTGTTGAAGCAGTTCAATAACACTTATGTGAAATATGTATTATCATAGAACTCTCTGATGATTTCTTCAGCCAAAGTTTATAAATGTAAGTTATAAGTCTGTATAATTAGTCCCTTCAGGACTTTTTCAACATAGTTGTTTGATACCACAAAACCTCTGGGAAAGATTAAATAAACTGTAATGACTTTATACTGCATTGTTCCAGTGTTCGAACATTGGATAAGTAAAGACTAAAACAGGATGGAGCATGTTGATATAGGAAATGAATCAATGATGTGGTGGTGTGAAATGGCCCAACATAACACAGTTAATAACAGCACATAGCCCAAGTGTTTTATTCCTTTTTTCTCATAGCAATTTGTCGACACAAACAATTTTTAAACAATTTCAATTTTTATTAAAGGAAAAAAACATGTCGTACATCTTTGTCCATTTAAAGTTACATTTAATGTTGTGGAATGTCTGTGAAACATATTCCTGTTATCACATATTTTAACAGCAATGAACCATCGTCGTTCCATCACCAACCTCTATTAAAGTCAACGAGACAAAAAAATTGCACCTTGTATCTCTTGTACCTCTCCTTCCTAAATACTTTCTAAAAGTTACAACTTTAACACTGACTGTTACGAATTACTGACACTGGAGACTCCTTCCAAAAATATTTTCCAAATATAACGTTTCCTCACAGATAGCCACAACCCACTATAAGAATGACCACCATACAATGTATGGTAAGAAACTATAACATATTAGAACAAATACATTACTGTGAACCTTGCAGCTGTCCAAGCCGTACTGTTATAGAAAACGAATCAACATCTTCTGACCAATCAGAATCGAGACCAAACATGTCTGTCTTATTCTAAGCCATTTGTTATTTTATAGTTGTTTTCTGCCCCAACATTGACATTAGACCTTATTAATATCTGAGTTTCATTTGTTTCATTCTTTTGTCAGTACAGAGACACGTGTTGACATTCTTCTTTGAGGTAATCACGCAAATTACAACCAAAGTTGGTGTTATACAGTACAAATTAATTAACTCAACTGATATTCCAACTACTACTTTTTTTTTACAGTCTCATCGACTGTCCTGTCTGTTACGTCCTACACTCACCACTCACCCATACTAACCCTTAATTACGAAGTATCACAAATCAGCCAATATGAATGAAGTAAAATAAGTAAAGTCTCAATGGTCCCCCAAAGGGGGGGTCAAAAGTAAAAAATTATTGAGGTAATCACACATATATTTGAGATCCTGGAGATGACATTAATAAATTCTGCAGTTGTCCTTGAATAATAAGCATAAGACTACTACTCTATCCTTTCATATTCTCCATGTTATCTCCTTCTTCCCTGCACTGTCTTTTCTTAAACATTCCTTCTTTTCTTTTGCTATATGTTTCCTGCTTTCTTGAGGGGTCTGCCTTGTGCTTCTATTCCTGCTCAGTCCATCCATCTGCCCATCCATTTGTAATGTCTAACTGCCTCTAATGTTCACTCTTACTAGTGCGTAACGATTACCATGGTGACAAGCCTCTACTTCTCTTCCTATTTCATTATTCTCTCTCTCAGATATGGGTGACCTCCATCCTACCACCCTTATTCTTCCATCTATTTCATTCAGGCTTATCCAGAGCAGTTCATCCATGAAGAGCAAATATCTCTGGTGCATCTTGCTTGCTCTTCCTAGTCATGATGGTGATATCCCACCCCATAACCCAATAGACATACACATTTTACTTCATATACAAGAACAAAAAATATCATGAAGGATGCAGGATGAAACAGGTATTTTGTGCACTGTTGAAATTTGAAGGAAAAAAAAAAGTTCACACACATGCACAACAAGCCAAAGATCAGAAGGGAAAAGAAAACAAGGTCGAGTAATTCAACTAATATGAATCCAGATTACACAATATACACAGATGATACAATAGACACTGGCTGTGTGCTTTAATTTGCAGCCAAGTTTCTGAACATAGCATGATGTTGGTTGGGTTTGGGTTATGTGAGCGTATTACTGTGTGACCACAGTCTCCTTTGTTAGAGTGGGGAATCCAGCAAAGCTTCTGTGACAGTGTGTGTTGGGGGGGAAAAAAAGTGCTATATAAATCAAATGAAACACTGGATTAACCTGGACCACACACATGCGCATACACATGGTTTCACTCAGAATGAAAAGAGTTTTTATCTCACACATTCTCTGCATTACTGTTCTGTATATATGATCAGCGTACATTATACACAGTTAAACCCTGATTGTCTGATTGTGGGAGTTGAGCGATTTGACAATCAAGCAATCAATAAATAAAGGCCAGGAATACAGCATCAATAATTCAAATATACTTTTCTTTCTTTACTTGTATAGAAGCACCAACTAACTTGGTGTGTGTGTGTGTGTGTGTGGAGAATGAATAATTGTAATGCTTCCTTACATTTCTATATGTCTTCCAACAAGGTACTAAAACTCTATATTGATTTAAAAGTGCACACACACACACACACACACACACACACACACACACACACACACACTCTCTCTCTCTCTCACTTCTTTCCCATTGTCAGTGTAAGTGCTCTGAGGTTTGTGGTTTATTTGAGATTTATGTTAGTCTGACTTGGCAGCATAGTTTAAACAAACTTTGGGCCGCCTTTTTTGTGTGTGAAAGGGAGCATGCGCGCGCGCGCGCACACACACACACACACACACACACAAACGAGATTTCTGCCTACTGCCTGTCCTCTCTATGCTGATGAATCAGATACGAAGAGGAAGAAGACTTTATTAAAGACATTTGGCAGTGGCTGCAGGCGTCCATGATCAATGAACATGTCTGCACTCTATATTCTGTGTGTGTGTGTGTGTGTGTGTGTGTGTGTGTGCGGGTGTGTGCATGTGTGTGTGTGTGTGTGTGTGTGTGTCAACACACACTGTCGTGATTCTCTGATGGCCAACTGGAAGATAATGAGCAGGTTAACAAGCAGGTTAATTAGGAGGGCAGTTCGGAGTGTCTCCAGTGACTCAGCTGCACCCAGGGCTAAAACACAGGAAATGGCTGACTGACAGACTGATAGGAGCACTGATGCTATCATGACATCATACAGGGGATAGCAGGCCATTCAGGGAAATGAGTACACCTGTAATGACAGCACAGTGCATTCCACAGACAACAGGTCTCCACACACACACACACACACACACACCTTACAAACCATAAAAGCAGCCTTTATGATATCCTTACATTGCGTGAAGAGCACAAACGCTAGTAAGATTAATAAGAGCACTACGGAGTCTTGTATTTTTAGGTGACTTTGATTTTTAGACTTTTATTCAAAGGTTACACTGAATGAGCTGGACAGATGCACCGCTCAGAAGAGGGGGGGGTATTCACAGGACTACAGTCAGTTGTTTATGGAAGAGTGTCGATAAGAAAGCCATGCTGATGAAGGAGATATAAAGAGGAAGAAGACTTTATTAAATACATTTGGCAGTGGCTGCAGGTCTCCATGGTCCATGAACATGTCTGCACTCTATATACTCTTATTGGAAAAAAATGCCATTTGAAGTTTGCCAAAAGGCATTGTGACGATGTCATCGTGAAATAAATAAATCAGAATGCATTGTTCATCTGTCTTGTTTTTATTAGGCATCATTCATCTGTGATCATTATCCACAAACAATAAAAATATGTCAATATTCTTTGGATTTAAAGTCATTGTTCTATATTGCCCGAATCAAGATGGCGACATATGCAGGGAAAACAGTATGCGAGTGTGTAGTTCCAAAACCAAAATGGGATTGATGGAGTGGGAGACTCCAGCCTTGTACATACCAACGCCTGAGTCCCAGAAAATGTGTATCAGCCTATTAAAAAAAGAGTCGTGAGTACAATTCAGCCTGCTATGGATGATTGTTTGACTTGACTGTTGACTGTTTCTGATAGGGGAGATTTATTTATTTATTTTTAATTTTTTTCTCCTACTACGTTGACTATTCAAACTATTTTTGCTGCTGATTATGTACTGCTTGGATTATAAAACTGATTGCCTTTTGGACTGGACTAATTTTGTTTTGTTTTTTGTAGCCTGTTTTGTGGTTGGACGATTTGAACTGATTTTGTTTTTCTTTTTTTTTCTTTCTTGTTTCCTCTCTAATCAAAAATCAATTCTGGGACAGTTGAATTTGCTGAATTTTCAATATACAGATTTGATTGCAAGTCCTTTTGTGTTGAATTTTTTTAAGAGTGGTTATTATTGGTATTTTTGCATTGATTGCTGGTGTGTAAAATCCTCATCTCATTAAGTTACTGGTTTTGTGTAAGATGAATTAGATTACACGAGATCTTTGTACGTTTCCTTTACAATGAGGCTTGAACAATGACCTCAAACTTAAACTAATGACAAAAATCCTGTCTGGTACCCCAACATATAAAAAACAAACAAACAAAGAGTGTGGAAAATGTTACAGCATGTTGGAAACTCAGCAAATGTGGGAAAAGGTTTTCTGATCTTATAAGACCAATGTTAAACATTTTGGCCTTGGCATAAAGCACAAATTTCAGGAAACCCAAACCTAACACTTCTCATTACCCTGAGAACACAATCCTTACAGTGAAGCATGGTGGTGGTAGCGTCGTGTTGTGGGCAAGCTTTTCAAGCTGGATGGAGCCGAATACAAGGCAATCGTAGGAGAAAACCTGTTCCATTCTGCAAGACATTTGCAACAGGACAAAGACCCTAAGAATAAAGCCAAAGCTACACTTGAGTGGTTCAAAAACAAGGACCTGAATGTGTTAGAATGACTCAGTAAAAGCCCACACCTCAATCTGATTGAGAATCTTTTTTCAAGGCTTTTCACCAACAATCTCCATCCAACATTACAGAGCTTGAGCTATTTTTCCAAGGACAATGGGCAACACTATCCAGATCCAGATGTGCAAAGCCCACAGAGACATATCCCAGAGGACTTGTAGCTGTAATTGCAGCCAAAGGTGTTTCTTCAAAGTATTGACCCAGTGGGTGAATACTTATGCCAAGCACTGTATGTCAAATTCATATTTCAACAATTCAAATGCACAGCATCACATGAATGAACACATAGTGTAACAACAGTAATATAATGTGGCACTTTAAGACATTTTTCTATTGCACATTCAAAAACAAAAAGGATCTAGTTCATTTTCATGTACTAGAACTAACATACTAACAACAGAAAATGGACTGAATCAGCATTTCTGTGTGAACACCGCCAATGTTAATTTAGTTATTCAAAAAGCACTGAGAACAGAAATTGACTGGTTGCCTAACTAAACCAATCATGATTCTTTCTGCACTGGGAGCACATTTCAACAACAAAAAAAAAACTAATTTGAGGGAAAAATGCAGAAAGTATTTCTGCTTGCTTGGGCTGTGTTTATGTTGTAAAGATAATTGTTTATGCTGGTTTCTCAAAAATTAAATATTTATTCAGGTTAAGTAAAATGTTGCTTCTGACTGCACTAACATCACCTACGAAGCCCATGATTTCTTTTTTGGTGTTTGTGCAAGACCAACTGTCAATGAAAAGTTCTACTGGCGCCACCAGAGTACCAGTAGTTTGTGTTGGCACCAATTTTACTCAGGTACCAAAAAACATCCAACTAGAATGAAATGTTCTGTATTTTGAGCAGTTGTCCTAGTTTTCGGTTTGGGTGGGTAAGTACACAACTGTCTGCTACGCTCATATACACACATCCATCAACACACACACATGGCAAACACGTGTGTGACCCTGAGCATCTCCCCCATTCCTTTTGTCCCACACATCCCACCTTTCTCTCTTTCCAAATTAATAACACTTCCCTCACACATCGATCACTTTTTCTGCCACGTGACATCAGGCAGACTTCACCTGCTCGATGACCTTGCAGTCTAACCCCATATCCCCCCAAATAACCCCAATCCACCAATCAGAGGAAAGCACTGAATAAAGAGTCGGGATCGAACTTCCGTGTCTCTCCATCCTCACTGGTTCATCTACAGTGCTGTGAAAAAGTATTTGCCCCATCCTGATTTCTTCTGTTTTTGTGTATATCTCATAATAAATAGCTTTAGATCTCCAAACGAAATGCAACCTGAATATACACACAATACAGTTTTTTTTTTTTTGTTTTTTTTTTTTTTTACTGAAGCAAAAAAAAGATATCCAACACCAATCACCCATGTGAAAAACTAATTGCCCCCTTCAATTTAAAATCTAGTTTTGCCACCTTTAGCAGCAGTAACTGCAACTGAACACTTCCAATAACTAGAGATCAGTGTTTCACAGCACTATGGTGGAATTTTGGCCCACTCTACCCACACTTGGAGGGTTTTTGAGCATGATCTGCCCGTTTAAGGTCCTGCCACAGCATATCAATCGGTTCAAGTCAGGACTTTGACTAGGTCACTCCAAAACTTTAATTTAGCTTTTTTTTTTAACCATTCAGACATGGAATTACTTCTATGCTTTGGATCATTGTCTTGCTGAATAATCCAGTAATGCTTGAGTTTCAACTTATGGACTGAAGACTGGACATTCTCCTTTAGGATTTTCTGGTAGAAAGCAGAATTCATATTCCCTCAATGATTGAAGCAGCAAAGCATGCCCATGCTATCACACTACCACCACCATGCTTAACCGTAGGTATGATGTTCTTTTTGTGGAATGCTATGTTTGGTTTATGCCAGATGTAACGAGACACCTATCTTGCATTCTTCCAAAAGTTTTGAGGATCATCAGGGTGTGTTTTGGCAAAATTCAAACGAGCCTTAATGTTCTTCTGGGTTAGCAGTGGTTTTCACCTCAACACTCTTCCATTGTGCCATTTTTGCCCAGTGTCTTTCTGATAGTGGAGTCATGAACAGTGACTTTTATTGATGCAAGAGAGGCCTGTAGTTATTTATTTACTTCAATAAATAATATTGTCATTTCAAAACTGTATTTTGTGTTTACTCAGGTTGCCTTTATTTTGTCTTAGATTTTGTTTTAATTTCTGAAACAAATGTATGAGATATACACAAAAACAGAAGAAATCATGATGGGAGCAAATACTTTTTCACAGCACTGTACATGACTGTCCTGGCAATGACATGTTGAACTGGGGTGTAGTGACCCCTGCTGCTCGAGCTTTATTGCAGTCCACAGCTTCACACACACACACACACACACACACACACACACACACACACACACTCACTCACACTCACACTTGACGCTAAACAGAAAAGGCATTTAAATGAATCTCTGTATATAAAGACATCTGACATAGTATTGAATTGAATTAAAGCACATCTGATGTTGTTTGGGTTTGGTAAATAATATCTTGCTCCTCTGCCACTATCATATACAAACTGGCTTTAAGAAGTGGACCTTAATAAGGCCTTTTTCAGCATTTAAAACACTCATACACACTTCTCACTTCTGTCCCAGAAAGTATATGAGGCACAGAAGGCACATCTCTTAGGGGCAGTTTTTGGCTTAACCCATGATCCTAAGTAGATCCAGCTGTTTGTAGTTTGTGTGCACATCTGGGGGATGTGGAAAAAAAGAGACATTTTTTGTGCATATTTGTATTAATGTAGAAATAAACAACATCTGCAATGGCACATGTGCATTATGGCTGTCTGAATGAATTTCATGGTTCAAATACTATTAGAATTTTAGGAAAGGAATTGGAAAGGAAATTCCCATTTCTTTAATTTAAAATCCAATGTTCTACTTTTCATAGCTTAATTTAAGGTTAATGAAACATTTCCTAAACTTTTTTGGTGAAAAAAAGCAAAATCAAGGGGTCATTTGTGCCTTTTTTATTACTTTTTTCAAATGATGTATTGTTTGACGCTGCATTACATGTTCTTGGTTAACAATTTCCAGCATGCTTTTACTGAAGCCACTCACTACTTGGCTGAATCTCAAAATATGGTCTATATTTCACTATGATTGTTAGTATGTTTGCCTCGCACTATCAGGATTGGGGGTTCAATTCAGAGTGTGTTCAGAGTGTGGATGCTGCTTCGGGGGCTTCCTCCAGGTACTCCGGTTTCCTCCCCGAGTCCAAAGACATGCGTTGTAGGCTGATTGGTATTTCCAAATTGTCCATAGTGTGTGAATGGGTGTGTGAGTGTGTGTGTGTGTGTGTGTGATTGTGCCCTGTAATGGGTTGGCACCCCATCCTGGGTTGTTCCCCTGCCTCGTGCTCTGAGTCCCCTGGGATAAGCTGCAGGCTCCCCGCGACCCTGTGTAGAATAAACAGTATAGAAAATGGATGGATGGATGGATGGATGGATGGATTTTATAGATTCTGTAGACTCTATAACACCATTATGTTATGCCCTATTTAGTAAGCATATATAGTGAATTATATATAATTAATTTGGTTAAGTGTATTAAAAATAAAATAATAACACCTGTGTGAAGACAGAAAAAAATATCACCTCAGAAATTTAACAGCAAAGCATTTCAATAAAATAAAAACTAAATGGTTCTTCCTTTATACAATTATATGAATTGTATAAATAAAAAAAATTAACAAAGCATTACTATAAATAATTTACAATAAAAAAATTACATGTGCTATACAATATATAAATTGTATAATTAAATAATATAAAAAGAAATAAATAAAAAATAAATGCTAAAGCAGAAAAAAAAAATGTTTTTAGCGTTTTATAAATGATTGAGAAATTGTTAATGGTAATATGTTCCAGATGTTTTTGTACAATTCATATATGGAATATGGAGAAGGCTAGCAAACAATGCCATTAAAAAGAGATTCTATACAAACCCAGATACAACTGCTTAATATACAATATACTGTAATTACACAATTCTTTCAGTAGGTCAGTCCCCCAAAACATGTGTTTGACACCAAAAACCTCAGCTTCCCCTGACCTTCTCCTCATACACCCCATCCCGGCCCACCCCCAAACCACCCATGCATTTACAAACTCCCCAAATCCCAAATGTAGTTACACAGCACTAGCCACAGACCTCCACGAAGGAAGCCCATTGTCCCCAATCAACACCACAACACACACCTGACAGAGCATACTGCGAGAGAGGGAAAGGAAAAAAAACTGGGTCCCTTAAGAATGGTTACAAAACAGTAGCACATAGGAGGAAAACAAGACTGGAGAGGGGATGAGGGACAAAGTGATGAAAGAGAGAGGGCAAGAGTGGTGAGTGAGGGTGGATGGTATGACAGAGAGAGAGAGAGGGAGAGAGAAGAGAAGAAGATAGAGAGAGCTACATGATGAGAAAAAGGAAAAATGCATGAGAGATGTATGAAAGTGACAGCGATGGGATGGTCTCCTCATCTGCTTGTCTTTCTCTGTTATCCCTTTTAATAATCTCTCATTCTTACTTCACCTCCTTACTCTCACTTTTTCTCCATAATCACACTCTACAGGATGTTTGCTTATAATTATAATAATTATCTCACTCTCTCCACTAGCTTCTTCCACTGGTGGAATCTGGCACTAAGTTCAAAGCCTGCAGGCCGGTTGCCGTAGAGTGTTGCCTGGCGCTGTGGGTCGTTGCCGGCCCCTGTGATGTGGTCAGAGGCGTCAGGGGTCGAGCACCACTGAGCCACGGATCGTCACGCAATCCAGCACTTTACCACACAGTTCAGTGAGCAAGTGCTGTGGAAACCAGTAAAACAGCACAGTGACTAATACCGATGTTCAAAAAGAGTTTTGAAGTAAATGAGAGGGAAAAAAAGAGTAAGAGATGATAAAGCAGACACTAACATCATGCCTTGACATGTTTCTCAATGCTGACAAGTCTACACTGGAAGCCTTCAGATACGATGTTTGCTTATGAGTTAGAGTTCCACTCTCAAGCTTCTGTTTGACTGCCAAAGATGTGACGATTGGAACAACATTTTGTACCGAAACAGCATCGTTCGAATGGTGTGAAAGATTCCTACAAACAACTGAAAATATTTACTAAACCACAAATCCATGATCACTGACTGGCAAGGCTTTCATTTTGGAGTTGAACCAGCTCACTGATTTTGATTTAATTCTGTATTATTTGATTCAGTATTTGTTTAGTCCTGTTTCCCATTCCCAGTCCTGGAATATATCTGCACAAATTTAGGCTGCAATCCATTTGAAGTGATCATAACTCCAAAGGCTATGCTTCTACAGTGAAAATTCTGTAGGGTTTATTATTTAGTAAAAAAACATAATAAAGATCATTTGAAATACACTTCATTTAAACACAACCTGACAGTTTTATGCCATCGCCAGTTTCATAATCCAGTTACTGTTCACAGCATCAGGTCCCAGGTTCGATCCCGAGCTCGTGTTAATATGGAGTTTCACAGGTTGGCCGTCTGGGTTTTGTTCCACATCCCCAAAGCAGGCTGGTATGTGAATTGGCTATGACAAGCCCCAAGTTGTGAATGAATGTGTCTCCTAGGATGGATTGTCATTCCAACCAGGGTGTATTCAAGTCAAGTCAAGTCAAGTGGCTTTTAATGTCATTTCAACCATATACAGCTGGTACAGTACACAGTGAAACGAAACAACGTTCCTCCAAGAACCTGGTGCTACATAAAACAACAAATTAACCACATGAGACGACATAGAACTAAATAAGACCTACACATTTCTACATAAAGTGCAATAATGTAAGTGTAAGTGACAGTGTAGCGCTGAGAAGTACACAGTTCTAGTGTGAAAGTGTCAGATATAACAGGTAGTGCAAAAAGAATAACAATATAATAAAAAATTACTGTGAATATAAACATAATATATTATGAGTATTGATCAGAATTCCCACTTCATGCCAAGTGTTCCCACTGCAGATAGGCTCTGGTTCCACCATGACCCTGACCAAGATAGGGCGGTTTCTAAAAATGAATGAACGAATGAATGAATTGGTTCACTTCAACTTATTTTGTAAAGTAGTCTAATTTGCCAACACAGAAAAAATGCAAATGCTCTAATTACTTGAGGTAATGATAAAAAAAAACAATTGGAAAAGAGACTAGAGAGTGTGGTGTACATCCTGCACCATTTCTTTTAGCTGATTTGTTATTTTAGTTACAATATACTATTACAAATTATATTATTAATATGGCTCATATTTTATCTTTATAGCACCATATTACTAACAATCTCTGAAATGCCTACCCATTGTTCCCTTCAAAAAAAAAAAAAAAAAAACCCTACGAAGGTTGAATGCTGCTATTTGCATTCCTCCTTTCAAAAGTATCCTACATAGGTTTCATCAGTTCAGAACAGACCCCACCATTATTGTTTCCTATGGTCTAAGACATCTGCTTCCACCTTTGACTAATTATCCAGTTTACACCAGTTATTTTTTTGATGGAACAGGTACAAACCAGGACTAGATTTGTGTTTCTAACAATCCAGACTTTTGAACTGTAATTAGTTTTACGCTCTTAAACTGGATTTACATTACAAATCTCCAAAATCCAAATCTGATTTTAATCCTGATTATCCAGTCTCTGCTGGTCAGGCCTAGGACTTCAAAGTTTGGGGGCATTCAGAGTCAAGCTGGTGAGAGCTAACCAGAGTGTATCAGATATTTCATTTTTTCAACCTGACTCTGGATGTAGTCTGAAAGTTCATGCTGGTGGATGACTCAAATCTGAAAGGATCGCTTCAACAGCCAATTAAAATTGTGCCCAATAAAAAAGTAATTACAGGAAATAGATAAGACAGGCATTCACAGCTACAGTGGAGCTCACAATGAATCTACTGTAACTGTGTTGTGCCAGGAATATGTGCGTGTCTTCACTGCAAATTTGAAAGAACTACCACAAAACTCAGACAAGGTTAAATAGATAAATAAATATACTCCATTGCAATAACGAAGTTTTGAACCACTCAGCTGAGAGCACCATGTATGTGTTGCTTGTTTTGTTTCAACAAAGATGTTTTGTGTCAGTCATATAGTATGCAATGGCAAGTCTTTTTTGGTCCATGGACAAGGCTAGTTAGTGTTCCACTTCTGTTTGTATAAGGAGGAGACGACAAGTGTGATAGCCCCTAGGTCACAGGTCATGACCTTTTCAATAGTCAGTCCATAAAGAATACAAGAAACTCTCTGTCTTTTCCAGTGCAACTTGAAATAAGTCTCTTTCTTTCTCACGCACTTACATGATCCACAAAAACTTCCTTAGACATTTGGACTGATTTAAGTCGAGGAAAGATAACTCTTCACTTACTCTCACAACACTCACAAGTACATACACATTTAACATGCTGACAGGAAGACAAATGAGAGATGCACTAAATTAGCCGGATGGCAGAGCGAATGGTGTATGCTTATGTGTGGCTGTGTTTAATGTGTCTTTTAATGCGTCAGGAGAGACTGGGTATGCCAGGAAACATGACTGCATATTTCAAACAAGAGAAGTGACTGTGTAAGTTAATTTTCCTAGACTGAGTAAGCTGAAACTGAAATCTGATTTTTAAAATTAAATAGGGCATAGATTTTAGGTTACATTTTCCTCCCCATTTAAAATGTTCACTCTCAATATTTTTCTAAAGAAACTGATTCACAACATATGAACTCAGTTTCTAATCTATTCAAATAGCTCAGCAGCTTGAACCTATTATGACCAAGACACAAATTATTACAGGATGACATGGTGCATGGGGACTTTTTCCACAGAACCCATGTGCTAAGTTAGTTAGCTAAAACAACCAAATTTGTGATAAACAAATCATCATTGTGATAGTTATGGTATATTTTGGCAGATTTTACTACCATCAAATGAAGTGTCAAGAATGCTAATCAACACTCCGGTACTGAAATCCCGCACAAGATGAACTAGCTAGTTTATTAGCAGCTAACTAACTAGATAGAAAATGTAGCTAATATTAAAGAGGAACAAAATATACTGTTATATTAGAAAAACTATGAATCCTTTTGCATATATTTTTGAGAACATGAACATTTAAATCAAGACTCTAATACAGACATTCCACCCTTAACTATGTCAAAGCTAGCAAGTTTTCAGCAGTCAGCGAGTTAAGGGTGTGATTCCAAATTGCATATTCATGTGCATATCATTATTTTTAACGTTGTAGAAATGTTCCCAGAACATTTTAATAGTTCCCTACTCATTAAAAAAAAACTATTAAATAATTTATCTATGCATCATACATTTCCACTGCTGTATTATTTACTAATGTAAATGCTAATTTAATGCGGGTCATTCTAATGTTCCCAGGGTCCTATGTTCCCCAGTTTAATATTCTGTTAACGCACATTAAGTAAACTTTTCCAAAGGTTTTATGTAGTCAGGACTCATTTTCCTAGGACCCGATTAACTTGATTACTTTTTATGTTTAAACACCAAAGACACATTTAACTGTAATGAATTTCCTGGTTACATAACTGCACTATTTGACTATGCAGTACACAGTTATAGAAGGGATTTATTTATAATTGCACTATCCCTTTTGAGTCTGATTCCTCTCAGGGTTTCTTCCTCATATTGTCTCAGGGAGTTTTTCCTTGCCACCTTCACCTCTGGATTGCACATTAGGGATAAATTCATACATTTAAAATCTATAGCTTGAATTTATAAGTTTCTGTAAACTGCTTTGGGACAATGTCCATTGTTAAAAGTGGTATACAAATAAAACTGAATTGAATTTAAATGAATAACAACATACATTAGTTCAAAATCCATCCTTCATCCACACTTGAAATTTATGAAAGTTATGTGCTTGGAAAATGAACTAGGTTGCACATGCTGAACCCTCATTTGCGCTGCTCTAATAATAGCGTCATGTGAAATGTATAGTGTCAATAGTGAAATGTATACACTAAACTGAAGAAATGCCATATTGTAGACTATAAAACACAGTAAACGGTCATAAAAGGAACAAAATGTTAAGTATGAACATGTCGAAGCTTTCCCTTGTGCTGAAATTCCAGCTTTAAATCACCTTATATGTCAATAAATCTGGGGAACATAGGACCCTGGGAATATACTGTAGATATGCTCCCAACTTAATGCTATGTGCACAGAACCTCCAACCTAATGTCTCCTCTTCATTTCCTCCATCTGGATGATGTTTTCTTTTGGGAAGCAGAAAGGAAGTTGTCTTTGTCCTGTGCTCATCTTTTAGAGCAATTAAACAGTTCACACACACAGGAACTGGTCAAATAGTGAGTCTGTCACTAAACAACCTGAATGTGATCCGTGAAGCTTTTCTTTGACAATCAACTCTCCGTGGAGGTATGCAGAGAGTGAGTGTGTGCGTGCGTGTGTGTGCGCGCGCCATGGGGTCTACAATGCACTGTGTGTGAGTGTGTGATGCTGAGCCAATGCAACATGTGAGCAGGTTTCAATGAGGGAGAAAATGATGGATGAACTTGAATGAAATGATGGAGAATGAGTAAAAAAGAAAGAAACAGCAGGTGAGAGAAGAGAATCGAATTAATAAAGCCCTCTCCATGGTTCCTGTTCTTAACAACCAGATCCTAGATGTGTGGGAATGTGAGTGAGTTACAGAGGGGAAAAAAAAAACTATATCCTTTTGCGCCAGTGCCAAAAAGTAGCCACTTACACCATTAAAGGAAGAATCCGGAGTTCTCAACAGCATCTGTAGTGTATGTATAGTTACCATAAGTGTTCTGTTTCCATTTACAGAGAAAAGAACGGAAAACCTGAATTCTTAATGGACATCTAATGGGAGTTTCAATAATAGGTGCTAGGATGAGACAGACATGAAAGAAGGTTTTACCAAAGTTTGAACCTGTTATGGAAACTAAAAGTGCTTTCACATGTAGTAGTCGTATTAGTAGGGGGCATGGTGGCTTAGTGGTTAGCACATTTGCTTCGCACCTCCACCGCTTGTGCACCTCTGTGTGCACAGAGCTTGCATGTTCTCCCCGTGCTTTGGGGGGGGGTTTCCTCCGGGCACTCCAGTTTCCTTCCCCAGTCCACAGACATGCGTTGCATGCTGATTGGTATTTCCAAATTGTCTGTAGTGTGTGAAAGAATGTGTGTGATTGTACCCTGAGATGGATTTGCACCATGTCCAGGGTGTCCCCCGACTTGTGTCCCGAGTCCCCTGGAATAGGCTCCAGGCTCCCTGTGACCCTGTGTAGGATAAGCGAAACAGAAAATTGATGTATAGTCCTATTAGTAATCAGATTGAAATTGATAAATTTACTTTGTTTCCTATTTGGCTTAGTTTGGTTTCACAATGTACATTATTAAACAAACCTAAAAAGAAAAAAAAAACATTAATTGAGTAGTGTATATGGCAAAAAAAAAACAACTTGTAAACCCCTATTCATTGAAATACGGTAACCGAAAAAAGTCAACAAACCTTTGCAGAGTACGTGTAGAAATCACAAAAATCACCCAAGCATAGAGAACACAGAGAACACATCAATGATTAGATTATTATACAAAATAATTTGTGTATCCTATTAAGCTTTTATTTTTTTCGTTAGTCTAAATATCCAGAACACATCACGTTCTTCAGCACCACAGCTCTGTCGACTCAGATTTTGTCTCACGGGTCAGTTTAGCAGCTCACATCTACAAAAAGACTATTTGCCCTCAATCAAGAACAGATGGCACGTCTGGTTGGTTTCAGACAGCTAGTTTTGGTCCTCACCTGAGTGCAACTGCTGTATCTACACCAAACAACTCTGAGAATTAAAACACACCATTCAAATGGACTAAACACTGCATATATGAAAACACCCTAACACACATCTGTCTTTAACTATGTTGACTATGTTGATATTGCATAACCATAATTATACCCTCTGGAAAAAAAAAAAAAAAAAAAAACGCTACAGATTATACATTAATTAACTCATTTAGCAAATGATGTGTTTTGCTAAATGAGTTAATTAAGGTATAATGTATAATCTGTACCATTTGTTTTATACATTCATTAACTCATTTAGCAAATGATGTGTTTTGCTAAATGTTTACTTACAAGACTACCCTTAGAATACATTCTAAGTGAGGTTCAAATAAACAGACTAACTTTTTTTTTTTCTCACTTCAGGGAAAGGTTTCGAGTTCTAGTCCATGGTAATCACACGTAGACTACAGTTGGAGTGGATAGGAATTAGGTGGAGTATTTCTTTAAGAATAGCCAAAGCAGCAGATTGCGACATACCATCACTTCACACTTTTTTAGAAATTCTTCCTCACCCTCTTGAGCATCCTCTGAACTCTCTCTCCTTCAAGCTAAATGAAAACACACAGGCTCCTATTGTATTTCCCAGACTGCTCTTCTTCTTCCTGATTTATTTTGATCGCGAGCTCCATGTTTTGCATTGCTGGGTATTTTTCCAATTTCTTTCTGAAATTAGAGAGAAAAATGAGGTTGGGTGTGTGTGTGTGTGTGTGTGTGTGTGTGTGTGTAATAGAAGTGTCCGTTTTATTGTGTGTGTGCTTCAGGTAGGTGCCTTTTCTTACCACTATTACACTTCTCCTATCTTTTCTTTGCAAATTACTCTCTTTTCTAATCTACCTAACCCACTAGCTACCATTATTCCTCTCTACTAATGCTGCCTGTCTTTCTCTTTCCATTCTCCCATATTTAATCATTATTATATTATTTTTATTCATCTTCAGGCTTCTTCCCAACTCTTTCTTCACCTTCCACACACACTCATTTGAGTAATTATTAGAAACAGGGGGTGTATTAGAGAGCATGGAGACATTTCTTTACTCCAACACATACAGTAGCCTCATGTGTCTCTGGTAGCTTTCAAATGGAGTATATAATTGCCTGTGTCCCACCACTGGCACTGTGTCCACTCACACGATCCTACAAGGATTGGACGTTTCTTGGAGGATTGTGTCCCACCACTGGCATTCCGAGGATTGGAGTCCTTCAGCAGTGCTTCAGAACTTCCTAGCCATGTTTTCTTTTGTAGACCTTGCAATAACTCTGGGGACTAGAGCAGTAACTTCATAAAAGAATTACAGAATTAAAACTAGATAAGTAAAGTTTGTCACAACAATTTTTGATGTTGGTTTGACAAAGCCAGTCTGAAAGATTGAAACTGTTTCATAAGCTTGAAGAAAGACAGAAATAAAGAAAGGGTGATAGACAGACAAAGACAGACAGACAGTTACTAGTAGAAAGATAGATGATAAATAGAGTGATACGTGTAGAAAGTAGAAAGTCGGATGGCATGAGAGAGTGACAAGGAGATAGATGGAGAGAGAGTGTAAGTAGAAAGACAGAAGGAGTGAGAGAGGGATACGGGTAGATCGATATAAAGAAATATGTAGAGAGAGTGTGTGTGCTACTGGTAGACTGATAGAGAGATGGGTTACAGGTACATTGACAGAGTGAGAGGGATAGAAGAAGGGCTTCATGCCTTGCACACACAGGTGTAAGTTTTGTGTGTGAGTTTTGACAGTTGCAGTTTGAATCTTGAACATTCCCAGCCAGGTTCTGAACATTTCATCAATGAAAGTCAATGTGAGTTTTGGGATTTTGATCATACGCTACAGAAAAACTGCAAGTCCGATCAAAATTCAGCTTGATAAGTCAGAACAGCCTGACGGATTGTGCTGAGTTTGGTGAATGTAGCTTGAAAGGTTTAGGAGTTATAACAGTCCAAAGTTTTCAAAAGTCCAAAGCTATGACCAGTCACAGTGGATATGAATGTTAACAGCAGAGCACAATGTAATGGATACAACTGCATAAAAGCCAATGATGAAGAAAAGGATATTCCCATTGTTTCATTAATTTAACTTGTGACTGCCTGACTCTATCAATAGACGACTTACCTACCATATCATTTGACATTGTGGTTAAGATGTTAGACTTCTGATCAGAAGGTTGTGAGTTCAAATCCCAGCAATGCCAATCTGCCACTGCTGGGCCCTTGAGCAAGGCACTTAACCCTCAACTGCTCAGTTGTATAAATGAGATAAATGTAAGTCGCTCTGGATAAGGGTGTCTGCCAAATGCCATAACGTAAATATCATTCATCCATCCTTCCATTTTCCATACCGCTTATTCTACACAGGGTAACGGGGAGCCTGGAGCCTATACTGGATATCAATGGATCTTTAAAAGTGCTTCCACTTTTTGGCCTGGGAAAACCCTTCACATTGTGAGATTTCAATACTTCACTTTGTGAGGACATTTCGTGGCATTCACTGTGTGAGGAAAACACACTTAGCTAGAAAGACCTTAGACAGCTTTTAAAAAAAAAAAAAAAAAAAAAAAAGGAAGAAAGAAACGAGACTGAGTTTTTCCCACCACATTCATTAAACTTTCGTTCATTCCTTACGCATTATCTTTGCAGAAAGATTTTTAAGAAAAAAGTGAAATATATTTATTATCTTTTAAGGATGACCAAAATGTTTAGTCTTTTTTGATTGCTTCCCAGTATTTAGCCATAGCAACGTCTAATGGGTTTTCCCAGGACACTAAACATCTGTTATCAGTGAGTAAATATGGTTGGTCATTTGCAATGTCAGTCAAATGGCCTCTTCCTGTGAACATAGGCCACATTTAGTGATGAAAAGGACTGGACTCTCAAGAGAAAGCTACATATGACACCATGGTACTTCATTCTTATTTGTTGGAGTGATCTTGTGCAATTTCTGTTTTGGTGAAGAAATGCCTCGCTAGATGTCTAGAAGTCTCCAGATGGGAACTGACAAATGTTTCACTGATCATCACAGCTGCATCACTCATGAGTAAGGTATGACTGAGAATTTATGACTTTCTACAGGTATAACTGGATGGCAAGGCTTCATGAAAGCATTTTAAGTGAACAGGAAATATACAGGAACATGATGAAGTCTTCAGGACTGTCTTAAATGCTCGCTCCATCACCACTTTGCACAACAGGTCTATTTGGGACAGGGCCACTTTTTTATTGTCCCACAGGGATTTAGGTTGGATTAGCAAAGATGGCTGATATATAAATGTGCTGAATATACAGTGAATAAACGGTTCACTCGAGAGAATAGATTTGAACATTTAGCAATTTAGATGCTGCACCTGCATGCCAAAGATATCAGTTTTCCTTCCTCCCATAAAAATTTCATTTCAGAGAGAAATAGTGGGAGGAAACTGGCGCCTTCATGCCGATTAGAGAAAAAGCAGCTCTCAGAAGAGACTGAGAAAATGGGATAAAGGGTTAAAGGGGACAGAGTAAAGGGAGCCTCTGTAGTGATCTGAGAAAAGCACCTCTTAAAAGAGTGGGACAAAGGGTTATAGAAGAAGGCGGGAAAGGAGTGAATGGCAAAGAAGGAGAGAAATATAAAGAGATGAAAGTGCTATACAGATCTGAATAAGCGATGTTCAAAAGAGTGGGGTCATAGAGGAAATAGAATAATAAGAGAGCGAGGAAGAGTGGGAGAAAACAAAATTATGAACATTATGGCACAAGTATAATCTCAAACTAATCTGCAATATAATTCATCTTTAGAGGAAACACTGTGCACATATTCATCGTGTGTGTGTGTGTGTGTGTGTGTGTGCCACCTCTCTCGCTTTGTGTAAATGTGTTTAAACATTCCTGGACAATCATTCCCACTCCCCCTAAAATAATAATCAGTTCAGCTACTGCTAAGGCATTTAAACGCTCATTTACCAACCTCTCGTCTTTCCTCTCCTTTTTATCAGTCCTCTGTCAGGCTGAGAGAGTGATAGAGAGAGCAGCGTGTGATGATGTGTAGGGTCTGGATACTTTTAACAGAGGTTCAATGTTGCATCACCAAAAATGGTACAAGTTTTCCTACTCCTACATGCTTTAAACACAAAGGGTTTTTTTCATACAGTGAAAAGTGTCCTTGGTCTGATTAAGCACCCTTTTTTCCCACTAATCACTCTTCTACTGTATATTTGCAAACATTTCAGCCTCGAGTCACCACTTCCTCCTGTTTTATCTCCTACCAGAACCTTTCAATTAGCTACTGTACCATTTCTGTGCTTGTAAATAATTTACATCATTAACAAAAATGGCAAACAAAAACTGATCTATACACTCACCAGCCACTTTATCAAGAACACCATCCATACAACATCTCATTCATGCAGCTATCCAATCAGCCAATCATGTGGCAGCAGCACAATGTATAAAGACATGTAGATACAGGTCAAGAGCGTGAGTTATTGTTCACAGGAAAGGGCAAAAATGTGGCGTGACATGGCATAGTTCTTGGTGGCAGAGGGGCTGGTTTGATTTCAAAAACTGCAGACGCACAATGGTGTCTAGAGTTTACACAGAATGCTGAGGAAAAAAACAAAAACATACAGTGAGCAGAGAAACAGCAACGGTTTAAAGACAGTCCACCAGAGAAATGATTGCTGGAGGAGGTTAGCTTCTTGCCCCAGTATGGAGGCACCTCTATCACTCGCTCTGAATTCTGTGAAGTCTGTGGCAAGAATATTGCAAGGTGAACTTTACTTTTCCACAGAGTTTCTAATGGCACATACAAATTTGCACTCTTTGTTGAGGATTTTAGTAAACAGGGTCCTTTGTGTCTTTAGAAATCACTGTTGTGTGTTTAACAGATTTGTATATCAGCCATCTTTGATATTGTACCAGACACCTTTGGTACAAATGACAATCCAGTCCAATTATGTAAATAAAGTATTTTGTGTCTTTTGAAATCACTGTTGTGTGTTTAACAGATTTGCAGATCAACCATCTTATGTCATTATGTCATTCATTCTGGTCAAAGTTTTATACAACTGTCGCTTTCGCTAATGTCATTATACAGTAGTTATTGCCTGTTTTCTTTCGTTCATTGGTATATTAAGATGGTGTTTTGAGATGGGTTTAGTGAGATTTCAGTGGTCACATTTCTGAGCTATACATTGGAGGGCATGGGTTTAAAACTTAGTATAGTCAAAGAGCTACTGTTGTGGCCTTGAGCAAGGCTATAACCCTGAACTGCTTAGCTAAATACCGGAATTGTATCCCCTTTCAATCAAGAGGCACTTTAAATAAAAACATCTGGCAAATGGATGAATTTCATCCATCCATTTTCATATATTCATTTTCCTCTTCGCTTTATCCTGGTCAGGGTTGAAATGGATCCGAATTCATCCTGGAAACACTGGATGGGACTCAGACGCTGCACATACACACTCACTCACAGTGTACCTACTGGCATGATTTTGGGAGCTGCGAGGAAACCAGAGTACCCGAGAAAATCCAGACAGCCACAGGGAGAACATGTGAAACGCTACACAGAGAGTAATCCAATCTTAAGGTTCAACCCTGGAGCTGTGAGGCACCAACACTACAAAACACAGTGAGTGCTGTAAAGGTATTGAGCTTGTAAATGAATGAAAACCTCTTGCCTTTCCTTTTTGTCCAACATTAGTGACAATCTGCATTAAACCGGTTTTCGACATTTATTTATTTATATATTTAAATCCATGGTTACATTAGATGAGTCCAAAGTTAGGCCAAAACCCACATATCTAATGTGATATTTTGTAAGATAAGATAAGATAAGATACGATAAGATAAACTTTACTGATCCCACACTGGGGAAATTCCCTCATCACAGCAGCTCAATTACACAAAACAGATAAGAAAGAATACAAATTAAATAGGAATAGAATAGCAAGATGTCAAAAAAAAATATATATATATATAAAGGAATAGAAAAATGAGAATAAAAAGAATAACTGTACCACATTTTTCATCTATTTGGATCACATCAGGCAATTTTTCAATACTCAGCATATCCCCCCCTGCAAATTATGATGGACTGGAGCACAACAATCTACAAATTAAACGTAGCCTTTGCTATGGACTGTCTGTAACCATGCGTAATCTCTGACTGTAAAAATGTTTTAATGCTGTGCAGACAGCAGGTGGCAAATATTAAATACAAAAGAGCTGCACGTGTCTGAATGTGTTTATTTTACATTTATTTTAACAGCTTAAGACTGTTCGGAAAAGAACTGTGTACACATTTTAAAAGTTGACTTGTAAATGTTTTTACATGTGGGAAGAGAATACCTGGTGCATACATAAGGGTTTCAGGGGGTTGGGGCTGAACAAAAACATTGTACAATGTATTAATGTGGACAATCATGTGTAGGCTCATCCTTTTGTATTATTCTTTGGATTATAACTTTGTGGGGGAAAAAAGCTTGCAGTTACTGGAAAGATGTCAAAATCTACTTTTGTAATAGACTTTCTGAAACTACATAACGGCTGAGTCACGGACAGAGCTGCTGACTGTGATGGTTGCAGAAGGCATTTGGCTTCATCACTGTGATTTTGCAATTCAAAACTGTTTGTTTAACAGTGCACACCGTATAAATACATTATAATAACTTCATATGTTATGGGTAAACAAGTTACTTTTTAAGGTAATCCCTGCTGTAAAGACAATGTTATTAAGTATAATTAAATTCTGTGACCATTTTTTGAGGCATCACTTTGTGATCTTGTGAAATATCTTTGCAGATGCTTGTATATAGCTACATGTTTATCCATGAAGAAAAGTTTCTTAACACAATCAAGTGAACTTATAACTGAGTTTTACTGTAATTACTATTTATGCTCCATATGATAGGGCTGCACAATTATCTATATTTCATTCATTCAAGTTTGCTTTTTTTTTTTTTTTTTTTTTTAAATGTATGGAAATTCCTCAGAGCCTGAAAATATGCAACATGGTATCCCACAAGGCTATGTTTTAGGCCCCATTGTTCCCTTTAAATAAGTAATTTACAAAAATGGTGTCTTTCCCTACACTAAGGATAAATGTTCTTCTTCTTGTACATCTCAGTGAAGCCAGATTCAGTTACTCATATCAGAAGAGAGTGATAAAGCCTGCATGACTAGAAACAGATTTCTGTAAAGTTCTTTGTTAAAAAGTCTATACAGTTAAATGTAGTATACAAATAAAATGTAATCAAAATAGAACAGATCTTTAACATCTATTGTGTTAAGCATCAAACTATCCCATATTAATATTTTTTATATCAAATATTTATTGAATTATTTAATACTGAATGTATTACATAATTATCCAGTGCAGTTTATGACCATTTGGCACTTTAACATCATATTTCAGGCTGTAACTTCTAATTAGCACGTTTTCATTTATTTATTTATTTATTTATTTATTTTTAATAACCAATGCACAGGACCATGTTGTAGTGTCCTTGAGCTGGTCTACTGTTTCCTGCTGAGAAATTCTACTGATAAACAGAACTATAACACACACACATTCCACTAAACTGTAGCTCTCCCATAATGCATCTCAAGGTAACGTGCATTCTAGTGCAATGCAAAGTTCTCTAACGTGATCTGTCACAAGGGCTAGGAGATAAATGTGTTCCCAGAGAAATATACAATATGTCAGGGTGCATTGCAAATACATGGGCATTTATGTAACATTACTACACATTACTTTTGGTGTAGAAAATTAAATTGCCTCCTTGACAGCCAGCATGGTGGCCACCTCACTGCTCCAAGGTCCCCAGTTTGATCCTCAGCTTGGATTACTGGCTAAGTGTGGGAAGGTGTCCGTGGTATCCATGGAATGTCCAATCCAGGGTATATTCCCACTTCATGTCCGGTGTTCTTTGGATAGGTTGTGGATCCAGAGCAAGGAACCCTGTCAAGGATACTGAAGATGAATGAATGAAATGCCTCCTTGGGGATTTCTTTGCTTGAGAAAATTTTCACCACAGTTTATGTATGCTATTGGAACACATCGTGTAGGAACATCCCTAGTGCAGCTAATATTAGCCATGCCTCTAAGTTAGAACGCTATATATAAATTTTCTTAACTTTCTTCCTTAGCTGAGCTGCTTTCTGTTTGATTTAATATGTCAATATATACATTTAAAATATACTGTAGTTTCATGTGAAATATGTCAGTCTCTATTCGGCATTCATTGTGCTTTAAACTGCAGAAAGAGTTTACTCACGCAAATCGCTTTCCTTCATCGACTCGGTGGGTTCTGTTTATGGTTCTGGCTATAAAACGGCAGACGATAACATTGCACGGTTTGTTATTCTTCATGGAACATACCCATACACCCACACACAGCATTTCAGCACCCAGTTTTACCCTAGAGGTATTTAACACACAAATCCTGAAAGGAGATCTGTTTAATTCTATAAAAGTGTAGATTTCTGCAGTATTACGATCCCCATAACTGGATTACACCAAAGAACAAAAAGAGGCAGAAAGGGAAAGACAGAATTAAAAATGAATGTTAGGGACATTACCAGGAGGAATGGGGAGAACTTTAGTTAAAGTTGTGAAATGATAGATTAGCACTTTTTTCCACAGGTCAGACAGTGAGCAATGACCTTTCCCTCTAAGGGCATCAGATGGACTCATCCATTACAGTTACTTTAGGTTGAGGGTTGTAGATCAACCCGCATGTGACCGAACAAGGGAGACAGAGGTGTGATGAATGAACAGTTTTCAGCAACTGCTTCCTTTCCTAATTACCCAAAACACAAGTCTGTTACATTTACTGCCCTCTGAAATGGCACACATTCATTATACAACACCAACAATACCATTAATCCATGGCTGGGCTTTACTATACTACATACATTCTACTCCATAAGTATTCACCCCCCTGAAATGTTTTTCAATGTTACAAATTGGAATTGAAATTGGCTTAATTGGGATCTACACTACAAATTTTTTAACATTTGCAGGTAAAATATATATTTAGGGGTGGCACAAAGGTTAATTAAACAAAAAAAAAAAGAAATTTTTTTTGGTTTCATAAGTATGCACCCCCACCCCAGGACCACCTTTGGCTTCAATTACAGCTTCTGTCCTCTGGGATATGTCTCTATGAGCATTGCACATCTGGATCCTGATATTTTTGCCCATTCTTCTTGTTTGGTCAGACTGGATGGAAATGGTCAGTGAACAGCAGGTTTGAAATCTAGCCATAGATTTTCAGTTTAATAGAGGTTAAAGTTCTGACTGAGCCATTCTAACACATTCAGGTTTTTGGTTTTGAACCACTACAAGTGTAGCTTTGGCAGTGTGCTTAGGGTCATGTTGGAAGGTGAACCTCCACACTAGTCTCAAGTCTCTTGTAGACTGGACCAGGATTTTCTTTTCTTCTAGGATTGCTCTAACCATGACTCCATCCATCCTGCCCTGAACCCTGATCAGCTTCCCAGTCCTTGCTGATGAAAAACATATTTGGTATAAACATATACCAAATCCTGATTTCTACTTTTCCAGCTGCTTGGTCTTCTGATGCTGTATTTGGAAATGTTTTCTAACAAACTCTGGGGTCTTCCAAGAACAGGTGTATTTATACTGAGTTGGTATGGAGTTGGACATTTTAAAGGAAAACAGGTGTATTTTTTCAACCAATTAAGTGATTTCTGATGTCAACTAGTTGCACCAGAGCTAGTTTAGGGATTTCACATTCATCTTTAATAATAACTGAATTAGTCCATTTCAGCTCTAGGTTTTAACACTACAAAATGTGGAAATGTTCAAGATGTGTGAATACTTATGCAGCTTCAATGATAACTCCCTGTCTTCACCTCTTGCTCTCTCTGCCCATCATTCCTCAACTCTCATTACCCATGTTCATAAGTCCTTACATTATTTCTCCCTCAGCACCTCTTTTGCTCCATCCTCTGCCTCTCTCTACTCCTACAACATCTTTCTTGCAATTTCTCAACATTACATCCCATTACTCTTTCCATAAACCCAGTGGAATTTTCAGAGGAAGAAAGTGAGAATGTACTGGCGCTTATAAGGTGATGACTCTGGGGAAGTGTTAGGGTCTCCTTGCAGGTGAGGCAGATTTATGGGTTCCTGTGTAGAACGTCTGACAGAAATTAGCAACCGGACACTCAGGACGGTGATCCCTAGACATCTAAAGAACTTTTGTAGGTGCTGAAGAACTTGAGATGCTTTTCCACTACAGGAAGCACTACTGAGGAAGTTTCTGGGCAATAGATATAGGAACCATTTAAGTTTCTGCTTAAAAACCTTATACACAATGAATCTCTGACTGTTTAGACAAAATCTTTCCAAAATTATTATTTTTTTAAATCCCTGCATTTAGGTAAGAAGTGATTAGAGCTTATTTTATATTAAAGGTGGTGCAGAAATAAAACAAAGTAGAACATTTGTGCAACACAGTTGTTTTTGAGAAGTGGTAAGTGGTAGGTTAACTATTTTGCAAGAACACATTTTCTTCTTGTGCTAGAACTGTCACTCTTTTTTCAGTAACGGAAAAAATAGTTGCACCAGCAGCTCATCTAAAAAGCTGCATTAATGTTAATATCATATTTGTGCTACAAAGCAAAGCAAAAAAGAACATCAATCTCAACCTGTTCACTATGTTGATGTCATTTTGAAATGTAATATAATGTACTCAAATATACTGTATCTTTAGCAAAGTTTACATCTCTCCTATTATAATGGTCACACTCCCAGTAGTGTAGAAGAAACATAGACCAGGAACTCTTTCAGGAACTGTATAGTTATTGATCAGGAGAGTTATGCAATTCTTTAGTTCCTGCTGGAAATACTTGGCGTCCTGATGAGCGAGAGCAATATGAAGTTATTTGTGAGTCATTTGACACACCAATGAGACATACATATGCTACAGATTTTGGCTTCTAAAATGATAAATTTTCATTTTTTCTACACTGTTTCTGTCAGACATGCAACCTTCCACCACATCCACCCACTCTTTTACCCAATGGTGAGGTTAAAACAAACCTCAAGCATACACAAATCCTGATTTCGAGACCTGAACGAATAAACACAGTGATAAACATATGAATACACAGAATCCAACCATACAAAACACACCGAGTTAGCAGTGAAGTTAGCAGCAACAAGAGTCCTACTGCACTCTGGTTTCTTTCCTACTCATATACAAGATATATACTATAGAATATTATAGTTTACTGTATATTTAAGCCACAAATCAATACTACAGTTATACTCAGAGTGCAAGCCTCTGGCAGAATCAAACCTCACCATCATCCATTTTGTGCTCTCTGAATCTACTACACCTCTGTTCCATGACTGTCTATGACATTACAAACATTCATCTTTCCTCTAACATACAGTCTCATCTGACACTGGAAGCAAACAATACACTGGCAACTGTTAAAGCTAGTGCAAAAGAGCCAACTCTGTCATCCTTATTATAAATTGTTCTCCATGTGCTGACACTATGCAGCTATTCATCCATAATGCTGTGTTGAATTACCAGCAGTGATCCATTCATGGCAAAAAGCATCATCGTCTGCTGACCAGAAACATCAGTGTCATGCTCTGTAATGAAACAGATCTACAAAGCCCAAAGCTCGACACTAACCAAAACCACATGCTATGAGCCGTCATAAATATCTCTTATCATGCAGACATTTGTACCGTGGCACTACAGACAAAGTCCATGCGCTCATAAATTTGTCAGAAAGAATTTGGAAGCCAGGGAGTTACGTAAGTCGACATCATAATTCAGAAGTGTCTATCATTTATCATTTCATAAATAACCACCAACCATTAACTAACTGACAAAACTTTGGGTATTAATGGGCACCGATTTGTATCTTATGTACTGTGTATATGTAAGCTGGAAAAAATGTGTCAGTTCCCTAATTTAAATATTCATTCATCTTCAGTAACCATTTAATCCAGACTATTCCAAGAATACTGGGTGAGAGACAGGAACGCACAGTGGATGAGATCAGTTAATCACATTCACAGATTCACACATGGGTGATTTAGTGTAGCCAAACCCTTACCAGAATATTTTAAGAAGGTGGGAGGAAACCCACAAAGACAAAGGGGTTGCGTCCGAAATCGCATACTATGACAGTACCTACTACTTGGCCGTCGATACAATCCGGACGTACTACACAGCGCGAATTCTGACAGCTCGTCTGTACCAGTCCCGTTGCATTATGGGATAGCGCAGTATGCACAGTGTCCAGTGGCTGTATACTGCAGAATCTCGGCGGAAGCAGCAGGTCAGCTGGGTATTTCTCACCTACTGTTTTATGAATACTGAGAATTCGGACATACAGTACTACTCCTTTGATGTACTGCTTTTCGCGTGCTGAGTAACAAGGAAGTAGGGATATCCGGATGCAGCCAGAGAGAATACAGTAACCTAAGCTCAGAGTCAAACCCCAGACCCTGGACCAATGAGGTGGCAATTATAAATTTTACCACTGTGCCACCCGGTTTAAATGTTTCTCTAATAAAATGCAGCCACAATGAATACATCAGTCTTTTACTTGAAATGTACAGGCAAGAAAAGAATTAAACCATTTCAGAAAGAGAGACAGAAATAATTCTTATCAAATATTAATGGAAAAAACTGCTTTGAAAAAATGTCAGGCAGGCGCCACAGAGAGAGAGGTCATTTACGTCTATTTACAGTAAAACCACTTCCAGACTGTGTCTGTTGAACATACCGTATATTATATATAGTATGCACTGGGACTGTGGAGTCAGTACTACAATATACAGTCCCCTTCAAAACTACTGGAACGGCAAGGCCAATTAAATTCTTTTTCTGTAGACTGAAGACATTTGGGTTTGAGATCTAAAGATGAATATGAGAAGTTTAGAAGAGTTTAGAATTTTAGCTTTAATTTCCTGGTATTTATAAGTAGATGTGTTAAACGACATAGAACATAGCACAGTTTTGTATCAGACCACCCAATCTGTAAGCGAGTAAAAAATATTGGAGCATGTGACTGACAGGAGTTTCTTGTTATCCAGGTGTGTTCTGGTTGTTCAAACAATAAATAGCTCTGAACCTCTACTCTTAGTTTCAGTTTGACCTGTGAAGACTGCATTTGTTGTTAAAAATGAGCAGTTATTGCAAGCAAGGGATATGCAGACAAATATTAATAGCTATTTACTTTCATTTACTTCAAGATTGAATCTGTTCCTATACTTTTGCTCACTTAAAAATTGGGTGGTCTGATACAAAAGGTTCTATGTTTTATGTTGTTTAACACATCTAAATGTAAACACTAGGAAATAAAAGCTGAAATCCTAAACTCTCGTCTCATATCCATATTTTGATCTCAAACCCAAATGTCTTTGGTGTACAGCCCAAACAATGAATTGGCCTTGTCGTTCCGATAGTTTCCAAGGGACTGTATGCTAAATTTAATTTTCTGAATGATGGCACTGAAATTGGAGTATATCAGGGAGAAAAATACTTGGAAAATAAATAGAGAGAGAGAAAAAAAAAACTATAGTTAAGGACAAGCAAAGAATCTGGAAGACAAAAACAACTGCCACTGAAATTAGTAACTCTAGAGTACAGGAAAAAATTACTTATTACATAATAATAGTAATAATAATAATAATAATAATTCAGTAGAGTCAATACAGAGGATAAAATAGAACATACAAACACACAGAAAATCTGGACACGTTATTACCAAGGTGTAACTGATACCAGGGTAGCAGTTTTTAGAAGAAGACAAAGCCTATATTGGTCACATATACATTACAGCACAGTGAAATTCTTTTCTTCGCACATCCCAGCTTGTTAGGGAGTTGGGGTCAGAGTGCAGGGTCAGCCATGATACAGCACCCCTGGAGCAGAGAGGGTTAAGAACCCAACAGTTGCAGCTTGGCGGTGTTGGGGCTTGAACCCTGACCTTCTGATTAGTAACCCTCATTAACCCTTAATCATTGAACCACCACTGTTGCTCTAGTTAGAAGGAGGTTGTGGATGGGAAAAGAAATCTGCAGGTGGCATTGTTTGGGCAAGTTTAAAAGTAGCGTGCAAAAAATAAAGAGTTAAATCAAAAATAATTTAATTTAGCTCTAATACATGGTTTAGAATTCCATTTAAATGGATAATTTGCATTTGAAAACTGTTTCACATCGTTGTCTATTCGACTGCTGTTTAATATTGCCTGGCATAATAGTTGTAGGAGACCATAGGGGGTGATAAAACAGATCCTCTAGATACACTTGATCTGCATCACTTCTCTGGCATGTAATATGGATATATCTTGTGGGTCTTCCTGATGCGACATAATCATCGGGAAAAATTTCCCACTTATACAGATACTTGAAAAAAGGCCAAGCCTATCTATGATGTATTTACAACCATTTATGTTTTATAGAGTGGGTTATAGAGTGGATAATGGCCACACCAGGCAATGATAAAAAGTCGTACTGCAGATATTGCAAATCGGAAATGCACGCGCACCATGGTGAACTACTTTTTCAGGCAAAGAAAGAGGAAAAAGAAGCAGACTGTTTCCCTTTTGAAAACATTTGGAGCTCGTTTTAGATTATTCTGTGCCGTTTTTGAAAAGTAGCTGGGCTGGAAATTTTACTGAAACCTGGCAACCCTGGCCCAGATAGGAATTCAATGCTCTAAAACAAGATGAGAGTACTAATAAGCGCTACTAATGCCTTGGAGAAATGTACAGTAAAGAACCGATTTCACAGTATACTGACTCACTGTATTAAAATATGGGGTTTAGTGGGGGTTATTAAGCTCAGGCATGTGGGAGCCTGTGTCGATTTTTAACATAACAGAAACAACAATCTAGAGAAAAACCAACTGCTGCCTAGACTCAGACTGCTACGACACAAAAACATTCCACAAAACATACCGTCATGGCAACTGTGGTTAGCTTAAATTCGCTTAAATTCAATCAGGCACTTTGCTTGAAGGAAAACAAAGTCCAAAAGCCTTCAGCACAATCAAGAAATACTTTATCTAAAAAGATAATTGTGGGAAAGACAGCATGTTATACTATAATTATGCTAAAACACGTAGTACTAATACTGATAAATATCTCACGATGCTCTATAGTCTCACTGCCCGTCCTGGTGTAATGAAGGGAGGCACATGTGATTTTTCATATTGATCACATTTTCAGGGCATGACTGAGGAGGGATTTTCAAGTTGGCTGCAAATGCCCACAATCCTGATCAGCCTATCTGGAGTTCATTTAACTAAATGTAATCTGTTTTCTGGGAACTGATAAATCAGCCGGCATGAGATTTGGCTAAATCAGCTCTGGATTTCAAATTATGTTTTGTTTTATTTTTTTAAGCAGTCTTTCTGAACAGACAGCTGGGGTGGTCCCTTTGAAAGATGGTAAATGTTTTTATGGAGATTCTCATGTAGATAAAATTCTTTTAAAGGACATTTCCCCGTTAAAATAGTTTTTATTTAGGAAGTAACCTGTAAAGATAAAAGTACATATTAGTACCAGCCAGTGTTAATTCTGATAGCTGATTTGAACTTGGTTTTAGTATTCTGACAAAAATGCGTACGAGTTTTAGTTATTTGGCTAAATAACTAAAAGTAATTTAATTAAAAAGTAAAAGTAAAATTACTTTTTTAAGTAAAAGTAATTAGTTGTAGTCTAGATTTACTTTCATCGACCGCCATTTTAACCAGATACAACTGAGCAATTTTAGTCAATGAAAATAAAAGTTTTTAGTTTTTATTTCTCAGACTTTAACTGTATACATTTTTATATTTCCCTAACTCAAATGCAGTCATTTCTCAAGTTTTAAATACTTCTTGTGGAATTGAAATGGAATGACACTATGCCATTATGGGCTTACTAAACCTTTTCCTTCGCATTCTTTAATATGCACTGGCTAAGATGTTAGATATTATCTAGCTAGTTAGTATTATTAGTATTAGAATTAAACATGAGCCTAACCAGGTTAGGAAAACAAACATTTTCTTTCTTAGTTATCATGACCAAAATTAACTCAGACACTATCATAACGTTTCAGTCCTGTGGACAACGTCCTATTCCGCACTGATCATTATGTATCATGTATTTTTCCACCTCAATGAAGAAAAACATGATAAAAAATCTCGTCAATTTAATTGTAAAGAGGAACTTTACAGAAACAAAAGAAATACTTCAACTAGTCTAATACTAATCTCAAAGGGCAACCTCAGCTTTTCTGGCTTCTTTTTTTTTCCTTGCAAAATGCTTCTTGTTGTGATTGGAACATCAGGTCTGCCACCTAGTGGTTAGCATTAGTAGTCACTGACAACCAGGGAAAGGTTACACTTGAGGGTGATCTATAATATTCAATTTAATGTAAAGTTAGAGTTCCTTTTCATTTAAAGAGTCAAGGAACAAAAAACTATATAGTGATCCCAATCTGCTCTGAGTCACCCACGACATCCTTGTAACAGTAATCAACAGTCAGCGCTGTGTCAGTGGGCTGGGGTGAAATTTGGCAGGAAATTTGCTATACATCAGCGCAGATATGTCAAACGTCATCATGTCCTAACTTTAAGCACAAAAGAACTCTGGCTGCACTGTGACAGGCAAGAGCTGGCAGCTAATCAACTATATTTCCTGCTGAACAGCTAAGGCATTTATTCTCTGACAAAGCCAGAGAACTCATGATAGCCAGCTAGTGCCTAATGTGGTGTGTTTGACAAGTCACGTGCATTGTTCTTGATTCAGTTTATGAATTTATCTGAAGTTCAGTTAAATTCTATTAAACACGTCAACTGATACTTCTGTTCACTCTTGGTGAGTGTAATGTTGACAGATTTGTGTCCATTTATTCATCTGTTCTGTTTCATCTACTGCACTAACATTTAGGCTAACTGGAATTTTGGTTCTTTTCTGTAGTTCAAACTCAGTTATATTGAGTGAGAGTAATGTGATCAAGGCTTTCGCATGCTTCTAGTGTGTGCATTTTATCTATGTACCTGTATCTTTTTATTTTCTGCTGTTTAAGCCAATGTTAGTCACGTGCATGCTTGGTCTTTATGCATTTCATTCAATAAGAGGAAATGATTATATCTCAGTCCCTACAGGATTTCGTACAGGAGTTTTTTGGGGTTTTTTTTTTGCGATTGTTAAGGCCAAAAATGCTTGATTTTGCTGTGGCCTTTTTCAAAATCACACAAAATTGTTTTGCATGGTCTTTTACAGTGATTTTATCGGTAAATGAGACCTTCTAGCTGTACTCATGTTCGACTCATGTGAATTGAAGAGAGCTTTGGCTGAATGAGTGTTGCGGTGACATCACATGACGCTCCTTCGCACAAATCTGCATTCATTTTGAAAAATTGCAAGCTCCTCTGAATACTGCAGAGTTTGCTTAACTTTGCGTTCATTTCTGCGATCGCAAAATCATGGAAGCCTGGAGGGACTGATATCTTTATTGTCCTGAGTACTTCTCAAACCACATTCTACTCTACTAAAATAGTATGTTAGTACACCAATGGCGTCATGGTTACTTAGTCCTGTTTAGTATGTAGAATGTGGCTTGAGATGAATGCGGCCCTGAACGCTTAGTGAATGTGTACCTTATACCCACTGTTTATAGTCTTCATAGTCCATTTATTGTTTCATTACGTCCAGCCTTCAGAGTTGCTGCATCTGATTTCACTGCACCTTTTTACCAGCTCCGAGTGAGCATGTGACAAATAAAGCTTTGAATCTTGAATCATAAATCTGTTATTTGGGAGTCGTCAGATTAATCTGCACAGTGGAAATGGAGCTCGCAAGTTATGCAAGTAGCTCGCAATAGCATTTTGTTTTACCAGTGAATTCCAAAGTCTTAATTCTTATTCCAAAGCTTCAGTGATGTTGATGTCTTAATTTAATCAGGTGGAAGTTCAGTTCATGTTTAAATGCTGTTTGAACCATAGTGCAACATTGAGGAAACAGTCTGACTGAGTTTCCACTTTAGACAGGGAATGGCCCTCACTGTCATACCATAACAGCCTGAGAGAGAGAGAGAGAGACAGGAACAGAGCAAGCAATGGTTAATAAAAGCAATCGCATTTCTCTCAGTAGCAAAACTCTGTTCATTATGTTTGTGTGTGTGTGTGTGTGTGTGTTTGTGTGTATAAACATACCTGACAGGTGAGTTCCTACTCTTGAGGGCTTTGTAAAGCTCCAGACCTTGATAAGGCGACACTCTCTTATCCTTCCCACCTAACATAAGCAAGACTGGGGTGCGGATCTACTCCAGACACACACACACACACACGCGCGCACGCACACACACACACACACACACACACACACATGCACACAGATGGGTTAATGAATATGCAGCGTGCAACAGATGCTTTCAGTAATGTGGTAGTAAAAACATTTTGCAAACGTGTGTGTGTGTGTGTGTGTGTGTGTGTGTGTGTGTGTGTGTGTGTGTGTGTACCTGTGCTGCATGCACTATAGGTGATTTGTCCAGCATGGTTGTCAGGGCTTGTGAAGTGGGCAGCTGGTCAAAGCTGTATTCCAGACCTACAGAGGAATATCTCCTGTAGGGGGCAGCAGAGCACACAGCAGCTCATTTACTACAATTACAGTATTTACTGCACTATCCCATCATCTACTGTCTGTAGCAGTGTTGCCATCTGTTATCAGTCCGTACAGGATTTTGTTTATTCGGCTCGGGGTTTTTTGTGATTGTTGCGGACAAAAATGTTGTGTCTTTTTTTTTTTCCTCAAAATTTGCAATGTGACATATTTTGTGCTTTTTACGTGGAAAACTACTTGAATTGGCAAAATTGCAATTGCACAAAATTGTCTTTCGCATTGATGTTTGTTGGTAAATGAGACCTTTTAGCTGTACTTGTGTTCGACACACGTAAATCGAAGAAGGCTTTGGCTGAATGCGCGCTGTGATGACGTCACATGGCGCATCTTGGCCCAAATCTGTAGAAAATCTGCGGTAATTTTGAAAAATTGCAAGCTCCTCCGAATATTGTAGTTTGCTTGATTTTGCGTCCATTTCTAAGGAAATTCCAGGAGGGACTCTTATATTTATAACTAAAGATTGGAGGAGCAATTTCAGGAAGAACAAGATGATGTGTGTTACATGAGATTTACCCGGTCTGATCATTTTAACAAAATACTTAAATGCTTACAAAAACAATACGCAACAATTAACAAGTATAAACGTTATACGTTCTCGATCATTTCTACAAAATGCTGATTGATTTATACCTGTAGTGCCATTATGTCTCTTAAAGCATTAAAACATTCAGTTCCTGAGGCCTCATTTATTCGCAGGTTCTAAATTGTTTCTTGAGCTTAAAATGTAGAATGTAAATGTTTACCAGTCAGTGATGTCACTGGTCCCGAGCAGTGTGGCCGCGTTGATGACGGGGTTCCGTGCTGCACATGCTCTGTAGAACTCTGGATACTGACCAATCAGATGACACGCAAGGAATCCACCATGAGACCCACCCATCACAGCCACCCTATCAGGATCAAGGGTCTTGTTACACTGCAGGACATGTAGCACAGCCCTCTGGGTAAGAGCAGTATAAGAATATGGAATATGGGAAAGGTGAGGAGGCAAAAAGGGAGAAAAAAACATCATGATGCCATTCATTTCAGATTTAACATATTTATCATGTTTTGCATTAAAAACAAACAAAAAATACAATCATGGAATATACTATTTAATTATAATATCATTATTATTGTTATCATTATTGTTATTATAATTATTATGAGAAAACCAGATATTTTTATATTTTATCACTGGTAGCTTATGATTCAATTAAAAGCTTCTTTTGCATAAAAATGTCTACTGGATATTTTAGCTAGAAACAATTTTATTTACCAGCTTGGACTATTTTCATGAGAATGTGGGTGTGTGTCTGCACAAACCTGCACGTCTTTGACATCCTGACCGCCGATGTTTCCAAGGAGAGAATCGATAGTGTCTTGACCAAAACCAGTGGAACCTCTATAGTTAACTATTCACACATGCAATTATCCAGTCCATCATTCAAAGTTGTATCAGATCCATCATCTATATTTTGGTAGCAAACACAACACTCACAGAAATGTAACACTCACCCATGAGCACAGCGAAACCCAGTTTAGTCAAAGCTGCAGCAGTGACGTTCCATTCAGCAGCAAAATGAGAATGAGGCCCTCCTGCACACACAAACACAGCTGGCACTGAACCAATTCACAGAGCATTATTTGAAGGTAATCGTCTGTGGATACTGTGAAATCTATAGCACTGTAAAATGTATGTGCATGCACCATGTATGAAGATGACCAGAGGAAACTTCACAGCTTTGAAAGACCTTGCTGGTTTCAACAGCATGGCGCCAAAATTTATGCCAGCTAATGAGAGAGAGAGAGAGAGAGAAGGGGGGGGGTGTTTTAGTTATCAAACACTGT
>JANDJT010000190.1:24165752-24177430 GCA_024331685.1 Stegophilus panzeri | reverse complement strand
GGGGGGGGGGGGGGGGGGGATAAGATTACATGTTCTAATTCCGCAGGTTTATTTTAAACATAGACATGCTACTCACAGAACTGATGGTTTTCCTCTTCTGGTGTGGGAGTGATTATCATCGACTCCCAATCAAAGCTCTCGTATGTATTAGCTCCGCCCAGGTGAAACCACTGTACACTCTGTACATGCTTTCCATCAGGTACAAACCCTATTTTCTGTGCACGCACACACACACAGAGTTAAATATGTAAAAACATTATACACATGAAGTCTAGATTTCATGATTTCTGTGTCTGAATCAATGTGTGAACCTCTTACAAAAAAAGAAAAAGAAAAAAAAAAACTACGGAAACCTATTTATCATCAACTCAATTATAACGGAAGTCTAAGGGCAGTCAGTGAGACAGTCAATAAACAAAATACACAGCGATATAACATTATTTTTTCCAGAACGTCTTACCAAAGCTGGTGTTGAGGGCGAAATACAGTAAAAGGAATTACAGTAACACTTTTTCTAAGCTTTAGTAGTATGTATCCATGTGCAATCGAATGCACTCTTCTACACTTTTAACACACGATGCATCTCTGACACCATCAGATTCATTTACAAATGCTTTTGACTTCAGAATTAGCTTTGTACAGTCTGCAGCAGTGGACAAATCATTAGGCTGGGCCGTGTGCAACAAGCAGAATTCATTTCTACACTATTATGCATAGTCGCTTGCCATGCAAGTAGGTTCAAGAATCTGTTTGTCTTTTGTATTTTCATTTCATTTTGTTTCGTCTCTTTAAACAGAACTTACTGTACTTCACGATGATGTGACTCACCTTGATACGGTCACTATAGCATACACGTTCAAATCCCACCACCTGCTGCACTACACTCATGTGTGCAATCTTTTCAGAATCAGGAACATGCAGGTTTGTGGAAACACTGACAAAACTGAGCAAAATAAAGCACGGTGCAAAGCTGTTATATACAGTAAAGTCCTGCTAGCACAACATGCACGGTTAAACACAATGAGAGGATATAAAGGCATTAAGCAGGCATAAATAATATTCTGACCTGCGATGCACGGAGAGGACACAGTCAAGGTTGTAAAAAATATGAAAGAAAAAAAAAGTTTATCAGGAGATGGTAAGGACTATGGCTACCCGTCGGAATCCATATACTCATTCGTTTTTTATTAATCTGTATTAATGATTTAATTACTAACTAGCTGGCCACATGTTCTTATATTATTATAGCTTTTAATTTAAGCCTAGCCAATTAGTCAGCCAAAACATGGGAATGGGCAGCACACTGGAGCTTTTACTGGCTTTCATTTGTCCACCACTGAGTCTGTGTTGCACATATATATTTCTCAAACTGCCCATAAACCTCCACTGTAAATGAGTTCCGGGTTTCATATAAACAAGTTTTCCGTTCATCTGGTGTATGGAAAAATGTGCCGAAATTCTTGTCTATAGTAATACGCTACATATTAGAATATTGCTTTATGTGACTATGAACTGTGCACATGGATAACATCTGCTACACGCATTCATACCAAGAACCACATTGTATCATGTGATCTACAGTGTGTGAGCGGGTGTGGTTGGGTGTACCAGGCTAGGGGGGTGATTAGGAGCAGAGCAGGACATCACCATCAGGTCTTTGATTACTGCTAACAGCTTGACACTCCCAAACTCGTTCCCTGAGGACATACACACACAAATATAAAACCCAACCTTGAACAAAATGAACACACACGTTCCGATAACTCGAGCACACACGCAACAACAATAAACACACACACATACATACACGCAGTGTCCTGCACAGGTGTTACTGTTCCGGTTCGTCTCTCCACAGAGTACAGCATCTAGAAGAGAAGAAAACATGAGTTCATTTTACAATATTCAGAATATAAAACAGCATATTCTGGCAGAAAGTTTCCGGAAGATTCCTCCTCAACATGTGTGTTTGGTTTTCTAACACCCTCCGCTTGCTCTATCTTTCAGTGATGTAGATTTGCTCTTTTCTGTACCTTGCTGTTTTCACAGGCACTGCTGAAGAAGATTCTCTCACTGTCTGAAGACCAGCAGTGAAGAGGAAGATGTTCATACACACCCATAAACTGACCTGCACACACATTTCGATGTTATATCACATACTCACGGTACAAAAATAAACATGAAAACACTAGAGAAAGAGAGTGAGATGGAGAGATATGCTTGTGTGTGCAGGTACCTTTCTCTGCTCTTCTCACTACATCCACCAACACTGAGGTAGTTCTGTTCTTCATGTCATACTGAGAAAGAGAGAGAGAGAGACAGAGAGAGAGAGAGAGAGAGAGAGAGAGAGTGAGAGAGAAAGAGAGAGAGAGAGAGAGAGAGAGAGAGAGAGAGAGAGACCTGTTGTCTGTGGAATGCACTGTGCTGTCATTACAGGTGTACTCATTTCCCTGAATGGCCTGCTATCCCCTGTATGATGTCATGATAGCATCAGTGCTCCTATCAGTCTGTCAGTCTGCCATTTCCTGTGTTTTAGCCCTCGGTGCAGCTGAGTCACTGGACATCGGCCATCAGAGAATCACATCAATGTGTGTGTACACACACACACACCCACACACACAGAGTATATGAGTGCAGACATGTACATTGATCATGAAAATATCTTTAATAGTCTTCTTCCTCTTTGTATCTGATTCATCAGCATAGAAAGGACAGGAGATTGCAGAGAGATCTCATGCGAACTTTGAACTGAATTTGTCTGCATTCATATACTGCTATGTGTATCACGCACATCTGCCACCATCCGGTTCTGAAAACCTGTCTGTGTGTGTGTGTGTGTGTGTGTGTGTGTGTGTGTGTGTGTGTACGCAAGAAACTGTTTACACCTGACTGTTTCATGTGTAGGGCTGGACAATGATGATACAATATAATTTATCTCAACAGAGATGTCACGATACATTTTCTGAGATATCACAGGTATTGAGATACGTTTTTAGAACCTTTTTACATTTTTTAATAAATACAAATTGCAAAGAAGTGGCTTCTGTTTTAGTTCAGATGTAGACACTATAAAGATTTACATGCATATTATGTACAGCAATTAATAAACTGTACATGTAAACTTTTCTAGTGTCTACATCTTAACTAAAACTGACAAGCAGCATCTCTTTCCCCAAATGCTTGGGGATTTTCCAGGGTAACACCCTCTGAAAGCACCTACAATGGGCAAGTGAGGAATGGAAGAAGCACCAGGATGCACTGTAGGAAGAAGGCAAGCTGGCAGAGGAAGTGTGATGCTCTGAGAAATGTTCTGCTGGGAAACCTTGAGTCCTAGCATTCACGTGGATGTTACTTTGACATGTAGCCCCTACCTAATCATTGTTGCAGATCAAGTACACCTCTTCATGACAATGGTATTCCCTAATGGCAGTGGCCTCTTTCAGTAGGATAATGCGCCCTAACACACTGCAAAAAAATGTTCAGGAACGGTTTGAGGAACATGACGAACAGTTCAAGGTGTTGACATGTCCTCCAAATTCCCCAGATGTCAATCCAATCGAGCATCTGTGAGATGTGCTGGACAAACAAGTCTGATCCATGAAGGCCCCACGTTGTAACTTACAGGACATAAAGGATCTGCTGCTAACGTCTTGGTGTTAGATACCACAGCACACCTTCAGAAGACTCATGGAGCCATGCATTGATGGGTAAAATCTGTTTTGGTGGCATGCGGGGATCTTCACAATATTAGGCAGGTGATTTTATTGTTATGGCTGATCGGTGTAAGTTTCTACCATGACAAGCTTGGCCGCAATGTTTGAATACATCTGCGCTGATCCATGCAGGAGAGCAAATTTAATCCCTTTCTAATCATCATTACCATTTGCAAACTGTTAGATTTGGCCAAAACGTTTTAGTCGAAAAAGTCAATTTTTCAGCGGGATCCCAAATAAGTGTAGTTAAGTGATGCTCATTATACTTCTCTAATATTACCTAAGTCAGACATACATTCATATATTTTATTTCACATTGACAGTAAAGACAACTGTGGGCACTGCATCTTTCAAGTGGAAAAAAACAAAACAATACAAGATATTACTGTGAGATGGGGGAAGTTAAAAACACCTATGCAACTGTCAATCATTCCAGACATACAGTATATCGAATGACTCATCTGGTAATAAAATGTACTTAGTTTAATTTTCATATTACTCATGATAGTAATCTGTTTAACTGCACACATTTTTGCCTACAAGTGTGTATGCCGTTAAAGTTATATCAGGATACAGTCAAGATATAACACACAAAAGGAGCAGGTGTAAATGGGGTTTGAGATTTTTTTTTTTTTTTTTTTTTTTTTTTAAAGTGTGCATCTTTACCAGCATCATGCGGAGACATTGTTGATGTGGGCCGAACACTTGTCCCTGCAGATAGACCAGCCAAAGAGAGTCTGGACTCAGTCGAGGACTCATCACCGAGCCGGAATCACATGACAGGAGCTCTAATGTGGGTCAGAAGTCAAACAGAGATTTCAAATATAGAGTATGTACTGTATGGGAAATAACGAATGTCTAGATTATTACTCTACATATATACAGTATAGTCCATGCTGTATTCAATCACATATAGCAAATCTTACCACAATTTCCTTTCAAGTCAATAGAGAAGACAGCTGACCTGAAACCAGATAAATCTCATTAATAGTTAGCATTTACAGAAATGATATAGATGTGGTAAGCATGCCGACTCTGCCCCCTCACCTTCGATTGGAACAGAACTTCAGGCCCAGTCGGAAGGGTTCATGCCACCAGCCCACGAAGATCACAGCCTTGCCATCGCCTGTCCACAAGGCCTGAGTGACGGCACTTACAGGTCAGTGAAGTCACAAAACCAAATTATCTACGTTCTCAGTAGTGCCAGTTCTGCACTGGTTCAGGTTTTCCCTCTCTACAAACACACCTAAGCCAACTCATCAGCTTTCATAGATGATTGGGTATGTTAGGAGTAGCGATGTGGATTTTGGTCAGTTTTGACGGCTCAAATACAGAGAAAATAAGCGAGTACTGGAATTTTTGCAGGGTTGGGAGAGGGTTTCTCTCACTATGCCTCAGTATAGCCCCACTACCATTAAGTTCTGTTAATGGCAGTGTGGCTATACTGAGTCATTGTGAGAGAAACCCTCTCTTCTCCCTAAGGATTTTTGGATAATAATTAATCATTCAAAAAATGCCATAAATGACTTTTGGGATTTATTCAAAGCCTCCTGTATGTTGCATTTCTCTCATTCTTGTGGCTGCTTGTTCTGTGTCATTCTGCTTCACACTATCTCCCTACTCATGAAAGAAAACTCCCATGGTGTTCAGCTGAGCTTGACCTGAATATCTGTCTGTGTGTTCATTCATTCATGTACAGGAGTGTGCCTGAGAATTCCTGATTTTAATGATGATGATGATGATGATTATTATTATTATTATGGTTATTATTATTGTTATTATTATTAGAATAAATTAGCAATAGTGGTTTACCTGTCCAGGTGACACATGACGTGGGACTCCAGGACACATGTTCACTTCCCCTTTAGTTAGATTTGCTACACACAACACTGGGGCACTTTTACCAACCAGACCCTCGCCCCAGTCTTCCACATACACATTCTTATCCTGAAAAACACACACACACAATTGAGAGAAGCTCTATATATGAAGTACAGCCTATCCTAGTGTATGGATGCCAATCAAAGCTCTATTAAAGTAACAAATTGTCATAGAATTGTAACCATCTCCAGATTAGAATATGACGACTACTTAAGATCCTTTAGTATATATGAGAGTTTTTTTTTTTTTTTTTAAGTCTCCTTACCTCTTCTTCAAGCACACTCAAACTTCCACTGTCATTGGCTGATGGCCCCGCCCTCCTCTTCTCTGCTATGTAAAGTAACCTTCCCTCACATGGTGACCAAACTAGACATGCAAACTGTGCTAAATACACAAATACATACAAATAAATGACACCGTAAAACCAACAGCCCAAATTAATAACTCCAGCAAAACAATAAAACAGGGGAAGAGTTGTGCAAAAGAAGGCCTCCGTACCATCTTCATAGACTTTTCCATGTTTGTTCAGGGCTGTGAGGTCTAAGCTTTTCTCCAGTCCACTGCAGCCCCATACCTGAGCAGTGACAATTCACCCAAGCTTTTAAAAAAAAAAAAGTCATACACTAATCACTTAGTGGTTTGTGATTGGATGGCCATAATTACCTCAAGGTACTGATGCCCCACACCATCTCGGATGACCGCTCTGCGTACTCCAGAGGGGGAATGGCTACAAAGCAGCCTGCAATTAGAGGAGGAGATGTGGGTTAAAATAAGAGTCATTTAGGTGCATTTATATGATCCTTTGTATTATATGTATACAGTATAAGTGTATTTATTGTAGATTCATGTTATTTAGTTCAAATGTATCTGGAAGTGTACAGGTCATACAGTATATGTATATATACACAGTATATACACATACATTGTGGGTTTTGGGTATGCATGTGCCAATGCCTTACTCTCCATGTGTGTTTATAGAGGGTCCCAGACACACAAACTTTTCCAGAGTATTTTCATTACATTGAAGATTCCAGTGCTGACTAAAGCGCAATCTAATGCCTCGGTCAACATCACACTGACTCCACTCTGAAAAGAGACAGATGTATGATTTTAGCAATGACTTTTGTTAGAAAGAAAGAAAGAAAGAAAGAAAGAGAGAGAGTTGGTACATAGCAGGAAAATTGGGCACGTGTAAGGAGGACCTAAGCGACTTTGACAAGCACCAAATTGGGATTGCAAGAAGACTGGATCAGAGCATCTCAAAAAACGGCAGGTCTTGTGTGGTGTTCCCGGTATGCAGTGGTTAGTCCCTACTAAAAGTGGTCCAAGAAAGGACAACTGAAAGATCTACATGCATATTACGTATAGCAATTAATAAACTGTACATGTAAACTTTTCTAGTGTCTACATCTTAACTAAAACTGACAAGCAGCATCAAACCAAGTACACCTCTTCATGACAACAGTATTCATTAATGGCAGTGGCCTCTTTCAGCAGGATAGTGCGCCCTACCACAATGCAAAAACTGTTCAGGAATGGTTTGAGGAACATGAAAAAGTATTCAAGGTGTTGACTTGGCCTCTAAATTCCCCAGATCTCAATCCGAATGAGCATCTGTTACACGAGCTGGACAAACAAGTCTGATTCATGGAGGCTCCACCTCGCAACTTAGAGGGCTTAAAGGATCTGCTGCTAACGTCTTGGCACCAGCTACCAAGGCACACCTTCAGAAGTGTCGTGGAGTCCATGCCTCGATGGGTCAGTGTATTTCTTTCAGCTCTCTCTGAGGCCTGTTAATCAGCTGTACCGTGAAAACATTTCAGAATTTATGGACCACTGGCACTTATCAACATGTTCACTCGAGAAGGAAGAAACCCAGATGTTACTCAAAGTTTTGGAAATCTGGGGGAAAGTTTTCGTTTGGTTTTGGCGACAAAAACATTTACAAACATCTGTAATAAACGATTTATAAACGATTTATAAATGAGGCCCATAGTACCATAGCAACCACTGGATAGCCATAATGCACTTTCACTAAGAATGATGGTTGCTAAGATGGTAATGTCATTGTGCTTCTTAGACATTTAAATGTAAATGCATGTCTTTTCTATAATGACATGCATTCATTTTGTAGTTTGCTTGGTTACTTTATTGTCCTTAGGTTTGAAACATCTCAAATAATTCTAAACAAAATAATTTCTTTCAACCATGAATTCTGTACCTTATAACAATGTTTAATTTGGAACTACTGATTTTTTTTAATACAGGGAATAATAAACTAATCTTACCAGTGCTTACAGTGAGGTTCTGGGTCTTGGTGTCAGACCTGATGCCTTTTTCAGTAGTGATGAAGGCAGACATAGGAACAGGATATCTGTTGTAGCTTTTGAACACATCTCTGATCACACCCTCCTCCATCATCTTCATCATCATCTGCAGAAAATACAAGATTTTCATGTTCTGTGGCGTTATTCACAGCACACTAATTAGAATAAACGTATATTAATTTACACATGGAGGTTAGATCCGATTAGTAGGATCGACTTCAAACTGTAAAAGTGTGTGGTTTAACAATGCACTAAATAAGCAGTCATATGCACTTACATCTTTTCTTACTGATAAATGGGTTTAGTACTCAGTAAAACCTTTATACATAGCAGACATACTCACAAGACTATTTATTAGATTGTTTAGATAAAGTGTGGAACTATAACAACCTATGAAAACCTTATAAATAATAAGATAAATACAAATTAACGTTACACTTCAGTTAGGTTAGATTTGCACACCCATTGAAGGCACATCAAATTAAGGCCAAACAGATACAGGTAGATAGAGGTCGACCGATAGTGGATTGTACAGATACCGATAGCTACGTTGGGCAGTACCTACCTGCCAATAACCGATTAATTAAGCGATAGTTTTTAAAATTGATACTGAATGAAAACATAAAGTAAAACATTGCTGAACTTTATTACAAAAATAAACAGTACTGACTGTACCATGGAAATGTACTGTACTTTTCTAAATGTAGTAAATATATTCATATGAATATATATTAACTATTAATAAATATTAACATAAATAAAAGATATACATCCAATAGAATTTTAATAGAAATAGAGAATAGAGACATCCAAAATGAACAGAAAAAAAAAAAAAAAACTTCAAATAACACAACAAAATTTGTCCATGATGGTTTAGCCTCTAGAGGCCGCTCTCGTACTGTATAATGACAGCGGACCCTTCTCAGCCGCTCCTGCAACGGACGCAACCAGGAAATACTATCGGTGTGGATTTTCGCCGATAACCGATAGTTCTAGCAACCGGTTATCGGTTCCGATTAATCTGCAAAACCGATCAATCTACATGTAGACAACAATTTTGGTCGCATCAATCATTTTTCAGATTTTGGTATAAATATTATAATATGTCTGCTCTTAGATTGCAATAATAAAAATATCAAAACTTTTATTTTCTCAAGTTTTTTCTTGTGACCTCCGCAAGTTTGAAAAAGGCTAGAGCGCCGTCCACCTCACAATCATGCCAGGTCATAGTATATCACTGAAAAACCTGTTTCCTGATATATAGAGTCAGTATGATACATGTCATCTTTTAAACAATGTTCCTTAAGATCACTTCTCTTCTATATTCAGACTCTGAAATCAGAATCAGTTTCTAGATGACCTGCATTCATGAAATTTTACAATCCTTATTCTTATTCCTACATAGAAGGAAGAAGAATTTCCCAAAATGTTGATTATTCTCGGAGTTACGTTAGATTTTAAGAAGCAGCTTTTTGGTTTGACTAAATGCAAGAATATCAGCGATGAACTGGTGGAAAATTATCGTGATCTCAACTTTTTCCCACCTGTACTGTCTTGTCTTGTGTTAAATCTGCACAAGGATTACATCTATCAAGTCTTTTGTAGACATGTGACGTGATGTGATAATTGTGGATGTCGTTTTTCCCCCCATCAAAGTAAACCTACTTTTAAACAATGATCAACCTGGGGTTTTAAAACAGGCTGTTGATGGTTATTCTAAAGTATATTCTGATAAATTACAGAGGCTTGGCCACAGCAGTGCCACCCCAGTGGCATGCCAAAAACGTTATTACTCCTTTATATGCAGCATTAATAAATCCTATCTCGCTCATGTGTATTTAAATCATCACTGTGATGTAGGGATTTTTACTAAGTTCTATGAGATTTGGGGAAATACAGAGCCAGTCCAGTCATGCCATTATGTCATTATTTCAGTCACTCATTTTGAATCAATGAATAAATCATCCATTCTGGAAATGTGATCTTGTCCTGTATATTAACAGATAGTGTGAATAAAGACAAGGGTTTTCACATTTAAAAAATAATAATAATAATAATAATAAAATAAAATAAAATAAAAAACAACTCACTCCACCTTTACAAAACATCTTATTTTAAAGAAAATTGATTATAATAAACCACAGAGGGAAGACCATACTTACAAATATTAAGTTTAGACAATGCGAAAATGCGGAAGTGAATTTAAACGCTTCATGTAGTATGTCATTACGTTAACGCTTGATTACTGCTCGCGCGCATTGTCCAGCCGCGGCTTATTTGTGTTTGTGGTCGTTTTTCTTCTTCTTCTGCTCGTTATGGAAAGCCCGCTCTGGGCACATTACCGCCACCCAGTGGAGACGTTCTGTATACTTCACAAAAATATCTGTGTGGTTAAACATACTCCACCGAAGCCTATTCGTCCCCGAACATCAAGCGTCGCTTCGTGTTCAGCTTCAGTGACTTTCAGCCAGCCAGCCAGCCAGCCCCCCCCCACTAGTACAAAGGGTCATAATGTTGTACAGAGCAATACAAAGTCTTAGAAACCCCTTTTTTTGGTGTAAAAAAAAAAAAAAAAAAAAAAAAAAAAAGAAGAAGAAGAAGAAAAAAGAAAAAATTGTTGTAGATATTTATTTGATGAATTCTGCATTATTGAGTCAATACATTTTAGATCTCCAAACATTAGTTTTCCAGCAGAGTTAAATGTTACAGGAAAAATGTTTGTTGTATGTCAGTAAAGAATGAAGGTGGGAGCAAAGAAATATTGAGTTTCTTTAGTTTATTACTGTTTACTGCATATTGTAGTATTTTTATTTTTAGCAGGAAGATTTAATTTCATTAGTTTTGAAGTAATCTTTAAAATAATCTCTGCATGAGCCTAAGACTTTTGCACAGTACTGTACATGTATACAGACAGTAGAAACAGGACTTAGCTAAAAAAGTAAAGCATTTAAATGCTATTGACTATTATCCATTGGCTTTTCCTAAGTCTGGTGAATAACAGGTTCAAATTCAGAGAGCCCAGATGTAATGGAAAACATTCGGTCAAAGATGTACAGTAATTATTCAAGTTTACAATGTATGTATGTAAGTAAGTAAGTAAATAAATATTTGTAATATTTTTTACGTCAATAGAGGGCGCAATTATATTGCAGTGCATGTCACTTGAATGAAAACTTTTGAATGAAATATATTTGTAAAATTTCCCCCAAAAATTGGGAAATACAGCTCTATCCAGCACTTGCTATTCAATTTTATTTCCTGTAAAAGCCTTAATGATTGTGATAACGAGTTGATTATTTCAAACAACTGACATAAGTGCATTGAACATGCAGCTTTTGATACGTTTGATTCAATCTCAAACTCATTTAGAGAAGCAAGGACAGACAGTCCAAACTTCTTCGCTGATTGGACTTAAATAAAAGAAATTATCGCATTAAACAAGTTTAATCTTCTTGCTTGTATTAAGTTTCTCCTGTCTCCTTTGCACTTGGGAACTGATTCACTAGAATGACAAATGACTCATCCATAAATCAACCATTACTAAACACCTGGATAAAAGTACAACAGCTTTATTTTGTGTTATTTGCCTATTCAGCATTTGCACATTTAGACAAGTCTTGAGAATCGTTAGGTTTGCTTTAGGGTCTCTCTTGAGAACCTCACCTGCCACAGAAGACAGGCATAATAAAACTTTTGCACTCAACTGGACATTATCTGTTAAGATTAAAGGGGTCATATGATGCTTTTAAAAAGTTCATTG
>JANDJT010000190.1:24152689-24165731 GCA_024331685.1 Stegophilus panzeri | reverse complement strand
ATACACACATACATATACACACACACACACACACACACACACACATCTAATAACAAAGGTTGTGGTCTACATTTCACACACTTTTCACTCTGGTCTATTTCAAATCAGATGGCTGTAAGCCACACAGCCAGCTACATTGGCTGGTTTGTTTTACACACAATGCCACTGTGCCTGTTCCAGTTCCCCAGGCAATGCCAATTATTTTGGCAAATACACTTTGGTTAATGCGCTCTGGTTAAAGTGCTACAAAATGAAATGGGTCAAAACATTCTGGATGGAGCCTCAAAAGCTATACTAGGACACGAAAAATATTCTTGTGATAAATTCATTGAATGTCTATATCCTAGAGCATTAACAAAAGATGAACACTGGTCATTAACATATACAGGACGTTTCCTTCCAGATGAATGTACCTGTACTGCCGCAGGCTTTGTCAGTTCTCCTGTGAACTAGAAGAGATGTGTACAGGGACCAAGAAGCTAATGAACAATAGAACCATCTTTATGGTAACTGAGGTTTCAATCCTATCTACAGAGACACATACTCTTGGGGCAAATAGACTCTAAACAAGATAGGAGGAAGTGGAGAAAGAAAACCATGAGAGACAAGACTGAGTTACTCTCGCAATCTCTTATGAACTCTCTATCAGTCTCATAAACTGAAAAAAAAAAAAAAAAAAAAAAAAAAAAAAAAAACTGTCAGTCAAGCAGCATCTTGAGACATCACGGTTCTACTAAGAACAACTACATACTTACACATGACTCTTTACCAGTCATGTTCTCCTCAAGTACTGAAAATGTACAACATACTGTAATTCATAATACAAGATTAAAGGTAGTGTAAGTTCTCATAGTATGGCAGCTCTTAATAAAAGCTCTGAAACCAGTGGAACAAATACATGACACGGTCCAAAAACATCTAACCAATCAATCAATCATGTTGCCTGTCAATTCGGAAAGCTCTCAGTCAAGTCTACATTTAAATTCCCTCTCCTAACAATGAGTTACCCTGCTTATCCACAGCTGCTGTTAAGAAGACACGATCCTGAGTCAACCAACACAAAACTGCTGAACCAGACATCAGGCTGTTTTCTCAGCAGTAGCATGGGCTAACTAGTAAACGTCTTCAAAGACATCTTCAACCATTAACTAAGTCAGGTAATCGTTCTCATATGTTTAGACCAGTGCCAAAGAAATCAGCTGTGACCCAACTTAATGACTATCACCCTGTATTTACACTGGTTAGCCATCCTTAGTTCAGATCCTTATGCTTCCTGCTTTCAACAAATCAACTTTGAGAACTGACTGTTCACTTGCTGCCTAATATATCCCACCCCTTGACAGGTGCCATTGTAACGAGATAATCAATGTTATTCACTTCACCTGTTAGTTGTTTTACTGTTCTGGCTGTACATCATTCATCATAAGGTGCTTCAAATGACTAGTCACATGTGACATAAAAAAAAAATTTAAAAAAATAATAATAAATAAAAAAAACAGCCTCCCCATGTAACTGGATTCCCTACAGCTTGCATATCACTCTAACCAGTCCACAGATGACACCCCATCCATTACTGGCTCTGTTCCATCCCTTACTTATGTAAGAATGCTATATAGTGACTTCAGCTCCCCACTGAACATAATCCCACAGAAGTTGGTTGTAAATTTCAACCTTCTGTGCTTTAACTCCCTCTGTAACTTGACCTTGGACTGCAGGCAGTCTGGATTGGGAACATCACCTCCAGGACCCCCACACTGAGCTCTGGTGTCTCCCAGGACTACGTGCTCAGCCCACAACTGTTCACATTGATGGTATATCGCTGTACAGCCAAGCAGAGCTCAAACCACACCAAGTTGGCTGATGACACAACTGTGGTGGGTCACTTCAGTAACAATGAAACAATATGTAGAGTGGAAGTGGAAAAGCTAGTAGACTGGTGGAGAAACAACAATATACCAAAGGATTGTTTATTTCAGAAAGATCTGTGGTGATCGCTTCCTACTGCACCTCAACAGCTTACAAGTGTATATAGTCAAGAGCTTCAAGTTCCTGGGCGTGCATATATTAAAAGAGGTCCTACCTGGACATCCAATTTCACATCTCTAGACAAGAAAGCAAAGTGGCACCTCCATTTTCTGTGATAGCTGAGGGCAGCAAGTCCACCCCTCACCATGTTATACAGGAATGCAATTGAAGTGTTCTCAGCAGCTGTGTAGTTTGAGAACTGCAATGCCTCAGGCTACAAGTTCCCAACACTGGTCTTAGAGTACCCCACGTGTTGCACATTTGAGTGTTTTCCCTGCTCCAATATACCTGATCCTTAATAGCACTTCTTGTCTTGAAGTGGGTGTGTTAGAGCATGGAAAACACTTGTGTACAGGTCAGGGTACTCCAGGACCTGTGCAACTGCAGATGACGCTGAGAATATCATTGGAGTCCCCTCCGTCCCATTCAGGACATGACCACACTGCTTCAGTAAAGGCCTCCGGTATAGTGTTGGACCCTTCCCACCCCCAATGGGTTCTTTGCACTCCAGCTGTCTGTCAAAAGGTATCACAGCATCTAGACCAATTCCGCCAGATTCTGCAACATCATCTTCATCCAGGCTGGCAGGATTATCAACGAAAAGTCAATCATGGTCTCACTCCATCACAGCCTGCTTCTCTAAACAGTCAACATTTACCAACAGGCTGTTGGCTTGCTGATGTATATTTTTATGCAGATACTGAGTGGTTCAATACAACCTGTGTTATGCAACGTTGCTGTTCCGTATAATTTCATATAATTAGCATTTAATCTACTCTGGTAGCATTACTGGATCTCATTTTACATTCTTCTGTCTTGACCTCTGTAATTAATTAAATGTATTATGTTTTTTCTTGTATGTTGCACTTGGCCTTGGAGGCAACTGCTTCATCCTGGTTAAGTTTGTGCTGAATCCTAAGACTATCCTGGGAATACTGAGCATAAGATAGAAATACACCTTGGACAGGACATACGTTCAGCACAGTGCCCCAACCCCCTGTTTTTGGTTGGGAGGAGGTAACTATGAGAACACAGAGTAAACCAAATAGGACACGAGGGATATGTATGAAACTCCCCAAACAGTAACCCAAATTCAGGATCAAAAGCATCCGCTTTCTATAAACATTTTTGGCTTGCTCAATGCCATTTTCTGTAAAGCTGGGTCAAGGATGTGTGCCTCGAGTCACAGCAGTGCAGAGTCTGTGTTCCAGAACAAGTATTCTAACAACTCAAGCGGTAGCATTGGTGGAAAATAAGAAAATGTGTCTAAAGTAACATTTCTAACCTTGCTTCATGAAGAATGTTTCACTGGTCATCACATGTTTGAATGAGTAATGATAGTTGAGATTTTTGTCAGCCTAAGCATTCCTCAGAACTAGTACATCAGGTTGACTTCAAAGTTTTGTACAGTGTTTTCCGTAAGCAACTCAAAGAACATAAGACCAAATCTATATGAACATTCACTCTTCAATCAGAAACAAATCATGTATTTGCTAACAATTCTTGTTTTTTTTTTTTTGTTTTTTTTTTTATTCATAGCAACTGAGAAGTGTGCCAATCAGTGACAAAGGGGAAGGAGACTTGTCCAAGTGCTGCTTGTACTGTAGGCAGACGGGGACATATCCTGTACAGTGGAGACTGGAAAGGGCTAGAGATGTCTTTGGTCCACACTTGAAAATGATGGGATGGGATGGGACAGGAATGACAATGTAGGCAAGGAACTACAGAAGGCACTTGAGTTTACAGTTGTCTCATAATTGGAACCAAAGAAATGAACCGGACATGATTTTTTTTTTTTCTTCTATACATCAGGAAGAATGGAACTGCACTAGTTTTTTTTTTATTATTATTATTATTTTTTTAAAACTGTATGTAAACCATAGGCCTAACAATACAACATACATATGTCCCAACGCAGGGACTCAAAAACAAAATGTATAGATACATATGTACAGATACAACTGCAGAAGGAAGGGAAGAATGGGCGAGTATAAACTGAAGTCAGCGACCCATTAGGAAGAGACACAAATTAGAAATAGGAATATTATAAACAATGAAACTTAAACAAAAAAAATGTCTTTGGCAAAAATTTACATGAAAACAAAAAACGGGCTGGATTTGTGGTTGAGGTTGAACAACAATCAAGACTTCCCTGCTTAGCCAACAATCTTTAGTATCAGACACGAACATTCAAACGTGCACACAAACAAAGTGAACCAAATCCCAATTTCATGCGAATTCCAACCTAGATGACGACACAGAAACTTTGTTAATCTTCAAGCTGTATTTTAGTGGAGGGGCAACAGACTCCAGAAGAAAACAGTGGTGCCATTTCGTCATTGTGACAAGAATGCACAAGCAGATGCAAACACTTCACTGTCGCCACAGTACTAGTAAGCATGCAGTGACCGTATTGAGAGACCAGGAATGAAAACCACAAAGCAGCAGCTAATCAAAACAGAGTTTCAACCCTTCATGTACTGAAACACACTGGAGAAAAAGGTCAATCTACAAATCCATCATTAAAGAGAACAGCCTTATAAGCTGCAGGTTGAGCTGTTAAGGCAGTGGAATGGGACTTATCAGGGCATTGAGGTTATTTATTTTAAAAAACAGACTTTGTTTAGTGTTTATAATGCACTTCTCAAACCCAAATTAAGCAAAGCACAGCCCTGGGTTTCAATATGGACTACCAGAGTTATAACGGCTGATGTATGAGGTATATCAATCACTATATACGAGTGAGAAAGAGATGAAGTCCTACATTTCAGTTTTAGCACCTTCAAAGGGGTCAAATGACATGCACTCGACAAACTTCAACTGTATTTCTTTACTTGGTAAAATTGTAGACCAATGGTAATACAGCATATGTGTTTAGTGAAAGAACTAGTTGTACATATGTATGCACATACACACAGCCTTATCATAAAAAGATTAAAGTGAGGTTGTTCTGTGATCAAAGGCAGGTATAATAAAAATGCACCGCATGCATACTGTGGAAGAACGATAAGGGCGCACAGGTCTAACCTCGGTGCCCATTGTGGCCTTGAAATAGAGGTGAAACAGTGATCAAGGCTGTGAAACACTGCACAGCACTCTTGGGGAGAGCTGAACAAAACTCAAATCAATAAATAAAAAGGCAATGACGATGACCGTACGTTCGTACCTAAATGCTGGCCGACCGCGATCAGAACATTTAGCCCCGTGGACAGTCTGTACATTAATTTCGTCAGCAGCACTTCTTAAAATTTCTACAGAGACTAATGGTCGTGTTTCTACTTTTTACAACCATATCTACCCTTCAACACTGCATTTAACGATTGACTTCAGAATCAAATGTCAAAATCTAGTAACCCAGCAGCTAAACAACATACTTTCCAATTTTAATCAAGAAAGAGAGGAAAAAAAAATAAAAATAAAAAAAAAAAATCTCTAAAAGAAGGGGGGGAGATCACATTTGAAGAACAGAAGATATTATATTAAAGCTCAAAAGCTTGAAGTATGATAAGCGCACTATATAAAAAAAATAAAGGAAAGACAAACAAAACAATCTTGCAAAATTGAAGACAAAAGTGAAAGCTAAAAGAAAGAAATACGAATAGTGTAAACACTACTTGTTTACAAATTATGACTAAACAAGATTCGTGAGTGAAAACTCTTAGCCAGTTACGAAGTATCATAGGTCTCTCCCAAATGAGGAAACAAACAAAACAAAATTGACAAGTCTTAAAGAAAGAAGAATGACAAGGGAAACAGCCATTTCAAAAAAAATTTTTTGAAGAATGACATTCAAATTGGGTTAAACATGGAATGCACGACTGAAGGTAGGGGTAAAAGACAAAGGGACAAGAGAACAAAAGTGAAGATATGGGGAAAAGGAAGAGGTGGCACTACAACTGACAAAAAATAAAAAAAAAAAAAAAAAAAAAAAAAAAAAAAAAAAAAAAAAAAAAAAAAAAAAAAAACAACAAGAGATGTAAACTTTAATTTTATTCTTCATGTGTATGGAACAGCTGAGCAAATCAGAGAAGTGGGGCTTTAAGGGAGTGGAGGAAGGGGTGTGGGTAGGGATTGGATGAAGGATACTGGGGGGGAGGGAGGGAGATAGGAGGGGAACCGGAACAAGGGTGCAGGGCATTTAGGGTGTGTCAGGGGTTTTTCGGGGGTGTCCGAGGTTGCCTCTGTGGCAGCCCGTTTTGGGCAGGGCGATCTTGCCGGTAGGATAACACAGAGGGGTGGGCGGGGCCTTTCATGCTGTTTGAGAACTGCAAGTTGGAGGAGTTGCCCTGGGCACGGTCGCCCTGGGCACGGTCGCCCTGGGCACGGTCGCCCTGGGCACGGTGGTCTCCTGAATAGCGGTAGTTGGTCCGGTTGGAATTGCGGTCGTAGTAGGGGCTGCTGCCGTTATGGCGCTGACCCGGATAACTCTGAAAGATACGTCTGTTACCCTGGAACACCTTCACAAAAACACACAGAGAAATGAAGAGAAATGAATAAATTCAAAGCAATTGTTACACATTGTGTACTTACATAAATAACGTAAAGGAACTTTTTAGATCCCACCCACTAGCTAGGTTCTCCCTTATCACACGATAGCCACCAACTGGGGAGGATAAACGCTAGCACGTGCTTCCTCTGAGACATGTGAAGCCAGCCACCGCATTAAACCCTCTCCCCCCTTGCACCCCCATAAACTGTTGCTCTTGCTATGTCAAAGGGCAGCTGAACACATTCAGATGAAGGTGCTATACATAGCTCACACACACCCATGACTGGAAAATTTTGCTTTGATTGACACTTGAGAGAGTAATCCTCCGCCCATCAAGAAAGCAGGGCCAATTTTGTGCTCTTGGACTCTCTTTGTGTAAAAGGGTGTGTGCATGTCATATCTGCTGTTGAGGGACGGCAGGGAAGTTTGCGTTTGTGTGCACATTACCTGTTTGTGTGGGACGTTGGGGCGACTTGTGTAACCAGAAGCCTGGGGCTGAACTTGAGCTGGGGCTTCTACAGGGGCGGAGCCAGTGACCGACGAAGAAGTGGAACTACAGCGAGAGCGATGGGAGTAGCCAATCTGCGGATGATATACTACACAAGGAGTCAAAAAAAAAGGGAGAGGGTGTTAAGAAGTCAAACAGAATTTCAATACTCTCACATATTCAGACATATCAAACCCCTACCTGATCCAAAGCCCATGATGCTGGCTTTAAGAGGTTCCAGTTCATAAGTGAACTTAACAGCTTTTCCAAGATCCTCATCATACTTCCTCTCACTCACAAAATGCTGAAATAAAGAGAAGAGAAAACAAGGTTAACCATATCTGTATGTACACGTGTACACGTGCGTATGTGTATATGTGCACGCCCATACCTTGATGTCAGCACGGAGTTCTGTTAGTTGCTCTTCAGACATGGAGGCAGACTTGTCAGTGAGTCTCCTCAAATCCTCCGCTCGCTTCTGACGCTTATCCAGGATAGCCACTACACCAGATGAATACGAAGAACAGTCAACATCCCACAAAACCACAATGAGAAGGAGCTTATCCTGCCCTTGAGCAGGAAGAACGCATCTCGACATGTCCACTGTTAACAGGACACTTCTCTATGTGCACTTTCAAACGCATTAGAAGGAAGATCATTTCGTCATTGCCACTCTGAAATATGAATATGAGAACATATATTCCAATAATAGAATGGGAAAGTGTAGCTAAAATGCACGAGAGCAGGCACGACTCACAGCGGTTAGCACATTGCTTCATTCTTTGTGGTAAACCTTTTATATTCGCAAGAGTGCAACTAAACATGCTATTTTATCAAATGATTAATAAGGTCCAGATTAAACTTAAGAGGCAGTTTACAATTCTATCTGCTCTTGAGACTAAATGTGATGAAAATGCATATAAGCCTTATTACCCCCAAATGATCCCAGCCCACCACCGATTTCATGGACCCTAAACGAATTTTAGAGGTTTTTGTACGAAGCTCATGGCATTGTGGACAAATACGTTAGTATAGATTTTATAAAATGCTTACATTTTCACATCATTTTTGGGAAAACTTTTGGTGACTCATCCTGTACTTGTCCAATCAAATGCTCTCTAAAATGCATGTGTTTCTTAAACTGCAGGCATCACTCATTAACAGACAAAAGCATACAGTGCTGTGAAAAAAGATTTGCTCCCATCCTGATTTCTTCCGTTTTTGTGTGTCTCATACTAAATAGTTTTAGATCTTCAAATGAAATACAACATAAAAGAAAAGGCAACCGAAGTAAACACACAATACAGTATTTATTTATATAAAAAATTTTATTGAAGAAAAAAAAAAAAAAAAAAAGAAATAAAAAAGAAAGTTATCCAACACCCATCATCAATGTGAAAAACTAATTGCCTCCTTAAACTTAAAATATGGTTGTGCCAACGTAGCAGCAATTACTGCAACAAAGCCGGGGCAACTGTGGCTCCGGTGGTAGAGCAGGTTGTCCACTAATCGTAGGGTTGGCGGTTCGATTCCCGGCCCACAGGACACCACATGCCGAAGTCTCCTTAGGCAAGGGTCTGAACCCCAAGTTGCTCCCGATGGCAAGCTAGCGCCTTGTATGGCAGCTCTGCTACCATTGGTGTGTGAGCGAATGGGTGAATGAGAACCAGTGTAAACTGCTCTAGGACTAGAACCTACTCCTATGCTTTGGATCATTATGTCTTGGTGCATAATCCAGTTGTGCTGGCGTTTCAACTTATTGAATGAAGACTAGCCATTCTCCTTTAGGATTTTCTGGTAGAGAGCAGAATTCATGTTTTCCTCAATTACTGAAAGTTGCCCAGGACCTGAAGAAGCAAACACCACCACACTTGCTTGATAGTAGGTATGGTGCTCTTTTTGTGGAATTGTGTGCTTGGTTTATGAAAGCTGTAACTGGACCCCTGTCTTCCAAACAGGTCCACTTTTGACTCCCAAAAAGGTTTAAGGATCATCAAGGTGTGTTTTGGCAAAATTCAGAGGAGCCTTAATGTTCTGGGTTAGCAGTGGTTTTCACCGCACCACTCTTCCATGGATGCTATTTTTCCCTAGTGTCTTTCTGATAGTGGAGTCATGAACAGTGACCTTTACTGATGCAAGAGAGGTCTGTAAGTCCTTTGATGATGTTTTTGGCTCTTTTGGGACTTTCTGGATGAGTAGTTGCTGTGCTCTTGGAGGAATTTTGGAAGGTTGGCCACTTCTGGGAAGGTTCATTACCATGCAGTTTTTCCATTTAGAGATAGTGGCTCTCATTGGGGTCCTTTGGAGTCAAAGAGCCTTTGAAATAACTCTGTAACCCTTCCCAGACTGATGTAGATCTTCTTCCTCATCATTTCTGGAATTTCTTTCATTTTCAGCATAGTGTGTTACTGGGCAAGACCTTTTAACCAACTTCATGCTGTTGAAAAATTGTTGATTTGATTGAAGATGGTTGTGTCTAGTCCAGCTGAACCCTATTATGAATGCATTTTCATAGATTTGGGGAATTAATAACTAAGGGGGCAAATACATTTTTCACATAGGCCCAGTTGGTACTGGATAACTTTTTTGCTTCCATAAATAACTATCATCTAAAAACTGTATTTTGTGTTTACTCAGGTTGTCTTTGTTTTAATTTCTGAAACAATTTAGAATGAGATACACAAAAACAGAAGCAATCAGGATGGGAGCAAATACTTTTTCACAGCACTGTACATTTAGCATAAAACGGATGCCTTTCAATCCAACCCTTGGGTATTGAAAAGATGGCTGTGTTTACGTGTGTGCGTGGCATTCGCCCAAAGAAATATTTCTCTCAGCTCCAACCCCAAAAACATCATGGCTGCACTATTAAGGACAGACTACTGCTACAACATGCAGTTAGTATACACACAGCAATTGTGTGCGTGTGTGAGAGTAATGATCAGCACAAAGGGCGGCATGTTAATGATTAGTCCAGAAAGCTAATTTTCAACAGTTTTAATTTACTGCAATAATTTCCCTGTTTTCCAAGGGAAGTCCAGGCACAATGGTTGAAGGGTTGGAAACCATTGTTCTGGGACACTCAACATGCTAAAGTCGCAAAGGGCCAACTGGAATTGAGAAATTCTACACAGCTGGAAACAAGCTGTCTTTAAATTCTCTACTACATTATTTAGCCAGCTGCTAAGTGACTCACGAGTCCGTTTAGATTATGTAGGAGGAGGTGCTCCCTCCCTGAAGTGTGAAATATAAAGAAAAAGATGCCGCGCGTAAAATTTGGGGGGGGGGCTGGGGCGGGGTGGCGAGTTCTATTTCTGGACCAGAAAAATATCAAACAATCAGTCAAAAAAAAAAACTAGTGAGATCCACTGCAGTATTGAACAAAAATAATTCTATTAACATCTTTAATATAGGTGTAGAAACACTACAGACAGAAAAATAAGTACATAAATAAAGAAACTAGCCATTGCACAGCAACTTTGTAAATCACTGGTATAAATTATATGAGGTCTAAAAACACTAACACTTTAAACATTACAAACTGCACTTTTCATGCATTCCATGCTGATCCTCTTTCCGTTTCATTTAAGCAACTTGAAACAGCATGATGTACTAAAAGATTGGAAAGACCTCCATTGTGCCATTTATACTGCTTTAGAAGACATCTGGAGTACTTAAAAGTAATGTGCGGGCAATCTTGGAGCTCGAATGCGTTTTCAGCTCTCAGACAAAAGTGACTGAGAAACTGTTGCACAGGGGAAGGACTGTAGCAAGATGAGCTCTCAAGCAATGCACATTACCCACACTGAGACACTTATCCAGCGAGTAGGAAGACATACAAAGGATTTTTTTTTTTTTTTTTTTTTTTTACATGAAAAGGACTGGAAAGAGAGCAAGGGAAAGGAAAGGAGAGGAGAGAGTTGAGTACAGAAGCTGAAAGCCAGATTACTGTAGGCTGCTGTTTCCTAACTGCACACACATACAAAAGAGCCATTGAGGGAAGCGTGACACCTGATAGTGTTTCCCAGGGCAAAGAGCAGGAGAATGGACTCCTTGTGAAGTATGCATTCCTGCACAGCTACACTGCCCCCCTGACCAACACACACCCGAGTCATATAAAACGGAATTTATGCGCTTGAAGGGATCTTTAATAGCACTGAATGAATCTTGTCTTCATTTTTAAATGGTGCTGCTCCTGTTAATTTCCGTTACTGTCCACAGCACAGTCTGGATGGTGGGAGAATGCCTGGAAGAGGCTGTCTTTGGCATAGCAGTGCAGAACCATTAATGAGTTCTGTCAGTTGCTGACCTGAGAGTGTGCTTTAGAGCATGGTGGCTAAGAGAAAGAATGACTTCAACTTCAAGTGTTTCTTCACCAGGAGGACGGTTACGCTCAGGTGCTCACCACAGACCTTGATGAGAAAGGAGAGATACATCAAAAGTGCCCACCTGAAGGCACTTATTAAACCCTGCTTTGCGCCATGTTCCCTTTGAGATTGTAGCACGGTGGTGGCACGAGCTTCCACTGCCTGTCCGAAATGCTGAGTCACTAGCTGTCTTCAAATAAAGACCGAAGACCTACTGCTCACCTCATCTCTAACAGGGTTTTACATTGATAGTTTTCTAAGGTCCTGACCAATAGCATGAGTACATGTTTTTGATGGAGACTCCAAAGCATTTCTGTTAGTCACTCTGGGTTAGGACATCTGCTAAACTGAAATCGAACATTTGCCTACATTTGCCTACCAAACACTTTGTGGGCCCCCAATTACATTTAAAAAGCATACCGCCACTTCGATTTCCAACCAGAGAGCTCTGAATTTCAGTTTAAGCCAAGAATTTTCTTCTTAGCACGTCAGCACTAATAAGAAGAAAAGAAAAGGGAAAAGAAAAAAAAAAAAAAAAAAAAAAAAAAAAAAAGAGAGAGAAGATAAATACTCACTGGCTTCCGCTTTGACTTTATCCATCTCAGCCAACAGAGCCACCTCTCGATCCATAAGACTATGACAGAGAAAGAGAAACAGTGCTGCAGTTTCTCACCATTATCCGCAATGGAAGGAAAGTGTTCGAGGTGGTGACTGATTCTAGATCATTAGTGCTATCATTTGTTCCACTCTTAAGATAAATCCAAGATAAACGGCTCCTTCAGAGCTTATAAAGTTAACAGGGTAGCATCACTAGTCTCTGTATGTCGTACAGCACAGATTACAATGAAGAGGGATCCCATAAGGACGTTATCAAAGTACTTGTACTCATTTGTGGGGATACACTTTATGACCTGTGACATCACCTAGCATTTCAACAATTTCCTAAATGCTTAAATATTTTGATTTGCTTGTCCTTCGCTTGCAGGGGTTTAAATATAAAACAGCATTAACATACCAAATGTACACTTTTTATATTACGATGCATAATCACTTATACCAAAGGCAAAGAGCCAGTGTGGGTGCAGCTTTTCATTCTAATCCAGCAGGATCAGCCAAACCTGATTCCAAACCTGATTCCACCGGTTTAATCAATTGAGCTTAGCTTTCTATAGACTCAGGTGTGGCTTCTGCTTGGTTGGAATGAAAACCTGCACCCACACCGGCCCTTTCCGATTAAGATTGGACAGCCCTGCCTTACAGGTCTGACTGCAACTAGAATAGTGGTGTCCGATCATATCCAGAAAGGGCCGGTGTGGGTGCAGGTTTTCATTCCAACCAAGCAGAAGCCACACCTGAGTCTATAGAAAGCTAAACTCAATTTATTAAACAGGTGGAATCAGATGTGGCTCCAGCTTGATTAAAATGAAAAGCTGCACCCACACTGGCCCTTTGCAGTTAAGACTGGACACCCCTGAACTAGAAGGCCAGGAACAAGATAAAGCAATGTTTAACAGTGCCACTATTGTCAAGATTAGTCTTCAGGTTCAGAGAAAAAGCTGACTGTTCATTATGGTGTCTTGAACAACATGTATACTATATGTTGTTCTATCAGGAGACTGCACAGTACAGCCAATTAAGCAAAAAAAGCAATACAGTGCATAAATATGGCTGTTA
>JANDJT010000190.1:24132881-24145506 GCA_024331685.1 Stegophilus panzeri | reverse complement strand
TTGGGTCAGTAGTGGTGTACGTCTTGGAGTTCTGGCATGGAAACCTTCTGCATTTAGTACGCACCTTACTGTGCTCATTGAAACCTCAGTGCCTGCTGCCACCAAGTCTTGCTGCAGGTCTTTTGCAGTCAGTCGAGGGTTTTTCACAACCTGCCTTCTCAGAAATCTGGCTGCAGTTGATAGCTTCCTTTTTCTGCCCCGTCCAGGTATTTCATACATTTTCTGCCTCTAGCCAGTTCAGGTTATTCATGTGTTCCAGCTCAAGCACACCTGGTGCAACTAATGAAGCCCCTGATTAATTGCTTCAGGTGTGCTTGAGACAACACCTGTTTTGCATATTTGTGCTGTTGTGAGGGATTCTATTCAGGGGATTGAATAAATCATTATACGTTGCATTTTCAGTTGAATTTGGGGAAACCACTTGAAGCATTCGTTGTGTTGAATTATTTCAACTGCTTTTGTTTGGTTTGTTCATTGCAAACAGCTGAAAGTCTGTCAATTTTGACAATAAACCTGATTTGCAGTGGGGGTTGAATCATTTTGATTGCAACTCTAACAACAAATTCTAAAGTGTTTTACTCCTCTTATACCAAGGCCAACTACAATTTTAAGTTTATGAACAATAAGTCAAGATTTTATCTGTTTACACATACAATGTTGTAGAACATCCATGAGACAAATTAGTTCCTGTTATTACTTGCCTCATAACAGCTATAAAAAGTCATTCCCTCTTCTTCCCTTTCTTAAAGAATTTTTTTTTTTTTTTTTTTTTTTTTTTAAGAAAGCAGCTTGTCAAGTTATTGAAAAACTGAAACGCTCAAAGTCCACTGTCCTGAAGACATGGTGGAACACTTGCTGACTCGTACAAAGTCCTGACACTGGAGACTCCTTCCATAAATGTTAAATAAACACTTCTTTACAGAAAGCTTCACCATATCAACAATTATATGTTTTTCTACATGTTTTTAACCCATGTATTACTACCATTAGAGTATGTGCAGCATCTACTATCAAATGCCATCTGAATGAGCTATTACCATAGAAACAACAATGTATTAGAAGGAGTGCATAAATATAAACCTGTTTTTAAATACAGCCAAAATCACTATCAGAGCTGCTGTTATAAAAAATTTAATCCACACATTCTAACCAATCAGATTCAAGAATTTAACAAAGCTGTGGTATAATACTGGTCATCTCAATGTATTACTGCTATACTGTACAGCCCACCTACTGTAGGAGGAACAACGGTTTTTATTGATGGACATCATGCCTACTTGTGACTGAGAGCTCAGGCATAGCAGGTTCCAACTCAAGCTCGGCTGCATCCAACGAGGCAGAGTCCAGCTGTTCGCTCAACGAGTCCAGAGACTCACCATCGGCACCAGCCGAACCGTTGGCATGGAAGCCATTAACAGCACCTGCACACTCCGTCACTGGGGACGAGGCAGTTTCAGAAGGGGCAGGATCTGCCGGAGCTTCCGGCTGGGGTTTGGGCTTCTTTTTCTTCTTGGGCTGTTAAGTCACAAATGGATTAACAAACTTATTAACATACATGATTAACAAAAAGAAATAAGATTTGCAACCTTCTGCCAATATTTATTATTCATTACAATACCAAAAAACAACAAAACTATAAAATACTCTAAAGCTACCAAACCACTTTCTTTAGTGCTAAATTTAGAGCAAAGCTGTGACGCAGGCATTCGCTCTGCGTCATGACATGCAGGCACACCTTCTTTTTACCCGTGACATTCCATTCCTTCAGAATCTCTTCTGCACTGCCTGAGGGTAGAAAAAGAAGAAGAAAAACAATATGACATGTATGACATGGTCAACTGGAGATGAAAAAACATGTTACATAAAAGCACAACAGTAACCAATAGCAGCCGAATACATTCCATATAGATGTTCCACAATAGTTCAGCTTGTGGGCTACTCAGAAGAGCTGTGATCCTGCTTTTGCTGGTCAGTGAATTAAATCTGGATGTGTATCAGACATACCCTAACAATCTAACAATTTTAAGAAGCTAATTCTACCGACTTCGTTGAAGATTTCCCTGCTTCCTACATTCCCAATCCATTTCATTAGCTTATTACGAAGCTTTATGATAACTGGTTTGGATGTGTTGGGCGTACTCAAAGATTAAACCTGGGACGTCTTGTTATAAGCAACACTTCCGTCAAAATTCCTGAAGCACATTCTGCCTGCATATGACTGTGTGCACACAAGCAAACTGACACTAATGCCAGCCAACTTGAATCAAGGATCGGTTTTACCTTTCACGGCATCACCAACGTGTGCAACTAATCCGGCATCAGTCCTGCCGTGAACATTATATACGCATACATAAGCTGTGCTGTTAAATGAGCCGTACCTTCGACAAATGCCTGCACGGCCCGATCCACGCTGTTCTCAAAGTGCTGCAGGACCAGGGTGATCTCATTATTGCTCTTGTTAGGAACCACTGCTCTAACTGCATGGATCTAGTGGGAAACGAGACAAACGAGAAACAGAATGAAGGTGGTCAGTGTGTGTAGCAATAATCCACAGACAGCACAAACCTGAAAGTAATAATTTTAGTCCTACATTTTGGAAGCCGTGTCAGTTCTGGTGTACACATGTCCATATCAACAATATATATATATATATATATATATATATATATATATATTTTATATTTTTTTCCCCATATCAACAATAGTTTTTCTACGTGTTTTTAACCCATGTATTACTACCATAAGAGTATGTGGAGCATCTACCATAAAATTCCATTTGAATGAGCTATTACAATAGAAACGACAATGTATTAGAAGGAGTGCACAAATATAAACCTGTGTTTTTAATTACAGCCAAAATCACCATCAGAGCTGCTGTTATAAAAATTTAATCCACACATTCTAACCGATCAGATTCAAGAATTTAACAGAGCTGTGGTATAATACTGGTCATCACAACGTATTACACAGAAAACACAAACCTGAAAGTAATAAATTTAGTCCTATATTTTGGAAGCCATGTCAGTTTTGGTGTATATGTCCATATCAACAATTATATGTTTTTCCAGTTCTGGTGTCTGGTGACAAACGTCAGTAAAGTTCTAATTTTACTACAAGGAAATGCCTGAATGCCTTTTTACTAACATGTACTTCCTTGTGTTATTTCATTCATGAAATAATACTCCTCAGTGCACTTCCAGAAAATGTCTCACACCTTTAATTACATTACACAATACTGAATACCATTGTGCATTGAACTTCAATATACAATGTACTACAAACTATAAATATTTAACATCATCTGTCTTTTAGTAAGAATTCAGGAAGTTAATGACATATGATTTTTATTTATTTATTTTATTACTTGTAGTCTGAGTCTTCCATTTTTTTTTTTTTAAATGTATCATTATGTTTAGAAAGCCACTCCCTAGACAATACAGTAACAACCCTGAAAACTAGTGGGGCACAAGGAGAAAAGCAGCAGAAAGACTACACCACAGCCGTGCAAATACACAGAGAAGAAAACAAAACGCTTAAAAGTCAATGACCCTGTCCTTATTATGGGCGTCAGGAATGACACTTTTCAGGTCTCCCATTCCAGGACATGATAAAGAGAAGAAGAAAACATGCATTACCTTTTCTTTCATCCTTTCAAACGTTCCTCCTTGGGACATGACCATTTTGGAGTGCGTGTCAAACTCCACCCCTGACGTATCTATTAAAATACACAAAACAAAAGGAAAGCATGGAGTTAATAGTTCAGTCTGAGCTGTAGCGTGTGCAGCCTGAGGATTCTGCATGACTTGGCAGAAGGAAGTGGGAAAGGGGGATTTTCCTCGAAATATGTAGGTCAGAAGCACAGCCCAGGGAGATGGGAAAGAAAGCGGGAGAAAAGGAATGGGGCAGAGACCATTATAAAAAATTATTCAGCAGCTTCGTTTAAAATAACACACTAAATTTGAAGTCTTTTACATGAGCTGATAATGACCCTAAACTGCTAAATGGAACCTTTAGTGCCATGTTTCTAAAACGTGGCACTTTAGTCAAAGAAAATCAAATTTTCTTTCAAAGCAGAAAAGCAAGCAGGCACATTGAGAAGACATGAAGACCCATGCACAGCCTATACTTACCCACAGTAATCCACAGACAATTTCAAAATCAAAAGACGCAGAGATCCCAAAACTCAGTCCCATCCCAGCCTAAACCTCCTGCCACCCCTTTTTTTCCCTCCGCCCCACCCCTCCCTCCCTTTAGCTTCCTTTTTCACCATTTCTCCATTTCCCCACACAGAGCCAGAGCCGTATCACATACAGTAGTGGATGCAGATTGATCCTAAATACAAGCCGTAATAAATCAACCGGGTTTATGGTTAGAAGATATTTAAGCTAACTTTTTTTCCCAAAACAACAAATGAGATAAGAACAATTACAGATATTGTAATCTAAAGTGCTTTTCTAGTAATGCAACAGTTACTTATGAAAAGACTGAAATACAAGAGCAGAGCAAATTTCTGCAGGAGTATTCATTTCAGTTTACTCCTGAAGTACAGCTAAACTTTGAAAGTTTCCCAAATTAAAATTACACCCCCTGAAAAAAGAGAAAAAAAAGAATGAAAGTCAAAAGTAGGTAAGAAGTGTTGCAGATGAGTGGGGATGCAGATTTACCTGAGGTAAATGACTCGCTGATTTAGTTTGTTAGTCAAGTGCATTAATACAGACTAAAGGAAATAAACATGAACATGATACAAGAGTTATCCTCTTCTAACTATTTCTAATGCAGCATGTTGTGTTTGAACAAAAAGTCAGCAACTCATTGGCCAACGCTTGGATTCAGAAAAAGTGCATATTGGTGCGGTTTAATATTAAGATTCAGCAGGCCCTGCCTTGACACGATCCAGGACAAGATTAGGCAGGAACAGCTTCGATTTTTTTGTCCTCGTGTCATGTGCTGTGTGGGGAGGTATCTCAGTTTGCAGACTTTATCAGAATGGTGTAGAATGTAGTTAGGATGTATTTTATGCTTCTTGAGATCTATCTTTAGGTTAAATGGTACACAGCACGACAGTCAGATATCCAGGCATATGTTTAGCCTCATTAATCAGAATTCTTTGTTATTTCACAGTCTGTGATCGATTCTGCCTAAATGTACAGGATAAGCTTTGTTATTAGTTAAGAACTGTTATTCTCCATTAACTGTTCCTTGCCTGTACCGAGACATTTTCTCCCTATATTAAACTTTCTAATGTGGCCATATGTTTCCTATTTTCATACTTTACCATACTGCCATTTGCGATATTTGTCAGCAATAGGCACATACATATTCAAAGTATTTTATATGTGACTAGACACCACTAACCAAACACCACTTCTTTTTTTGTTTAACAGCTAATGAGCCACTAAGAATTTGGTTACACTCCCCCCCTTTTAAACACAGCACTCCTGTAGTACATCTTAATTTATCCCAGGCACACAAGCCACGGTGGCTGTAAAAGACGCCCAAGAAGTTGTACAGCTGTTCTATACTTACTAATTTCCATTATGTTTATGGGGAAAAGGAAACATGAGGCACTGTAAACCTTTAGAATGCTTACTGTGTAAAAGAAAGCGATAAGACGCACACCTAGTTACAGTCATAACCAGCCAGGCTGTTATGAGGACGCATGTCAGCACTCAGCAGGGCAAAGAGCATTCGCAAACCGAAGCGCACTAGTTATTTTGCTACATGAGGTTACAGTGTGTGGTCTTTTGACCATTGCTTTCCCTTCCACACAAAACAAAGTAGCCTGAGTACTGCAATCTTTTAGGAAGTGAGTAACAAAAGCTAGTAGTGGTGGCCTTGCAGTGCACCCCATTACTCCTTTCTGGAGGCATTTGCAAGTGCATTTAAATACAATTTGCTAAACAAAATGAGACCTGGCTAAAGCAGTCACGTGCTATAGCAGTCAAGTGCTAGAGCCTCAGACAAGTGCTATGACCTCAGATATACAATACAGTAGGGGTCACAAAAAAAAAAAAACAACAGTTACAGCTTCACCTATATACCCACCTAGAAACTTTTCCATTTTAGTGTTAAAATCCCACAATTTTCTGCACACTGCATTTCCTCTCAAGTGTTAGCCTTTAATTTCAGTGAAATGGCTCAGGTGGTAGTGTGTATTGTAGGGTTGGCGGTTCGATTCCCGACCCACGTGCCAAAGTGTCCTTGGGCAAGACACTGATCCCCAAGTTCCTCCCGATGGCAGGCTAGACTTGCACTGCTGCCATTGGTGTGAGTGTGTGTGAATGGGTGAATGAGAAACAGTGTAAAGGGCTTTATAGAACCGCTAAGGTTAAAAGGCGCTATATAAAAACAAAATCATTCACCATTTAATAAGTAAATGCATTTAAAACTGGTCACCCTCTCACTGAAAGGGAAGACAATCATTTCTCACAATTTTACTAAATAAATGTGTGGTGATTTAGGAAAACCAAAGTGGCCAAATTTGAGTTTTTCTGGCTCCAACACTTCAATTTTATATATTATATATATATATATATATATCTCTCCTTGATTTTTATACACAAATATGTTTCACCAAATTGATTTGGGAACGGTTTTATTTATACTTTAATCTTGTCTAGATTATCTTCCTGCAAAGATCATGTTGTGTAAGGATCCAGTTCAACAAATGCTGAAGCTTAAATAAATAAATAAATAAATAAGTCTGCCTAAAGATAAGCTTGTTAGCCAAGTGTGATTTCATCACACAGACGAATGATCAAGTTGACTGCTGAATGTTGTAATGAAATGGGCATAAAAGCCTAATCGATTCTGTTTCTGTCTGTCAGATAGTGGCCGTTTGGTGGGGGGGGTCTACAGTATACTGTGCACACAGGTACAAATGGTAGATTTATGCTCCATTCCAAACAAAGTCACATGTGGAAAGTCCCTACTTCATATTTCCGACTTCTAATCACAAAGCATCCCCTGTGCTCAGAGTTCGAATGTATAAACGAAGAAAATGGCTGAGCTTGAAAAGCCATAAGAGTGCCTTTAAAAGCAACAGAGGAGTTTCCTAATACAGCAAGTATAACAGGATATATGATCAAGTTCAGCAGGCAGTTGAATTTCACCAGAGATTACTATTTTGGAAATCAGGAAATGAGTGGTATTCCATTGCACTTTTACTAGTAGGGGTTTGATGTTCCTGCATTCCTAGTTGAACGGAATGCAGTACTAAAATGGTAGATCAAAAAAAGAAAGAAAAAAAAAGGGGGGAAAAAAAAAAAAAAAGAGAAGAAAGCTGCCTCAATGAGCTAACGCTCCAGGCTGAGATGGAGTTGAATGGAGTTTCAAGATGTTCTGAAAAAACAGTAGGAAACTGTACAGTGTACAAATGTAAAACAAATTCATTTATTCATCTTCGAGTATCCGCTTTATGCTAATCGAGGTCACGGTTGATCAGGAGGTTGGGAGAACCGAGTTCTGTTCAGACAGTATCGTGAGCTCAGGATCGAACCTGGGACCCTGGAGCTGTGAGGCAGCTACACGCTACGCCACTGTGCCACATGTGCAATCCTCTACAATGCGAGTAAAATCACTTGCACATGCGATTAAATCTCCCGCTAGGCGACTAAAAAAAACATGTCTTTAATTAGCCAATGGCTAGTAAATTTTCCGATTTTACTCACCGGTGATCGAGTTAGATGCAAAGAATAAGCTTAGCGCAGATATAATTTCAATGCCTGCTCACTCCGCTTTACACACCGCGTCTTAACTGAGAGTGCCCTCTGTCGCTTTCTCACACACGTGCACTCAACATGAGAAAAAGAGATCGGCTAATCAAAGAGAACTGACGCTCTAGATCTAAATGGTCTCCTTTCATTATCAGACTGTGGATGCAAAAAAGTGAAAATTCCAGTCTGAGTAGAAAACGTTTGATAACGTTTCGTTTTCAAGCACCAAGAAAATTAAAGAGTCCAGTTCTGTGCTGACAGAAGACTGAATGCGCCGGCGAACCCCAGCCAAGCATGTCAAATGTGTCATGGAAAAGCGAAAGTTCCAGATTCAGTGGCTGTCGAACTTTGACTGGCTTTTGTATGATGAGGAGGAAGATATGATATGCAAGTACTGCAGTAGAAAACCTAGTTTAGCCGGTAAAACGGACTTTGTATCAGGGTCGCGCAGTCCCAAACGTGAAAATCTCAGCGAACTCAAACAGCAAACGGCATGCAGCTTCTCGTGATAGTGTGTCGGCTTCAAGCAAAGAAGAGGAGCTTGACCAATCTGGAGGTCAAGTTGAAGAAATCCCTAGGGAATGGAGATGCTTGAAAAGGCGAGTGTCTAATGATCTTCATGGCAAGTCCTACCTGGACCTGTACCAGACACTGCTGCTGATGCAACCCTACAGAGATGAGATGCAAAACATTCTTCATCTTGTTCAGATTCTTCTTGTTCTGCCAATCAGCTCTGCCAACTGCGCAAGTACCTTCAGTGCCCAAAAGAGAATAAAATTAGATGTCCGCAGCAGTCTCACATCCTCACGCCTTTCAGACCTCAACCTCATTTCAACCGAAGGCTCAGAGCTTCAGCAGTATGATCAATCATCAGCTGTGGAGAGGTGGCTGAGGTCAAGTGGCAAGAGAAAGCCATTTGTTAAGAAATGCATATGCATTAAATCCATATGCAACCATAAAGAATAATTCAGACAGATAAAGGACGTTTGTTTTATTTATTTATTTCAGTTGCGTTGTTCATGCATTTCATGTAAAAAGTCTGGTAGGTAAAAATAAATAAATAAATAAATAAATAAATAAATACTAGCCAATGGCGACGCAAGTTTCATTGTGTCTGTAGAGGGTTGCCATTTAGGAATCTCTGATACGTAAAGCCAAGGTGGCGCTCTTCGCAATCACAAGATCAGTGCTTTCACCTGATGATGGGGATAATGAGATATTTAGATAGCAAATCTTCAGGTTAATCAGTGCTGCTTAGTAAGTAAGCTGATGATGTAAGAAAAACAGAAAAACAGTCTTTTGGGAAAATAAATAAATAAATAAATTCAAATTAGAAATGGCTTCCAAGTATCATCTAAATGACTCTCAGATCAAAAGTCAGCCCAGATCACCTGGGTGGTGGTTGTGAAGGTCATCCATTTACAGCACATGCTGTTGGTGTTTGGTAGATCATGCACTGATGGCAATTATGTTGAATTCCTCCAATAAGACAACACTGTTAATACAAGGCTAGACAAAAATCATGGATTATATTAGCTAGCCCAATGGACAAGTAAAAGCCGCCCAGCCTTGTGTTTTGGTCAACTACAAACTGGTAGCTAATGTAACGTAATGTACAGAAAGTTAGCTAAGTGTGTTAATACAGACTAATCCCCTCCTAACATCATTTCTAACGAAGACATTTATGTTTGTGCCCTTGACAAAGTTTGCAAGTCATTAATCAGTGTTTTGGAGTCTGAATAAAGTCTTTATTTTCTCTCAATTTGTTAAGTAAATGCCAAGTTATTGCATGCGCTAGCCAGAGAGTATGTGATAGCCAGGGAAAAGACTGTTGGTCATCTCTGCATGCAAATTATTCCGGCTTATAAAAATAACTCTACCGTCAACCAGATTGCACTTTGGCCAGTGTGTGTAGTGCAGCAGGTGGTGGGATTATAGAACGAGAAACTCATTCTATAATTACAGCTTCAAGGTGTGTTGCACCTTAATGAAGAACAACATGACTTTTAAACGTTTAAGCCTAAATACCAAACGCTTGTGGAAGTAAATGAGGGGTGCGTATATATAAGTTTTTTTTGTTTGTTTTTTTCCCGTTTGCGGTTTGTTAAACCTACCTGTCCGCCACGCATTTGTGAATAGAAAACCAGGCTAATGATTTGTCCACACCTGTAATAATATAAAGCCCACGTTCCCACCCCTGGTTCTGGAGTACATACTTGTCCTGCACATACAAGTGTTTTCACTGATTCAACTAATCAACTAATTAAGAGCCCTTCCTGAGTTGAAGTGTTGAAAAACACTACACTGTGCAGGACAGAGTACACTCCAGGACTCCATTTGGTGTGATGTAGGTCATATTTTAAATTGTGATTAATGCTTCAGCCATACTACTAAGAACTGGAGGACCAAGTGGATGCTTTAGATCATGGAGGGGCATTTGAGCATTTGGTTTGGAGTTCATATGTTCTGCCCCCCATTTTATTACCACCATCAATTCACTGCATGCGTTTCCAGGTTCGCTAGCATGTCCAGTCAGTGTCGTAAATTAGGGTCTCGAAGGTAGTCCAGTATAGATTTCAGCATTTTCTGGAGAACACTTTGATTGCATAGCACATTTGGCCTAAATCAAAAATCTAAAATTGGACTTACTACACATTGTTGAGTTAAATGTATACAGAATTAACCAAGTAAAAGGGCTGATCTTGGTGCACTGTCCCAGCTCCAACCTCTACCACCCTACTAGCTCTACAGCTGAAGGATTACGAGCAATATATAGCCACTAATTAAATGGAGGTGAGAGATGAACTTTATCGTTTCTGTGGAGACGACTAGTGGAACACATATCAAGGCAGTCAGGGCCATGTGATAATACAGTGTGCTGACATGTAAAAGTCACCATGTAAAAGTTGTTTGTGCAGAGAGAAGAATGTGGATGCCCTTGGACGTCAAAGACAAAGAGTGAAACATGCTTCAGTTTTAGGAGAATCACACAAGAGTTCCATCCTGCCCCGTGATTATTAATAGCCCAATACTGCACAACAGAAAAAGGACACACTAAATTCAGAGAAAAAGCTTCGGTTAGGAGGGTTTTGTGGATAGAGTACACAAAAACCAAGTACAGTGGAAACATACTGCACAGAATGATCGTGGTTACACGACTTACCCTTGTGACTGTTCTTCTTCGCCATAATCCAATTCTCCAACAGCTAAAGTGGACTTCAGTCTTTAGACTCCTCTGTTATTCTGTGAAATACAAAATGAGGTCAGCATGTCGAATGCAATTAAATACTCGGCACACAGACGCTATGAATGCATGTAGTTTTTCTTTCTGTGCTTGGTTAAGGTTTCTTACTCCATTTTGAAAACAAAAAAAAAAATTTTAATACACTCTGTGCTTTCTAACACTGTCGAGCGCTCGTGCACGTTCTCTCTCTCTCTTGATTTCCTTTTCTCCCTCTCTTCCTCTCACCCCTTCTGAAAATGCTTGCGTGTCAAAATGAGGCCTCTGTCAGCGCAGGGTCACGTAAGGACACTGACGCCAAACTTCCACATCCACACTTGGACATGGTAATTTCCTAAACGCTTACGCTTACTCCGTCTTGCTCTCATCGCTCGCTTTAAAAAAAAAAAAAAGAAAAGAAAAGAGAGAAAAAAGAAAAAAAAAAAAAAAAAAACACAACGCTGCTAGAGGAATCTGGAAAGGGAATAAATGGCTTTCCTCTTGGTTCCTTATTCCAAGAGTATTTTATGTCCATGGCATATAAAAGAAACCATTGAGCCGGTCTGTGCTTTTGAAATGACTTATGCAGATAAATATGCAAGACAGTTTAAGGAAAATCCTACAGCTGGGCTTCAGAAACAGGGACATTTCAGCATGGACCTGCCTAGCTAGTAAAGTGTGTTCACAAATCTCCCTCTTTCATTTGCTCAGAATGACCATGATGCAAATCCAATTTGGTTGAATTACTGTCTGTCTAGCAAACACATCCACATGCACACACGTTATTCAGTATTATACAATGAGAAGAACGATCGGCTCGTCATCACCTTTGAATCGTGAGCTCCTTTGGTTTCTTTATGTAAACGGACACAAAACAAACAGCAATGTGGAAAAACATGAACATTCTTTTTAAAGAAAGAAGGGAAAAGCCGATTAACCAACAATTTCTAGACATCTATTAAACCTATAAATAAGGAAGAATTATTTGAGCTTGACTATACCTCATGGCAAAAGGAAATGAGGATAACTGCAAAACTGCCAATTCCCTTCACTTCTGAGCTTTACAGAGTCGAAAGCTGTCACTACACTCCTTTCAGCTTTACTGCTCCGGATTTAAAGCAAGACGCACTCTTAAGCGTGTGTTCTACCACGTCACCCACTCTCCAAGCAAACAAACACCAGTCAGAAACAAGGCACCGGCCTTTTTTATGATCCAAAACACGGCCGAGCTTAAGTTTCTGTTTCTCCTCTGGTGCCGAGGGGAAAAGAAACTCGAACACACCCCTCCTGAGTCCTGGCTCTTTACATTTGCTCTGTGCAGCATGCCACCAGCATGAAGACGGCACACCACACCTAAACACACGTCACACACCTGAACCCAGCTGAACGAGTGACGTCAGAGACTGATATTTATTTAAACCAACAGGAAAATGAACCGGCTGTTTAACAAGAAGGAGGAACAAGCAAATCAAGCCTGTGTTGTATACTCAAAATAGTGAACGCCAAATTAGACATGCACAGGCCTACCTTGATAAAATAGAGCTATTCAAATTACATAAGTTCCCTTTGGCCACTTCTATGTGGGTCACGACGGTCGAGTGCTGAGATAGTGGGAAACATGAACTGAGCAATAAAAAAAGGTGAGCAGGGGGGAGAAAAAAAAAAGGGGGGGGGGGGGGGGGGGTGTTGG